>CM060442.1:25374194-25974194 GCA_030545235.1 Helianthus tuberosus
GAAAAGGAACAGATAGCCAATAAATTCCTAAACCTTAGAATGACTGGAGTGGATAGTAAGGGGTACACTACGTTATTCTTTGAATATGCTAGAATAGTGCCAACCCTTACATCACCAGAACCAGTATTAATCTTCCGTTATATCTGGGGATTAATCAGTGAGATTAGACATGTAGTCAAGGCAGCTAGACCTCAAACCATAGAAGAAGCTGTAGAACTAGCAAACACCTTGACAGATGAGTTAGTACATACTCGAGAAGAGGACCAAAGGAGGAACCTAGCCCAAAGGCTTACCCAGGAATTCCGCTACGGTAATTCCAACCGTGGGAAAAATGTAGGTTCTACCTCTACACCCTATTGCAAGGCCTGCAAGAAGAAGCATTCAGGAAAATGCTCCACTTACTGCAATTTTTACAAGATACCGGGACACAAGGAGGAAGACTGTAGGAGGAAACCGAATAATGGAATGTGCTTCAACTGTGGGGAAAAAGGTCACATCAAGTCGAACTGTCCAAAACTAGATCCAGCCCCGAACACTAAGAATACTAAAAATGCTAGAGCATTTGTTCTGACTGCAGAAGAAGCCAAGATGATCCCGGATGTGATCGCTGGTACGTTTTTACTTAATGATGTTTTTGCTAAAGTATTATTTGACTCTTGTGCGAACCAAAGTTTTATTAATACTTCATTTTGCAAACTTCTCAATCAATCATTAACTAAACTTCCACAAGATTGTTTAGTAGAAACAGCAAATGGAGAAACCATTAAGATTTCTGAAATCTTGCAGGGAGCAAGAATATAATTTTTAAATCAAAAATTTATTGCAAACCTTTACCCAATGAATCTGGCAGGATTTGATGTTGTATTAGGAATGGATTGGTTAATAGCCAATAAAGCCAGTATTCTATTTGATCAAAAGTCAATTCAAGTAAATTCACCAATGGGTGAAAAGATCACAATTAAAGGAGATAAACCCTCTAGATCCACAAAATTCATCTCTGTGATGAAAACAACAAGTTATATAAGAAAAGGATCTTTAGTGTATTTGATTTCCATAATTATTAACACTAAAGGAAAAGAATTAAAAGATATCCCTGTAGTATCACAATTTCCAGATGTGTTTCCAGAAGAATTGCCAGGACTACCGCCAGACAGGGAAGTTGAATTCAGAATCCACCTGTTACCAGGAACAGCACCAATTGCCAAAGCACCTTACCGTTTGGCACCCGCAGAAATGCAGGAACTGAAGAAACAGTTAGACGAATTGTTGGAAAAGGATTCATACAGTCGAGTTCATCGCCATGGGGAGCACCGATCCTATTCGTCAAAAAGAAGGACGGATCAATGCGTATGTGCATTGACTACCGTGAATTGAACAAAGTCATGATTAAGAATCGGTATCCATTACCGAGAATCGATGATCTGTTCGACCAGCTACAAGGAGCTCGATTTTTCTCTAAAATCGATTTACGATCAGGATATCATCAATTAAAGGTACAGGAAGAGGACATTCCTAAGACCGCTTTCAGAACAAGGTATGACCATTATGAATTTACTGTCATGCCATTTGGTTTAACCAATGCCCCAGCAGCATTTATGGACATGATGAACCTAATATGTAAGCCATATTTGGATAAATTCATAATTGTCTTTATAGATGATATTCTCATTTACTCTAAGAATAAAGAGGAACATGCAAAGCATCTGCACGCACTTCTAAGTTTATGAGAAAAGAAAAGCTTTATGCAAAGTTTTCAAAGTGCGAGTTTTGGTTAGAACAGGTACAGTTTCTTGGACACTTAGTTAATCATGAAGGAATTCATGTAGATCCCACCAAGATCGAGGCAATTACTAAATGGAAAACCCCTGAGTCACCAACTGAGGTTAGAAGTTTCTTAGGATTGGTCGGTTATTATAGAAGATTTATTCAAGATTTTTCTAGAATAGCCATTCCCTTAACTAAGCTAACCTGTAAATTTGTTAAGTATGAATGGGGAACAAAACAGGAAGAAGCCTTTAGAATTCTTAAGCAAAGACTAACCAATGCACCTATACTAGCGTTACCAGAAGGAACTGAAGACTTTATAGTCTATTGTGACGCTTCTAAATTAGGCTATGGATGTGTATTGATGCAACGTCAAAAGGTTATAGCCTATGCATCTAGACAACTTAAAAATCATGAAGAGAATTATTCAACCCATGATTTAGAATTAGGAGCTATAATTTTTGCCCTGAAAATTTGGAGACACTACCTTTACGGTAGTAAGTTTACCATTTTCACCGACCATAAGAGTTTAAGGTATGTTTTCGGGCAAAAGGAATTGAATATGAGACAAAGGCGCTGGATGGAGATACTTAGTGATTATGATTGTAATATCCAGTACCATGCAGGAAAGGCAAATGTAGTAGCTGATGCTTTAAGTCGAAAGTATCATGAAAAGCCAAAAAGAGTACGTTCTCTTAAATTAAATCTACAGATAGATTTAAATGAACAGATTAGAAAGGCACAAGAATCAGTAATCAAGGATGATACTGAGAAATTGAAAGAAATAATTAAAGAACTAGAACAAGGAACAGATGGAATTTGGAGATTCCATAAGAAAAGAATGTGGATACCTAAATTAGGAAACCTACGCCATCATATATTAGAAGAAGCCTATAAGTATAAGTATACATTGCATCCTGGAAATGATAAGATGTATCAGGACTTAAGAAAGAATTTATGGTGGATAGGAATGAAGAAAGATATAGTAGCTTATGTTGCCAAATGTCTAACTTGTTCACAAGTCAAAGCTGAACATCAGAAACCCTCAGGTTTGTTACAACAACTGGAAATGCATGTATGAAAATGGGAATTGATAACAATGGATTTTGTTACCAAACTACCCAAAACAAGAAAAGGTAATGATACAATCTGGGTGATTGTAGACAGGCTAACTAAGTCAGCTTATTTCCTACCAATGAAGGAAACTTTCAGTATGGAACAATTAGCTAAATTGTATGTAAATGAAATAGTTTCATTACATGGAATTCCTTTATCAATTTTTTCTGACAGAGATAGCCGTTTTACCTCTCATTTTTGGACAAGTTTCCAAAAAGCAATGGGAACCAAGTTGATTCTAAGCACTGCTTATCATCCTCAAACGGACGGACAAAGCGAAAGGACAATTCAGACAATGGAGGACATGCTTAGAGCTTGTGTAATTGACTTCGGAGGTAATTGGGACGATCACTTACCGTTAATAGAATTTTCTTATAATAACAGTTATCACACAAGTATCAATGCTGCACCATTCGAAGCACTTTATGGACGAAAGTGCCGAACGCCAGTCTGTTGGGCAGAAATTGGAGAAAAGCAATTATCTGGACCTGAGATAGTACAAGAAACAACAGACAATATCATTCAAGTCAAGGAACGACTAAAAGCAGCACGTGAACGACAAAAGAGTTATGCTGATAACAGACGAAAGCCATTGGACTTTCAAGTAGGAGACAAAGTGTTATTGAAAGTCTCTACTTGGAAATGAGTGGTAAGATTCATCAAAGGAGGAAAGCTAAGCCCCAGGTATGTTAGACCTTTTGAGATTATTAGAAAAATAGGACCTGTAGCATATCAACTACAACTGCCAGAGGAAATGGCAGGAATACATGATGTATTTCATGTATCTAATCTCAAAAAGAGCTTAGCTGATGAATCACTGGTAGTACCTCTTAAAGATATAGAGGTAAATGAACAGTTAAAATTTGTAGAAATACCTCTACAGATTGAAGACAGGAAAGTTAAGAACCTCAAGTATAAGAGATTAGTTCTGGTCAAAGTAAAATGGGACTCCAAAAGAGGACCAGAATACACATGGGAGCTTGAATCAGAAATGCAGAGGAAATATCCACACTTATTCCAGTAGATCTCGAGGACGAGCTCTAAAACAAGGTGGGGAGGATATAACAACCCTCCAAAATAATTCCTAACACCCCTAAAATAATTAGAATGTCCCAATATGACCTAAAATACACCCCGTACACGAAAACAAACCCCGAATACCTTTATTTTATTAAAGATTAAATAAAAACAAATTTTTATGGGCTGTCGCGGGGCGCGAAGACCCCTTAGGAATCTTACGTGGGCCGCGACAGATGGGAGATCAGGCCGCACCCTAGGGCGCCACGTGTCATGACGCGTGTGGAGGCTACGAGTCGAATCAGCCAAGCTAGGCCTACCCTAGCTGGCCTGGCGGGCCGCGAAGGCCCTGAAGTATAGCTACGCGGGGCGCGACGAAGTCCAGAATCAACCCTATAAAGGGAGGCCTTCGGCCTTCAGTTCTAGTCGCTCATTCTCAACTTTCTCTCTCGAATTTCTATAGTGTAGTCACTATTTTCGGGCATAATACCCCCCCCCTAAATAACGAAGTTTTGCCCCGTTGTAAGTATTATAACCCCGGTTACGTATTAGATACGCTGCCCGATTGATCCAGGGTTCCGTAACAGTGGTCGAGGTTCTGCCTGACGTAGTTGTTTGAATGCCGTCTCGGGGAGGGTATTACTAATGTAAATATTGGGTTATTATACTAACATGTGTGCATTTGTGTAATTTATAGATAATCATCAGGAAACCCCTAAAGAAAATCTAAGACAGCAATGTGAGTAATCTCCTTTTTACAAATTGCTTTTACAAAACCTCACTTAATTAATGATATATTAAACAGTGATTGAGTATTTGTATTCTACAATTATCGTCGGTATGTTGGGGTTTTGTATACAAAATTTGTTCCTACCTTGCGAGGGGTAACATGACCACAAGTCGGGTTGACAGTACCGTGGATGGTAATTAAAGTAGATGGAAACAAATGTAATTGCGCTACCGCCCTCACTACTGTACAATGGTTTTACTTAACTTGATTAAACTGGGATTCACTCACCAGTATTTTCCACTGACAAAATGTTTTTAAACGCGTTTCAGGTAACAAAATGTGAAAGCCAAATAGAAGCCAGCTGGACAGCACTGAAGGCTTGGAAAAGTGGCAATAAAGTTACCTAAAATAAAGAGATGTTTTATTTAAATAAAATAGGGTTTCTCCCTATGAAAATGTGTGTACTTGAAACTTGGGATTTTTCCCATGTGTTTAATATTATAAAAGCGTGGTATTTTACTCTAATTAAACATTTCCTAACTACGGTCCTGATGTAATTTCCGCTGCCAAAATGACAAATACCTGGATACCACCGAAACTGGCCGCGGCCGCCCGTTCCCGGGTTGTTAGGGGACGGGGGTTGCGACATATGGTGATACTAAAGAAGAGGAAATATTATAAGGAAGCTCAAGAGCACACACTATAGACCCACCGGGAATGTTTTTCTCTGAGCAACCTCTATCTTTGTCTCAACACACGTCTCAACAAACGCCTGTGACTGATACACACGTTCAAACCCCTGAAGGTGCAACTACAAACGGTGTGTTTTCTGATGTATCAGGATCTGCACTGTTTCCTGAACCAATTCTTGAGGATTATACTGTTACTGCTTCGGTAGTTAACAACGCTACTACACCTAATGAGGGGGAGACAAGCAACACAACTGCTGACGGTTTAAATACTCTACCCCAAATCGTGACCGTACCTGATGCGGCAATTCCAACAAGTGTTCAACGCAACCATCTAATCGAGAACGTCATCGATCCTGTCGATGCTGGAATACTCACCAGGAGCCAATCAGCGGCTATTAATACATGCTTATATTCTTACTACATTTCACAGATACAACTGGGTGGACGCTATGCACGAAGAGCTGAACCAGTTTGAGAAGCTAGGTGTCTGGAAGCTTGTTGAATTACCGAAAGGGAAAAACACTTTTGGTACTTGATGGGTGTACATAAACAAACAAGATTCTGCAAGAGTTATTGTTCGTAACAAGGCAAGATTGGTAGTCCAAGGCTTCAGACAGATAGAGGGTCTGGATTATGATGAAGTTTATGCCCTAGTTGCTCGACTTGAAGCCATCCGGATCTTCTTAGCTTACGCATCTTACATGGGGTTCACTGTTTATCAGATGGACGTCAAGACTGCGTTTTTGTATGGAGATGTGAAGGATCCAGAGCATCTAGAATATGCCTACAAACTTGACAAGGCATTATATGGATGCACCAGGCACCACGTGCTTAGTATGCTACTCTGACTGAGCATCTTTTAGCTCATGGTTATACTCGTGGCACGATTGATCAGACGTTGTTTATCAAGAGAGCTGGCAAGGATTTGATCTTGGTTCAAATATATGTTGATGATATCATTTTCGGATCGACGAATAATGATCTCTGCAGAGAGTTTGAGGGTGTTATGAAGAAGAAATTCGAGATGAGTGCTCTTGGGAAGATGACTATGTTATTGGGTTTACAAGTCCGACAGGAATCTCAAGGCATTCTAATCCATCAAGGAAAGTATGTGAATGATATGCTCGCCAAATTCAAATTTACTGATGCAAAATCGGTCGAAACACCAATGGCAGAAAGATCTTTACTGACTGAAGATGCAGATGGATCCCCTGTCGATCAGCGCCAATATCGGTCCATGATCGGATCTCTGATGTATCTGACTGCGAGCCATCCAGACATCACATTTGTTTTCTATCAATGCGCGCGTTATCAGGCTAATCCCAAACTTTCTCATCTTTCTGCTGTTAAACGAATTTTTAGGTACCTTAAAGGCAGGCCCCGACTTGGCTTATGGTATCCAAGAGATTTAAATATTGACCTGTTTGCGTTTTCTGATAGTAACTTTGGAGGAACTGACACTGACAGGAAATCCACATCAGCTGGATGTTAATTTTTGGGTGACAGGCTTATCTCTTGGCAATGCAAGAAACAGCAAACGGTGGCGATCTCCACAGCTGAGGCAGAATACGTTGTTGCTTCTGCGTCTTACTCACAGGTGGTATGGATGCAACATCAATTGCAGGATTACGGTTTAACTTATCTCAATACTACTATTTACTGTGATAATGATGTTGCAATACAAATTGTGAAAAATCTTGTCTTTCACTCCAAAACCAAGCACATTGATATTAAAGTCCATTTTATCAGAGACTGCTTTGACAGAGGTCTTATTAAACTGGAACAAATCGACACAGATGCAAATGATGCCGATTTATTCACAAAACCTGTCAGCGGTTCGAAATATAAGGTGCTTGTGGATTTTCTGAAAATGATCCGTTATACCGACTAAGCGTGTTTTTTTTTGTTTTTTGTTTTTCGTAGGTAAATTTGTTCATATGATATCATTGAAAGATCCGTAACGGGACTTACAACAAGCTTGTTAGCCGAGTTAATGTTACCATTAGTTGTTACTAATATATAAATAGAATCATGTTTGTTAACCTGGTTAGATGTTACTATGAGTTAATTGTTGTATTTAACTTTCAAAACACTAATCCTCACTAATGACACTTTACCCTTTAGCCTTATCTCACAAGTTTGACAATGATTTGACTTTAACATAATTTCCAATAGTTTGAAGTAAACTTACTGTTTTTTGCTCCCATGACTTTGCACTGAGCATTATTGTATTCTCCCTTTTTGTCTTCCCTTACTTTCCTCAACATTAAAGAACCCAGGGGGGGGGGGGTGGAGGACTTGATCACTTGAAACTTTGTTATTTTGTACCTTGTAATATCTATAACAGACACACACATCAGGCATACAACCCATAAATCATAATAGACACAGAAGAACACACTTGAAAGCAAGGATTAAGTAGTTACTAGTTTATCTCTTAGATAAGTATATTCTCCCCGTCCCAAGTAATGACCATAAACGTTCTTGGGTGGTCGCACGAGCGAAGTCCACACTTGGGACATGGGGGCCTCCGACGACCCCATAGACAATCTGAAGTGTGATAGCTTGAAAACTCCACTCTCTCTAGGAATGCATCTATTTCTTCAGGCTCTTTCACACAAAACATCAAAACATTAATATCCTTTCAGTAGTAATTGGATATGATCCACCATACTTTAGGGATAACTCTGGGACCCTATAGCACTCTCTAAACTTGTCAAAATACCCAAGACTATCAAGCATTCGGTCTATCTACAACGAGCATAAGATCTCAGTGGTGACATAGTCCACATAATCCACATTGCCTCCCTTATGATAGAATTTGAATGTGAAATACATATGCTTATTTTATCCTAAAATGCACAAATAACAAATATTAATATTTAACTTACTGATTGAAGATACTAATGTGACTTACCATAGTCTAGAACTTCTTCACCGGGCTAATCGGATTCTCCAGCCCATGATCGCTGGTAGAAGTTTTTGCAAAGGAAGGAAGTTAGTGTATAATAATCGTAGTAGTAGCTTGGAAAGACCTAATTTTGATCGTATGGATTTATATAAACTAGGGAACTGTGTTGCTGGGGAAGACGAACTACCCTAGTTCAATTTGGCGGGGAAGTGGAAATGATCGGTCACACTCTAAAATTTACCGTGTCCATTTATTACCTTTAGCCACTCAAACATGCTTTACCGTGACCATTTCACACGTTTAGCTACATATATAACCAAACAAATACCATGGCAGTTGGTCATAAAAATTTGTAAGTGGCCATATGCATTATCTTTTAGCCACAACATTAAAAACTAGTTGTGACAGATATTTACATATGGCCACACCTTTTCTACTATGGCTAGTGATTATCACATTTTTTATTGAATGTGTGACTAAAGGTTTTGAAGGGATGTGTTTCGTCAACTGAATCAAGAAATAAAAAAAAACCAAAGTGGCAATAGGTTACATTTGGTAACACTTTTCTAACTGTGGCTGATTTTGAACTATTATACAATGGTCACATTAATAATAAAATGTGTGGCTAAAGGTTTTGAACTGTTATACAATGGTCATATTAATAATAAATTATTGTGTGACTAAAAGTGTTTTAAGTTTTTCTAAATAACCTTTAGCCACACATTTATTCAAATGTGTGGCAGGGCGGTTTGGGCATATATGTGACCGTAGCCTTTTTCACGTAGTAAAATACTCAATTAAAAATATAGAGTAAATTGTCAAATCGTCCATGAGATTTGAGTATGTTTGTCATTTTCATCCAAAACAACTATTTTGTACCATATAGTCCTTCACTTTTGGGATTTTTTGCCATTTTCATCCAAACGTATAACTTTTTTGCCAAAATCATCCTTGAGATTTAGGATTTTTTGTCATTTTCATCCAAATGTTTGATAGAAAAAATAAAGCAAATTAGATGTTTGGATGAAAGTGACAAAAAAATTCTCAAAAGTAAAGGACTATATTGTACAAAAAAATTATTTTGAATGAAAATGGCAAACATGCCCAAACCTCAGGGACGATTTTGGCAATTTACTCAGAAAATATTATCTCTACAACCTCTTACTATATCTTTGCGATCTTTAATGACAATAACAATTATCTCTAATGCACATTGCACAAATATTCACATCGCTACAATCCACTGTCACGACGTTGTGCCTTTTTTTAGAGCTTCATAGTTGCCTCTTCAATCATGGACGGGCGGATCAATTAAATTCTTTTTCACCGGTGGTTGTTTTTGACACTCATATGCCTCTCAACTTGAAACTTATTTTCTATGAAATGTATCGCTCAATAATCATTTAGAAAAAAAAGAAGCACTTAACCGAATTAGATACTTTTTTCCTTTTCAAATGAAAAATGTATAAACTGACCTTGGCTAATTAAGTAGCTATTAAGTGATTTATTGAGAAAACTATTCACCAACATGGAGCATATTTTTTTTAGTTCTATAACTATTATGTGAGTTATTGAGAAAACTATTCACCAACATGGAGCATAATTTTTTTAGTTTTATTCCAACAATTAAAACTTCAGGTCATAAATGCATCCTTTTGATCTTCACCGTATTTTCTAAATAAGTAACACCACAAACAAAATGTCTCCTCTAAATTGCAAGTTTTGCCCTTTATGTTTACATCAAATTGCAGGTGCTGTCCTTTAGCGCAAAAGTTAATGAGTGTTGTCCTTAACGTTACAAAATCCTGCACGTTATGTCCTTTAGGCCAAACCCAGTTAGATTTTTTTGGTTAAATCTGATCATGTGCTTTGCACATGAGGGTATTATTGTCATTTCATTTTCTCAGGGTCTATTTTGTAAACAACTTTTATTAAGAGACTATTTTGTAACAAACAAAAAAAATAAAAGGTTATATAGTCCCTCTATCATCTGATATCTCTCTCCATCTCTCTTATTCATCTCTCTCTACAGCAAACACCACCTAAAACAACCAACACCATTTCCGGCCACAATGAACCAACCGATGTTTTCCGGCGATCCGAATCTCCTACATCCCCTCTCTTCTCCCGGTTCTGATTTCACACACGCTTCCATCCCCTCTCTTCACCCGGTTAACTTCTACCTCTTCTTTGACCTCCGGCGACCTCCTCGGGTGCAGCGCCGTCGCTCACGGTGGTGGTAAACAGAAAGACCAGCGACGACCGTCTCTCCGGCGTCGTTCTGGCAGTCACACTTTCAGGTAAGAAAATCCTAGCCCCTTTATCATTTCCTCTCTCTTTCCCTCTCTAAAACCAGTCACTGGAGATGAAATTCCGGCGACGTGGTGACTGTCACACCCCTTTCTAAGGCGAAAGCACGAGGTGTGATCCTGAAAGGTTCTCATTGCATACGAATGGTAAACATACTACATGCTCGTAAAATAACTCCAAATGCCATCAACATAACATAAGTTAAGTGTTTACATCACAAGATAACCTATTGTTTGAAAAGTTTACAACTTTATTTAAAAGATAGACATCAAAGTTTTGGTTCTTATATCACCACACGGGATGGAGTATAATAACCAAATCCTACAAAATAGGCAAAGGAGTCTTGACACGACATGACTAAAACATAAGCGACATCCAGGAGCAAGAGTGAGACCACGTGTACATCCACTTTAGTTACCTGAAATACATGTAAGTTTTGGAAAATCGTCAACATAATGTTGGTGTGAATTCATGCAGTTGTTGTAATAAATGTTGAATACTTGTATGAAAACATGGTATGTGATTTGTAAAGACGTATCTGAAACTGAGTTCTGTAAATGTAAGGAATACGAGATCGCTAGTGGTTTGCAAGGCCACTAACATGTGTCACGACATAGGAAGCATCCAAACCATAGGCATTTTACTTGTCGGTTAACGACTAGAGACATAAAAGCACTCCAGGTAGCACGTGGCCCAGGGTGTGGCTGCCTGAAACCCATTAGATCTAACCTTTTGTTCCGCGGTCTTGGTATGTAATTGATTAATGGTGCTTATGGCACCCTATACGTCACATGATCTATACTTCATTTATTATATAAAACCAGTAGCAATTGAATTGGTATCAAAATGTTATGTAAAACTCATTTTACAAGCAAAAGGGTATTATCAGTAATTACTGAATTAAGGTAATAACCTTAGGTTATGATCTGGTTAAAAATAATTAAAAATCTTCAAAAATCCCAAAATATTATATTACATCAGTGAGTAAAAGGTTTGGTGTCAAAAATTGGGTTTAGATAGGCTTTACGCTAATTATGCCGTTTAATTAATAAAAAGCTTTCTAATTACGCTATTGAGCATAACTCCTAATCTAGACCTCCAACTGATGTGAAATTTTAGGGACATGTTTATAAATCAGTAACAAAGATTATTGTCCTCTCACATTTCCAAAATTCTCGTCTTAGGGTCAAATGGGCATATTGGTCAACATTAGGCATTTAACGGAAACGTGTAAATGAATCGGACAATCAACGAGCCAATCACAGAGGGTTATACCATCATGTAACCTGGTCCTAAGGAAGCTCTAAGGCACTTCTAAACCCATCAAAATCGGGTCAGAACTGAAGTCAAAGCGAAAGTCAAAGTTTTACGACTTTCGGTTCCGAACCGAGCCTAAACAGAAAATTGTCGGATCAAACAAGCTTAGACCAGTTCTTATACTAATTACCAAGTTATATGAGTGATGAAATATGTTGGTGCACGGAATGTCTGTTGACTTCGTCTGCATCAAGTCTTAGGTCAAGATAGTTGAAATAAGAGCTTGAAAGTGAAATTAGGGTTTAGATATGTTAATTTCGCTTTTATGTACACGTTTAGTAGGGTTTCGCTTATAGGTCTTAGGAGGTTTCGCTCATGTAGTCACCTAGGTGGTTCGCTTATGCATACACATGAGGTTTCGCTTATATGGACTGTCCATATAAGCGAAACCAGCTAGCCTATATATACCCGGTCATGTGTCTTCATATGGACATTGGAGCGGAACCTGATCATTGCTTATGTAACCGAACTCTATCAAAATTGATTTAGAAAGCAATAAAAGAGAAGAAATTGAAAAGGATAAGCTGTGTAACTTCGTGTATACTGATTCCGCCTTTATACGTGAAGATGAACTGCCTTGACTGACTTTTCAGGGTCGGAACACGGTCCAACAAAATATGTTACACATCTTCTACATTGCTAATTACGTGTTAATTCGCAAATTAAGGTTCTGTTGATTTTTTATAACAAACTTTGACCCGACAATTGATCTAGTTAGAGCGGGAATCAGAGGGTGCCCTTTTAAGGGTTTATTGCCCATATAATTACCAACTTATAACTATCTTAAGTTTGACTAATCACTGGACCATTAGTGATTAATCGATAAGTCAAACCTTAATTATGACGGTTTGACTTTAGGCTAATTAACTAAGCAAAACACGATTAAGGAAGGTTAAGGATACTTACCAAGGTCCAATGCACGACTAATGATGCTTAGGGAGTGGCCTTGAGCTCCAAAAATGATCAGAAGTTGAGTGTGAATGAATGATCAAAAATGGAAACAATGTGGGTCGTTATATAGTGATCTTGATTGATCAAGATCATGCCAAGCAACTCTAGCATTGATCCCTGATCGATTACAAGTGTCCCTAGTGCCTAAGAACTAGTTTGTGTTGCCCATGGTAGTGAAAAATGGCAATATAAGTCGGTTAAACTCGTTATACAGGCACCTGTCAAGTTTTCTGCTGCTGGGACTGTCTTACGGACCGTAAGGGTATCCTTTGCGGTCCGTAAGCCTTTGCCAGTAAGCAAAAAGTTGTAACCTTTCAAGCTTCGAACAGGCAACTTAGGTATTACGAATTTTGGGCCTCTATTATCAGTATGGGCCACTTGATCATGCCCTGAACAGTTTAAACCACCTTGCCATGTTTTAAAGTTTCCTTGGATTCTTTTAAAAGGCCATAAACGAAGATTTGTCAAACACATTCTCGTAGGATCCCATTTCTTGCAATTTGATTCAATTATTACTAGTATTTACCGGATTTTAAAGTATATCAGATGTTCATAATATAGATTAGGGTCTTGGGATTCATAACTAGGTCGCTCAGAGGTATTTAATTAACATGTCGACGCTTTTAAATCCTACCATACATCTTTAACTAGATCCGGGTTTATAACACTTTTGTCTTGCATGACACGTGTCGTTATTTCATTGGACACAAATTTTCGAGGTGTTACATCCTCACCCCCTTAAAAGAAATCTCGACCTCGAGATTTACTGAAACAAATAAGGGTACTTCTCTTTCATCGTGGACTCTACCTCCCACGTATACTCGGGACCTCTACGGGCATCCCATTTCACCTTTATGATCGGCACATGCTTCCTTCGAAGCTTCTTAACCTGTCGATCCTCGATCGACACAGGTTTTTCAACAAACTTCAAGCTCTCATCTATGTGCACATCTGTATGTGGTATGACTAGTGATTCATCAGCTAGACACTTCTTCAGATTGCAGATGTGGAATACATTATGTATACCACTGAGCTCTTCAGGCAAATTTAACTTATAAGCCACTGATCCGACACATTCGATGATCTCGAATGGTCCTATGTATCTGGGGCTTAACTTGCCTTTCTTGCCAAAACGCATTACCCCTTTCCAGGGTGATACTTTAAGTAGTACTTTGTCACCAACCTCAAATTTTAGAGGTTTACACCTTAAGTCCGATTAGCTTTTCTGCCTATCCCTGGCAGCTTTGAGAGGATCGCGTATTTGCACAATCCTATCGGTCGTCTCCAGGACTATTTCAGGTCCTGTCAGTTGGACATCTCCAACTTCCGCCCAACATACGGGCGTTCTACACTTCCTACCGTACAAGGCCTCGAAAGGCGTAGCCTTAATGCTGGTATGATAGCTATTGTTATAGGAGAACTCGACTAATGGCAGGTGGTTATCCCAACTACCACCTAAGTCAATCACACATGCTCAAAGTATGTCTTCCAAAGTTTGGATTGTACGCTCACTTTGCCCGTCCGTCTGAGGGTGGTAAGCCGTACTGAAATTTAAGCGCATGCCCAAAGATTGTTGGAAACTTTTCCAAAAATGTGACGTGTATCTAGTATCCCTGTCAGAGATAATAGACACTGGTACGCCATGCAGAGATACAATCTTATCTACGTACAATTGGGCTAACATGTCGGAGCTATAGGTCTCCTTAATGGGTAGGAAATGTGCTGACTTAGTCAGTCTATCCACTATCACCCATATATTATCATTGCCTTTCTTTGTCTTTGGCAACTTGGTGATGAAATCCATTGTCACCATTTCCCACTTCCACGTGGGAAGTTCAGGCTGTTGTAGTAAACCTGACGGCTTCTGATGTTCAGCTTTGACTTGCGCACACGTCAAACATTTAGCTACATAGGTAGCTATAGACTTCTTCAAGCCTATCCACCAAAAGTTTGCTTTCAAATCCTGGTACATCTTGTCAGCTCCAGGATGAACGGAGTATTTAGAACTATGGGCTTCCTGGAGGATAACATCTCGAAGCCCTCCATAAACTGGAACCCATATTCGTCCATTCAACCTCAGAATTCCGTCTTTGCCATAGGATAACTGTTCTTCGGTTACTCCTAGCTTTTCACCAGGATAGTTAGCTTCCAGCACAGCTTCCTTCTGCGCAGCTAACAACCTTTCATTCAAACCATTCTTTATCTCAATGCTCTTGGCATTGATCCTTATAGGCTTCACTCTTTCCTTTCGACTCAAGGCATCGGCGACTACATTCGCCTTGCCAGGATGGTATCTTATCTCACAATCATAATCATTCAAAGTTTCCATCCAACGTCGTTGCCTCATGTTCAAATCCTTTTGGTTAAACAGGCGCTGGAGGCTCTTGTGATCAGAATAGATCACACACTTGATACCGTACAAATAGTGCCTCCACAGTTTTAGTGCAAATACTACGGCACCCAACTCCAAGTCATGGGTGGTGTAATTCTTTTCATGCACCTTTAACTGACGTGAAGCATAGGCAATAACTTTGCCTTTCTGCATAAGCACACATCCCATCCCGGTGTGTGATAAATCACAATATACCACAAACTCTTCTATTCCATCAGGCAATGTCAACAAAGGTGCATTGCTTAGCTTCTGCTTAAGGATATCAAAGGACTCCTGCTGCTTAGGACCCCAGTTAAACTTAATATTCTTCCTAGTCAAAGAAGTTAGGGGTGCAGCAATCCTTGAAATTTTTTCAATAAAACGCCTGTAATATCCTGCCAATCCCAAGAAGCTGCGAATCTCTGTGGGCGTCTTCGGCTCTTGCCAATTCATGACAGCTTCAACCTTAGCGGGATCTACCTGGATTCCGCGTTCACTAACTACATGTCCAAGAAATTGGACTTCGCGAAGCCAAAATTCACACTTAGAGAATTTGGCGTAGAGCTTTTCTCGATGAAGCAGTTTCAGAATACAATGGAGGTGCTTCTCATGGTCAGCTTGACTCTTCGAGTAAATAAGAATATCATCGATGAAGACGATGACAAATTTATCCATGTAGGGCTTGCAGACGCGGTTCATGAGGTCCATGAATGCGGCTGGTGCGTTAGTGAGTCCAAAAGGCATCACTAAGAACTCGTAATGACCATAACGAGTCCTAATTGCAGTCTTATGTACATCTTCATCCCTGACCTTCAGTTGATGATATCCTGACCTTATGTCGATCTTGGAAAAGTAACTCGCTCCTTGAAGCTGATCGAACAAGTCGTCGATCCTGGGCAATGGATACCGATTCTTAACAGTAACTTTGTTAAGTTCTCGATAATCGATGCACAGACGCAGACGCATCAATCCATCCTTTTTCTTCACAAACAGGATTGGTGCTCCCCAAGGAGATGAGCTAGGTCTAATAAATCCCTTTGCCAACAAATCATCCAGTTGAGTTCTCAACTCTTTCATCTCTGTTGGCGCCAATCTGTAAGGTGCTCTTGCAACAGGTGCTGCTCCAGGAATAATGTCAATCCTGAACTCCACTTGCCTATCTGGGGGTAAACCGGGTAGTTCTTCAGGGAATACTTCTGGATATTCAGAGATAATGGGTATGTCTTCGATCTTAGGCTTTGGTTCATCAATAGTTACTTGTGCCATGTAGATAACACAACCCTTCATCGAACACCTTGATGCTTTGAGCATGGACACTTGCTCAGGCATTCCATACTTAGTATCTCCTTGGATTGTCAAAGGCTCGCCACGAGGAGTCCTGACAACTACTTGCTTTTTAGCACAAACGATCTGGGCTTGGTTGCGAGACAACCAATCCATGCCTATCACTATATCAAAACCGGCTAATTTCAAAGGAAGTAAAGACAATGGAAAAGAGTGGTTCCTAAGGGATATAAAACATCCATCTAACACGGTTGATGCGGTTTCTATGGTTCCATCAGCTAATTTCACCTCATATTTCACACTTAAGGTTTTAACAGGTAATTTCAACAATTCACAAAACTTATTATCTACGAACGACTTATCAGCACCAGAATCAAAAAGTACTTTTGCATAGACATCATTTATGAGGAAGGTACCTGTGATCACATTGTCGTCCTGGACGGCTTCCTTTGCATCCATCCGGAAGACCCTTGCATTGGTCTTTTTCCCATCCTCAGCCTTCTTTGCAAGTTTTGGGCGGTTTGACTTGATATGCCCTTTTTCATTGCAGCTATAGCACGTCGCATCCTTCAACTTTTTGCAATCCAAGGTCTTGTGTTCAGAAGACTTGCAAATCCCACATGCCCTTGGCTGTGACTGGGATTTCGACTCATATCTGCACTTCCCGAAGTGCTGTTTCTTGCAGATCTTACATTTGGGTTTATCACCCAACTGATGACCATCTTTCTTAGATCCAGAATTCTTTTTGTGGTCATTGTTTCCCCTATGTCTCTTATCTGATCGCCGTGAGCTATCATCCTCACGCTTCCTTTTCTCAGCATCAGTGTTTCTCAGTGATCTCTGCCTAACCGCGTCCAGAGTAAGAGATAATGCTATATCAGCTGCATACCGGCAAGTAGCTGGTCTAGAGGCTTTCACACTGGCCTTAACTTCTAGGGCTAACCCCCCGATGAAACGAGCTATCCTCTTGGGTTCTGGTGTCACAAGGTAAGGAACCAACCTTGACATTGTATTGAAACTGGTGAGGTAGGCCTGACAGTCCAGGTTCTTCATAACCAAAGACAAGAAATCAGATTCAATCTTTTCAACCTCATGCTGAGGGCAGTAGTTTTCCTTAATCAACGTCACAAACTGATCCCATGACAGGTTGTACAATGGGATTTTTCCGGTAGCTTGGATTAATGACCTCCACCAAGCTAATGCCTGCCCTTGAATGACTGAGATACGAATTTTACCACATCCTTTTCAGCGCACCCGCTGATATCAACTACGGTATCCATTTCATCCAACCATGTCATGCAGTCAACCGCTCCTTTCTCCCCAGTAAAGTCTCTGGGTTTGCATGAGACGAAGTACTTATATGTGCAGGACTTACCACGTGGTTCCTGCTTAAGCTCGATCTTCTTTGATGGGACACTTTGCTGATTTGAAGAGTGACGATCGTCGTCGTCTTTCTTTGGCTCTTCCTTCTTGGAGGGTGGCTTGCTGTGAGCCTCAGAATGAGTCTTAGGCTTGGAATGCGGTGCGGATAGGGTCCTACTTCGAGTCCCGCTATATTCATTATACTGTCGCTCTATTGCTTTTGTAACAGCATTATCTATTAATTCTTGTAGTTCCGCACCCGCTATGTTAATTCGGGTATTATCATGATCCTCCCTTGGGTGACTGTTTATCTCATCCGAGTCAGCCATGTAGTTTGAACTGTTACATAAGATGTTGACAATAATTTATTTGGGAGTTTATTAAGGAATCGCCTTTTAGGTCAATTCATTAACCCTGGTAAACATAGACCATATTTGGTTAATTTGATAATCTTAGTTATTTAGGATTTTTATTATAATTTATCCTAATTATAAAACAATAACAGTATTATTAGTAGCACAAAAGCCTAGTCACAGGGACATTTTTAAAACATAAGCCATGATTTCAGAGAACCAATGCATTAAGGTTTGAACATAGTCCTTTACCTTTTTTTGACAGGGAGTCGTAGACTACTACTGTCTTTTGTCTTATATGACAATGAGTATGGCCCGTAGGCGCTATATTACCAATGGATGGTCAACTTATGATCATCTTAATTGATGATTTAAACTCATGATTTATAGATCATCAGGTTAGGATAGGAATCTTTTGAAGAATCCTATTATAAGAATGACGTGTGTGATTTTAACGAATCACGTCTGCCAGGAGCGTTAACATGTTTTCAGATGTTAACAAAGATTTGAATCTTTTAAACAGGTCTTACCATCTTGGCCAAATCTTATAATGACATGCAGGCTAGGTTATACCTTTAAGATTCTTATTTAATATTTAATAGGCAGATTATTTTTTAAAAGGAATGATTTTGATTTATTTATTTCATATATTTATGCATATAATGACAAAAATGAAATTCATAAACTTAACATTCCATTAAATGTCAAAAGGATTACACATTGCCCTAACGGGACTTTTAACAGAAGCAACTTGCCCACGCAGGGGCTAAATCGATAATACAAGTCCTCGCAGGGACTGATTACTAAAATAGGTGTCCACGCAGGGACTACAGAAAGACAAGTCCACGCAGGGACTAAGTACATAGATAAATGTCCACGCAGGGACTTGATTGAAATAAGTAAATACAATAATACATATAGGAATTCAATGATCCCTCTTCTTCTTTCCTTTTAACAAGCTTGCTAGACCCTTGAGAAATCCTCTGTTGTTCCTACGTTCCACTTGAAATTCATGTTCCACCCGACTTAGTCTTTGGAGGATTTCCTCCTGTTCCGGTGGGGAAAATCGTGGTGGCTGCGACTGCTGCCGAATCGGAGGTCGAGCAGGTATTTGATACCCATGAGCTGGATATCCCACTCCCCAAGGGGCTCCATATGGTCCTTCGGGATGAAGGGCGTTGTAGTTTGCCGCTACAAGGTACGGGTCGGCTTCAGCATAGTTATAATGAGTGTGAGCCGGCTGCTCAAACGGATTGTACGCCGTTGAACCAGCGTATGTAGGAATCGGGTTATCAAAACCCAATGGTGGCGGCGGTGGTGCAACTGGTGCATAATTCACCTCTGGAATTGGGTTTGAGGGCCCACCCATTTGTGGGTCTTCATGCAGTGGCGGATAGTGACTGTCACTTGAGTGATGGGGAGTGCTAAAGTGAAAATCCCCTCCTCGCGTGGATATTCATGCGCCTGTTCTCCTACGCCTTGGTGGTTCTGGAGGTGCTTGATGAACTGGCGGCGGTGGAGGCGGTGGCGTGACTGCCACGAAACGCGAATCCTCGGAGGGATCCTGTTGCTGCTGCTGTGGGTTATGAGAGGGTGTAAAATACCACTCATACTGGTTAAACCTCGCTTGGTAACTTACTGGACCACCGTAGGGTGATCCGTGGATGGATGATCCATCAGAGATCTCGATGGGATGGTTGGGGGTCCCGCTTGCAGGTTCGACGGGATCCGTGTCCTCGTCCATGTCCATTGCATGATCTCCCGAGAAATGGTCTTCAGGTCCTAGTGGGTTAAAACCCACTGGTTCTTCAATATAGTTTGCCGGGTTGAACCGGCCCTGAAAGGCAGGAGTGAGGTCGCCAAAGGAACGGTGCGAAACGGACCGCTACAACGGCAAGAAGGAATGGCAGGAGTCTTCGGGCTCGTTTTCTGTGTGCGGCCCAAAGGAGTGACGGTAAGGAGGCGTTGAGCTGTGCGAGACAGATCGTCTAGCGGGCTCCAAATGGTTCTTCCAGTTACCCTGAGGATCGGCAGTCATGGTAATAGAAGGAGTTCGCCGGTGTGAAGGCCCGGCTTCGTGATCGTTAGGGGCGTGGATTGGCCCCTTGCCTCGTCCTCCTCTTCGGAATCTTGGTGGCATATTTCCTGTCAGAACAATTGAAATAAACAACAAAAACAATAAAGGACAAATTAAAGCAAAATTAGGAATCGTCCTAAGTTCTTTGTCTAGACTCGAAATTCTAGGAATGTGCAACTGTGTAACTGAGATTAAACACAAAAGGCTAGTGTTTAATTCACTCAGTGTTGGCTCTGATACCAACCTGTCACACCCCGATATTTCCACGTATTACCGGTGGGCCCGGTGGGGAGTATCGTGACGTAATTGATATCATCATAGTCAAACAACACAATATTTAAATGCACAGCGGAAGCAAAAGATAGATATATTTCAACCAAACAAATTGTAATATTAAGTATCACAAGATAGTTGAAAATAATCCACAGGTGGATCAAATAAAAAGGAAACATTGTTCAACAGTTTATGTCATCCAAGCTTGCGAGACTTATTGTGGATGCTAGGAGAAAGCCAGCCTATTTCGAGTAGTACCTGCACTTAACCTTTTTGGGAAAATATGTCAGTTTACACTGGTAAATACAATCAACTGACTCAATTTGAAAAGGTTTAATAAAATTGATTTGAATGCACGTGGCACAAACTTTTATAACTTGGGATAATTATTTAAATATAAACTTGTAAAAGAATTACATGTTCGTTATACGTTCAGTAGCCCGGGTTGACACCGGGTTAGAGCTTAATAGACACACCACATGATATAGTCCCGCGGCGGGTTATTCCCGAAACCGGCGGTTATACCTTATTATTTATATATGTACTAACGGGTGTACGCCTACACCCGTGTACTCGGGTCGTGGCCATTTCGTAAAATGATGCCAAGGATATCCGGGACATGGTCATTAACCCCCCAAAGCCTTTAAGCAAACAAAACAATTCAAACGGGTCATTTCAATAAATTAACCATCATACGATTAAAGATTCAATGCCCGACCAAGCGGTATTTTATATACCGTACCCCAAGCCCGTATAAGGGAAAATAAGTTAAAAGTATTTACCTTTGCAAGTAATAATCACAACAAGCAAGTGCACGTAGCTTTTACCGGGTCTCCTATTCTGGAACGAAGGTTTATAATAACCTATTAGAATCCTAACGGGCCTTTAATTAAGCCTAAGCTTAGACCGGTTAGTTTTAAAGGAAGATACGGTTCGAACGCATGATTAAGCGAAGATCGGAATAGAATGTGATTTAGACCCGACAAGTTCAAAGACTTATATAATATGGGTAAACTAAACACATTCTGGATTTTGAGATAAAAATGATAAGGTTTGACCCGTTTCGGCTAATTTATGCAAACTAGTTACATAAACCGAACTGAACGCGAATAACGCATAACGGGTAACCGAATGAGTCACTAACAGGTTTCCTAAGTTAATATGCCTTAAACATGTTGTGATATCAGTAGGATACCTTCCATTATGCCCAAAACGAGTTTAATCTCAATTTAAGCCCCGTAGGGGTAATTTGGTCATTTAAAAGATTATAAAAGAGATTAATTAAAATTCTGAGATTCGGGTCTGAAATAATTAGTAAAACCACTTAATTTAATAGGTTATATCAGTTGGTGATAAGTCTTATATGACAAAATGGTTTTAAACCCACACTATGTGTTTAATACGCGTAGAAAGCCGTTTTAAGCGATTTCCGGGTTAAACAGGAAATCTGAGTTTTCTGATCAGGTTATAAAGTTCAAAATACTTCATTTATTATATAAAATCAGTAGCAATTGAATTGGTGTCAAAATGTTATGTAAAACTCATTTTACAAGCAAAAGGGTATTATCGGTAATTACCGAATTAAGGTAATAACCTTAGGTTATGATCTGGTTAAAAATAATTCAAAATCTTCAAAAATCCCAAAATATTATATTACATCAGTGAGTAAAAGGTTTGGTGTCAAAAATTGGGTTTAGATAGGCTTTATGTTAATTATGCCGTTTAATTAATAAAAAGCTTTCTAATTACGCTATTGAGCATAACTCCTAATCTAGACCTCCAACTGATGTGAAATTTTAGGGACATGTTTATAAATCAGTAACAAAGATTATTGTCCTCTCACATTTCCAAAATTCTCGTCTTAGGGTCAAATGGGCATATTGGTCAACATTAGGCATTTAACGGAAACGTGTAAATGAATCAGACAATCAATGAGCCAATCACAGAGGGTTATACCATCATGTAACCTGGTCCTAAGGAAGCTCTAAGGCACTTCTAAACCCATCAAAATCGGGTCAGAACTGAAGTCAAAGCAAAAGTCAAAGTTTTGCGACTTTCGGTTCCGAACCGAGCCTAAACAGAAAATTGTCGGATCAAACAAGCTTAGACCAGTTCTTATACTAATTACCAAGTTATATGAGTGATGAAATAGGTTACACGTCTTCTACATTGCTAATTACGTGTTAATTCGCAAATTAAGGTTCTGTTGACTTTTTATAACAAACTTTGACCCGACAATTGATCTAGTTAGAGCGGGAATCAGAGGGTGCCCTTTTAAGGGTTTATTGCCCATATAATTACCAACTTATAACTACCTTAAGTTTGACTAATCACTGGACGATTAGTGATTAATCGATAAGTCAAACCTTAATTACGACGGTTTGACTTTAGGCTAATTAACTAAGCAAAACACGATTAAGGAAGGTTAAGGATACTTACCAAGGTCCAATGCACGACTAATGATGCTTAGGGAGTGGCCTTGAGCTCCAGAAATGATCAGAAGTTGAGCGTGAATGAATGATCAAAAATGGAAACAATGTGGGTCTTTATATAGTGATCTTGATTGATCAAGATCATGCCAAGCAACTCTAGCATTGATCCCTGATCGATTACAAGTGTCCCTAGTGCCTAAGAACTAGTTTGTGTTGCCCATGGTAGTGAAAAATGGCAATATAAGTCGGTTAAACTAGTTATACAGGCACCTGTCAAGTTTTCTGATGCTGGGACTGTCTTACGGACCGTAAGGGTATCCTTTGCGGTCCGTAAGCCTTTGCCAGTAAGCAAAAAGTTGTAACATTTCAAGCTTCGAACAGGCAACTTAGGTATTACGAATTTTGGGCCTCTATTATCAGTATGGGCCACTTGATCATGCCCTGAACAGTTTAAACCACCTTGCCATGTTTTAAAGTTTCCTTGGATTCTTTTAAAAGGCCATAAACGAAGATTTGTCAAACACATTCTCATAGGATCCCATTTCTTGCAATTTGATTAAATTATTACTAGTATTTACCGGATTTTAAAGTATATCAGATGTTCATAATATAGATTAGGGTCTTGGGATTCATAACTAGGTCGCTCAGAGGTATTTAATTAACATGTCGACGCTTTTAAATCCTACCATACATCTTTAACTAGATCCGGGTTTATAACACTTTTGTCTTGCATGACACGTGTCGTTATTTCATTGGACACAAATTTTCGAGGTGTTACAAGATAATATGTCAAGAAATGTATTTTCATTAATATATATTTTCTTGTATTCGTCCATGTATTTCCTTGTGATGAATTTTTGTATACTTGTATACTTATGTATTCTTATGTATTTGTATGTGTATTTTTGTATTCATACTCCATGGGAGTATTTAGTGTATTTTCAAGTCCCTAATACACTAGTACATATACTACACAAAATATACACTTAGCACTAAATTTGGTGATCACTAAATATATATATTTTCCCAAAAATATACATTCTTAATATTAATTTTTAACTTGAAGAAATAATCATTTCTTAACTTGAAATTTTACACAAAAATTGGGGAAACCTTGGTAAATATTTTTAGGTGAATTTTTAGGGAATAAGTTTCACCAAAACATATATTTTTCTAAGTGTCAAAATTTTATAAAAATTTTGACATAGTTTCCCCTAAAAATGGAGGTTTCTCATGTTTTCAAAACATGTGTTTATTTTCTTTTCAATCACCAAAACAATTCTCAACAATAATCATCAACAACATACACCAATTTCTTCATATGAAACATCATGGTGAACTTGATTTTTTTAAAGATGTGTAGTCTTTTAGATCTACACTTAACATATTATGATCTTTCCAAAAATAAGTGTTCTTTAGTATTTTAAACAAACTTTTATGAGACTTTATTTTACTAACCAACTCATCCATGAGTTTAATGGTTTCAAAGTTTGTAAATCATGTTTCTAAAACCACTTTTATGTTTATTAGAAAGATCATTATTTTTAACATCATGTTTAGCCATGTATCTTTCAAGATCCATGCTTAATAACTTTAGATCTTTAAAAAACAAGCTTTATGTTAAATTTTTAACAAACTTTCCATGAGTTTTAGTTTCAAAAATTAGTTCTACACACACTTTATTACTTCATAATTACAAGATTATGCATAAAAATTCATATTTCAAGTTCACATAATGCTTTATATGTTCATCTTCAAGTTTAACCATGGATCCTTCAAGATCCATGCTTAAACTTGGCAGATCCAAGCTTTAATATACTTGATCTAATCATAAACACAAGATATAACATCAACAACTTCTTTACATACACCAAAAATTCATGTAATCACTTATTTTCTTCATGAATATGTTAGATCTTTTCATTTTTATCATTAAAAGTTAAGTTGTTTAGATGGTGAAACTTGTACATATCATAAACATGACTTATATTAGTGATCAAGAAGCTTACTACTAGCTCTAATGGCTAGGGAAGTGGCACAAAAATGAAGATGATGAACAAGGAAGAAAATGAGAGGTTAAAAGCTCCACAAGGTGGTCCTTCAAGTTCCTACACTTCAAGCTTCCTTAGATAGCCTCCATACACCTCTAGATCACCTTGGATTATGAGATCGAAGCTTGAAAATGGTGGTGGTAGTGTGGTGATGGTGAGCCGAGACCAAAGAAGGAAGAAGGGAAAAAGATAAAGAAGATGGTGATGAATGATGGTTATGTTATTAGTTTAGGATTTTATAAGATTTTCTATATCTTTTAGGGTATATTTGTTGGAATATACCCCAACAAAGGATCAAAATAAATCAAATAAAATCACAAGGTGGGACCCTTGTCTGAACCGTCCAAAGAGAGAGGGGGGGGTAAAGTGTAACTTTTTTGTAGTTTAGGGGTTTAAAGTGCAAACGAGGGGGGTTAAGTTAGTTTAAGTGTGTGTTTAGGTGTTTTTATGATGTTTAAGGTGTTCTAGCACCAATACTAGTTTAATATCATAAAAACATTACTTCTAGTCAAATTTTGATGTCCCGATTATTGTCCGGTTGTTCGGTTCGTTACGGTTCGTTAAAGTGCTGAATTGCGCAGTTTTACCAAGTATGAAGCACTTTTTGTGGCAGTTTTAATTCCCAACACTTTGTAAGTTATTTTGGACTATAAAACAAATTCTACATGATATTAATGTGTTTAAAAGCTTATTATAGCTTAATTGTGCTGATTTATGCAGAATTCTGCATTTAAAGTGAGTTTCGGGTGCTTTTTAGTGCATAGTTTAGCTTCCGGAAAGTTTATATGTTAACCCTTGTATCCACCCTTGGGTTTTAATGTATTTTAGATGTTGGACCTATTCCTAGGCCCTAATTCTATTGTCTGACTGCTTTCTGCAGAATTGCTGACACATCGTGTCTTACCGGTGAGTTTACTAGTCTTTCTGACGCAACGCTAAAGTAATGCATAAAGCAATATTTGAAGTATAAAATGTGCATGAATTCACATGTATAGCATGAAATCAGACAATGTTGACATTTAAGCACATAATTGCATATATTTAATAATAATTAGACTGTACGGTAATTACCGGTTTTGTGCCAGTTGTCACAGTGACGATGATAATGTTGACTGAGATGATGATGGAGAATGGCAGTGGTCGAGGTGGGAAGACGGTGACAGCAGGTGGAGATTTTGTTGAGGTGGGAAGATGGTTTTGGCCGATTGTTGGTTTTGAATTCCTTGTGGTTTATGAATTGAATAAAAATGTATGTTTTTGTGTGTTCGATGATATTCTTGTAACAAGTTGTTTGATTAGATTTGAACATACGTTTGTTGATTAAATAGAATTGGGATTTTTGATATAAGTCGTGGTGGTGATTTGGGGGTTTTGTTTTTTAACGATGGTTGAAGATTGGATAATGTTTTAATTTGGGGGTGGTGATTTGGGGGGTTTTGTTTATGAACGAGGGTGGCGATAGAGAGTTGAGAGAGTGAAGAGAGAGACTGAAGAGAGAAAGGGGTTATAATGTTTTATTTTTTTATTTTTGTAATTAAATGGATAAAATTACAAAAGTACCCTTATCTGTCTTCTAAAATTATAAAAATACATTTATATAACTGAAAAAAATAATTTGGTTTGGCCTAAAGAACATAACGTGCAAGATTTTGCAACATTAAGGACAAACTTGTCAACTTTTGCGCTAAAGGACAACGCCTGCAATTTAGTGTAAACATAAAGGACAAAACTTGTATTTACTCTTTTTTAAACTACACTCTAACCAACTTCAATATTAATAAAGCTAGCTAGGACGAAAAGCCAATGTACGGCTAGCCCACCTTGATAGAGGCATGTGCCTTTTAGAGGAGAGATCCCAGGTTTAATCCAGAGCAAAGGTGAATATAAGTTGTGGTGGAAAATTGACCTTTTTGTTGACATGCACATCTAATCAAATATGTCCGTTCATATTTTTTTATTATGGTGATAATAATCTAATTGTTTTCTGTTCGGAAATATCACATGGAAATTCATCAAAATCATCGTTCACGGAAGTACCTTTTGAAGAAGAAGTCAAAGTTTGATAACTTTCATTTGAAAAATGTATTCATTTTACCTAAAATTGAAAATTCAATTTCAAATCAATCAACAAGTTCCATCTAATAGTTTCAAACTTTTAACTTTAAACAATCCAAGTAAACCAAAAATCGAGTATCAACATTCAAATAACCAATCTAATTATCTACACTGGGTAATAAAAGAATCAACATATAACTAGGGTTAAGTTATTTTACAAATGGGTTTTAACATACAAAATATTTTTAACGTAAAAATTGAAGGAGGGATTTTATTTTTATTTTTTGAAATTTTTTCCCTACTTATTAAGCACGTATTTTAGTCTTAGAATAAAAAAAAAATTATGATTTTACACTAGTAGAGTAATTATGTAATTTTGTAGAGTAATTATAATTATTCCACTACTGTAAAATCATATATTTTTTTTACATTTTGCAGTTAAACGTTATTCTTAAGTGGTAAGGGAAAATTTTTTAAAAATTCCTCCGTCACTTCTTACGTTAAGGGTATTTTGTATGTTAAGACTCATTTGTATTTGATCTTTACACCATATAAGTAAAAGTTGAAAAAGAAAAAGAAAACATACCTAAGTGAACCGAACTTGTGGTTTGTGATATGAGCTGATGAGTGTCCTAGATCCACAATTTTAAGGTCGAGTGTGTCATGACTAACATTCTGTTCTTATAGTTTTCAGACAGTTATCTATTTTGGCTTGATCTGGTGGCATTTCGCTTAAAGAATGAAGCCCAATTTTGAATGTAATGTTTCACTCTACTTTGAACCGAAGCCTCAAATTGGACCTTGTTGCAACCATTGAGGAGAACAAAAATAAATAAATAAATAAATAAAAAATAAAATCACAACGGAGCAGGTTCAAGTTTCGGCTTAAAGATTTTGCTTTCCTTGTACCGTTCCCCAGGGGTGTACCTACCTTAGGGGAAGGGGTAGCCTCTGCTACCGCTTGTCGCTCCGGCGGTAGTGTAAATTTTGAAAAAAATTGACATTTTTTAACGTCTTTTCGATTTCGTTGCCGCTTTTTCATAAAACGTTACCGCTATGAAGATTTTCTAGATCCGCCACTGCTATTCCCACCTCTCTTTACTTCCTACATCTGTTTCGTGCACCGACATATTCATCATATTTACTTTCTTAGACCAGACGGTATGGGGGCCGGCTTAGGCCCGGCCTGGCCCGGCGCCGGTCCCCCACACCGCCCCCCTCGGCCCAGCACGTGAAAACCGGCTCCCACTCGACGATTGTGACGGGCCTTGATATTCAAAAAGTAGCCGTTCAATGGCTATATTATTTAATAAAAAAATTTTCCCCTTTTCTATAAAATCATCTCATTTTATACCATTTTCTCCCCACTTTCAACCCAAAACACTCTCATTTTTATACCATTCTTTTATAAAAAAATATATTTTCATCCACAATGGCATCTAATTCTTGGTGGTCCTCGTCTTCGGAGGAGGAAGAGGAGATGTTTTACGCAAACGCTGTGCTAAAGGCGGCGCAGATTCTTATGGAGGAGGAAGACGTCTCGTCTGAAAGCGTTATTACCAGACGAATATGGATTAACAGAGACCGCCAAGGTTTATCATTAATAAATTTTATTATCCTTATTCCTTATTTCCTCGTATTTATATATTTTTTACGACAGGAGCGCACGAGAAATTGGTGAACGATTATTTTTCGGATGCACCCCTTTACAATGCCGAGATTTTCAGACGCAGGTTCCGAATGAGTCGCCGGTTATTCACACGGATTGCTGATGATTTGGCGGGGCTAGACCCGTTTTTCACACAACGACCCGATGCTCGGAATTATGAAGGCTTCAACACGTTACAAAAGTGTACTGCGGCCATTCGCCAACTGGCGTACGGGACAGTGGCCGACGCTTTGAACGAGTACTTACAGATGTCGGCAAGAACTACGCGGGAATGTTTGTATCGATTTTGCCATAATGTGGTGAAACTGTATAGCAAAAAATATTTGCGGAAACCAAACGTGTATGATGTTCAACAGTTGTACCAAGCTCATGAAGCACGGCACGGGTTTCCGGGAATGCTCGGTAGCATTGATTGTATGCATTGGGTGTGGCATAACTGCCCGAATGCGTGGCGAGGCCAATATACACGAGGTGATCACGGCCATCCAACCTTAATACTTGAGGCCGTGGCCTCACAAGATTTGTGGATCTGGCATTCTTTCTTTGGTCTCCCTGGTTCACTCAACGACCTCAACGTGCTATACCAATCTGCGATCTTTAGCGATGTCGTTAATGGAACCGGTCCGGACACCCGTTTTACAGTTTCTGGGGTTGAGTATAGACGCGGGTATTATCTTGCTGACGGAATATATCCGTCTTGGTCTACAATTGTCAAGACTATTCCATTTCCCGAGGACGAAAAAAGGAAAAAATTCGCCAAGCGTCAATAAGCTGCAAGAAAAGACATCGAACGTTGTTTTGGTGTTTTACGAAAAAAATGGGCCATCATTGAACAACCGGCACGTGCGTTCACAGCGAAGAGGTTGCGCCTTTGTATGTACGCTTGCATTTTGCTCCATAACATGATTATTGAAGACGAAGGTCGGGCGATTTGTGAGTATGATGAGAATGCATCTTACGGGAATACTGTCCCGGTAGATCCGACGCAACAGGATTTAAACTCGTTCGCGCTAACCAACGACTACACGCATGCAAACCTTCAACAGGATTTGGTAGAACATATATGGAACAACGCAAACGACGAGGACGGTGACGAAGACGAAGGCGAAGACAATGGCGAGTAGTGTAATTTTTTTTTTAGGTTATGTAATTTTTATTTATGTTATGTAATGGATTTTATTATCTTTTTTATGTCTTATTTTAAGTTTAAATTTTTAATTGTTTTTATAAAGTTAAACAATAAAAATTAAACAATAAAAGTTAAACAAATAAAATAAATTAAACATTAAAAATAATGTGTGGTAGGCTCATCCTCCACCCCCCTCAAAATGCAAGGAGGCCCATCCTCCATGGGATGGTGATGTGGCGCCTACGTGGCGGCCCATCCTCATGGAGATGGGGCTCTCCATACCCTCTAGCCTTAGGATTTCAAAATGGATTGATTTGGTGTGTGACTTGTTGGAAATCAGACCCTTGATCGAACACAAAAACACGAGATTGAACGAAGTTTTCGACTCTTTTTATTAATTATTTAATTATCAATCAAAGCATACCAAATTACATAGACATAACCATCTATTTATACTAGACTCATTCTAATTCTAACTTAACTAAAACTCTATTTTAGATAATAAATAACTAACTAGATAAACGTATCTAATTTAAATTAACAATTATCCCAAAAATATTAAAGACTCAATAAATAATTCATCAAGAATTTTTTATAACCCCGTTTGATCTTTATCTCTTCAATTCAAGATTAACATCTTTAAGACTACTTTGTGTCAGTATAAGGAGGCGAATATGATTAGAAAGTTGCATGCTAGTCAGAGCTCATCACCATCTCGTTGTCAACCCTATTGGCGAAGTATGAGAAAGAATAAAAAGATAGTTGTTTTATATCCAGCTTAACAATCATTTTTAACCTAGTAGAGGTAAAGATCAAGCATATGAACAGATAAAGGTTCCTGTAAAAAAGACCAAAAGTGTGAGAAGGGTAAGAAAGAATCTACACCATTAGATCTTTGATCTAATGGTTGAGATTAATGGAGACCAAATTGTAAAATTTGTTTTATTTTTTTGGACTGAATTGAAAATTATAGGGGTAATAAAGTCTTTATATCCATTCAAAATAGGAAACTGTAAATCAAAATCCCTACAATTTCGATCTCTCTCTCTACATCGCACAACCAGATGATCTCTCTCTCTACAATTTCGATCTCTTTCTCTACATCGCAGTGGAGCGGCGGTTCCAGCAGCACTAGTTCATCATCTCCGGCGGTGCAGCGGTTAGCGCAAGGTCGTTCCGGCGGTGGTTTAGGTGTCCGAAGGTGCAGGGGTTCCGGCAAGGTGGTTTCTGGTGGTTTGGTACGAGCGACTAAAAGACATCAAGCAAGGTGGTGTAGGGTGGTTGGCCACCTCTACACGACAGCGGCGGCGGAGCGGCAGTGGTGGTGTCGGAAGTGGAGAAGATGATACAGAGATGTAATGATTATTGAATGGTGTTATATATGTGCTGAATGCTGTTATATACTTTATTGAATGGTGTTATATATGTGCTGAATGGTGTTATATACTTTACTGAATGGTGTTATATACTTTATTGAATGGTGTTATATATGTGCTGAATGGTGTTATATACTTACTGAATGGTGTTATATACTTACTGAATAGTGTTATATACTTGCTGAATGGTGTTATATACTTACTGAATGGTGTTATATACTTACTGAATGGTGTTATATACTTGCTGAATGGTGTTTATAGAGATCTTTTAAAAAATCCAGTTCCTATAATTAAGGTGGCGGTTATGGGAAGTTTTTAATTAATTGAATTAATGATAAAATTACTTGTTTACCCTTTTGAATTAATTTAGATTTAGGACACATGTCATCTCCACAATATTTCTCACATTTCTTACACTTTTAACCTTTTTTACAATAACCAGTTTTTCACACTAAGACCATCCGTAGTGGGGAGTTTTTTTGGCTTTTTCCCTTAAAAAACGCCTAATAAAGCCCCGCAACCGCCCCCGGAGCGTTTTTATGGTTTTTTTGGGTTGGGCGTGCTTAATAAAACGTCTGAGTGAGAAGATGGTGGCCAATGAAATATTTTTGATGGTTTTTTAACTCTATTATACCCCTTTTAACATAACTAGTTGTAGGACCCGTGTGACCACACGGGTAGCTTTAACAACTATCGAAATAGATTATAATACATCATTTAAATTGTTTGTATTTAGTTACATATCTTTATAAAACAATGTTAAAGCCAATATGTGTTAGAACATAAAAATTTTATTACTGTGTTACGAAAAAATTATTAGCTAAGGTTTGATATAGAAATAACCTAACTAATTGATAATATGTTGTCTAAAATGAAAGCATGACCTAATTTTATGTTGTCTAATAATAAAAAGATGACCTAATTTAAATAACCTAATGTTATTGAACAATTCAATAAAGCCCATATGTTTGATCATATTAACATTAATAATGGGTTAGAGTTTAAAAGGCCATTATTAATATACCAACTGAATTGAAAAATGAAATATTTAGTGTACTACAACTGTAAATAACTCAGTTCCCTTATTAAAAAAAGAAAAGAGATCCATTTATAAAATTTCTTAATAAATAACAAAAAGTTTATTTCCAAAAAAAAAGAGTGATTATAAATCAAATATTAAAAGATTGATTTGTTAAATAACTCTTTAATTAAAATCCTGATTAAATAGCTCAAATCCATCGATCATCATCATTATCACACTTCTTAAAAAATCTCCAAATCTCTCTCTCAACACCGATCATCGTCATCTTCATCCATCTTCATCTTCATCCTCTTCATCCATCTTCAAATCTTGTGAACCTTACTTTTTCTGTTTTACACCGACCATCATCATCTTCATCCGTCTTCATCATCTTCATCCGTCTTCATCATCTTCATCCATCTTCATCTTCAAAACAGAGGTTTGGATCATCATCTTATCTATATATGTTTTTGATATTTGTGATGTTTTTGGGTATTTTGGTTTCAGTTTTTGGTATTTTGGTTTCAATTTTTGATAATGATAATCTGAATGCCGCATGATGATGATGATAATCAGTTATTTGTGAATGTTTTTGTGAAAAAACAGAGGGTTGATTTGGGTATTTTGGTTTCAGTTTTTGATAATGATAATCTGAATGCCGAATGATAATGATGATAATCAGTTTTTTTTGTGAAAAAACAGAGGGTTGATGATGATGATAATCAATTTTTTGTTAAAAAACAGAGAGTTGATTTGGGTATTTTGGTTTCAGTTTTTGATAATGATATCTGAATGCCGCAGGATGATGATGTTGATAATCAGTTTTTTGTGAAAAAACAGAGGTTGATTTGGGTATTTTGGTTTCAGTTTTTGATAATGATAATCTGAATGCCGCATGATGATGATGATAATCAGTTTTTTGTGAATGGGTTGATTTGGAGTATTTTGGTTTCAGTTTTTCAGGTTTGTTTGTGATGTTTTTGTTCTGTTTGTTTGTTTTTGTTCTGCTTTGTTATGTTTGTTTGTTTTGTTTTTTTTGCTTTGAAAAAACAGAGGGATGATTTGTTTTGCTTTGTTCAGGTTTGTTTGTGATGTCTTTTGTGAAAATATTGTACAGAATGGCTGCGGATGTAAAGATACGCAAAACACCAACTACGAAGGCGAGAACACTTGACAACCTCCTAGAAGATGGTGCGGTGCACATAAGGAACTGATTGATCAAAACGATCAATTGCATATGAATGAATACAACCCCAGTGGCAGATATGTAATTAGCGAGCTCTGGAATTTCAAGGAAAATCGAAGAGCTACACTGGGGTTATATTCATTCATATGAATGAATATAACCCCAGTGGCAGATATGTAATTAGCTACACTGGGGTTATATTCATTCATATCTGCTACATTCCGAAGTGCACCCGTCAGTAAAGATCCACAATTGGTTGTGGTGGTATGATGTTTTGTCTCTGTATTGTATGTTACGGTCTTTTGTTATCGAGTCTGTAAGTTCCGTCAAGTCTACGAAGTTGGTATGACGTTTTGTCTATGTACTGTATGTATTAAAAGTTTACATTTAATATACAATTTAGGCTTTAATAATTTGTTATATATAGTATACATTTAATTATTAGATTGCATTTATTTAAAAAGAGTTAATTATTAGATTGCATTTATTTAAAAACAATTAATTTAAATTATTAAATCAATAATTTCTTAACAAAAAAACAAGAAAATAATTTAGGGGCTCAGGTTGATGTTTCACACAAACCACAGGGACATGGGTAAGTTTAACACACGGGTAAGTTTAATAACCATCGAAATCAAATATTAAAAAATAGATTATAATACATCATTTAAATTGTTTGTGTTTAGTTACATATCTTTATAAAAGTTTTTGTCTTTTTTACCTGGATGTTACATTATATCATCACAGGCTCCTACTTTCAAACAATTAAAAGCAGGAAAAAAAGTAAAGCAAACAGAACCTCATTCACTTGATCAAAACACAATATAAGAAAATGATCAACTCATAAATGATCAGAAGATCAAAGGGTAAAAGGGAAGTTATTATAAGAAACCCTCACACTCTCAACAGAGTCTCATTCACTTGATCAAAACACAATATACCAAACGCCTCAGATTTGTTATCGCAAGTTGTTGTCGAAAACCGCAATGCCTGCAATCAACGTTTCATGTGTCAAATACATACATACTGAATTGCCTTACATAATGAAAGGGTGTAAACTCCCTCAAAGACTTAAGAAAAGAGCAAAAAATAATTCAAAGAACCTTACTTGCAATGGAGGTAGAAGACAGGTGTGTTATTACTCATGTTCAAGATAACCACTTCCGCAACAGAGAGTTTCTTCTTATTACGTGAACCTGTATCATCTGAACCGTTTTGACCCATCCTTTTTGTCTTCCTCTCTTCTTGCTCACATGAACACGAAAGAGGTTATCTTGAACATGAATAATAACACACCTATAAAACAATGTTAAAAAAAGTATGTGTTAGTATTATAAGCTTATTAACAAATGAGACCATATTAATTTAAAATTTAACCTTATGATAACCAAGAGGCAATCTTCATATAGTCTGAAACATAAAGCATCCTTGAACATGGGTCATCGGCCAAATCAAATACTAAAAAGCAGATTATATCCCTGCATGAAAAACAAAATCGATAAATTTAAGGAAAATGATTTTGAAAGATGATAACCCAACAGTATAGGATCTAATTCTACAACTCCGATAAATGCAAGGGTGTTCTCAAATAATGGTTCATAGATGTTTGAAAACCAACAAAGAACGACAAATCTCCACAGTGCTGCTTCGTTGGATATTTGTCGGTCTTCAAACATCTAGGAAGCATTATTTGAAAACACACCTGAATTTACCGAAGCTGTATAATTAGATCCTCCACTATTGCGTTATCATCTTTCAATCACATTTTCCCTAAATTTATCAATTCTGTTTTTCATGCAGGGATATAATCTGCTACAGGCCATGCTGAACTTCTATTGTCCCATATATTGATCTACAAGTAATTCAAACCAAAACCCACTTCATACATCAACACCCCACAAAAAAGGTCCAACTTTTTTAGATTAAATAAATAATTCAAGCTAAAGATCCTATAAACATTGAGACCCACTTCAAATATCACAAAATCCAACAAAAAGGACCCAAATTCTTTAATTTATTTTATTGCCAAAACAGAAACTTTATGTTAATTTCACTTCAAATATAAAAAAATGGTAAACTTCAAAGGGATGGGAAAGTGGCAAAGATGTCCAGAAAAAAAAATTCTTTAATCATCATAACCCCCAAGAATCACATAAAAAAAATTCATCACATACCCACAAAAAGTTCCACTCTTTTATTTTGGAAGGACCTACATCTGATAACACAACAATTTTGTAAATGTTATTACAAAGAACAAACAGTAAAAATAAATAATGAAAGAAAACATAGGATAGTATTACCAATTGAAGACAGGAACAAAGAGTCCCTTATCGGTCTGCATAGTCACGTTGATGTGCACTTCAAGCCTATAATAAACTTAATTTATGATTCAAACCAATTGTATATCCATAAGGTTGGACATAATTCAAACCTTAAGTTATGATTCCGGCTTTTTCCAGATATTTGGTGGCAAAGCTCACTCCTCATATCTGACACATAATCAACATTAACAACCTAATAAGATCCGAACACTCATAGTAGTAATAGAAAAGTATCTTGAAATAAAAAAGAAAATGCAAGCATAAAATTTATGAATAGTTTTAATTTTTAATTGAGTAAATTAAACCAATTTTGAAAAAGACTCATTTCATCCAAACCTGTTTTAATCGAGTTCATCACACCACTTACCAAAGGTGAACCCTTCTGGTTATCCTCTAAATGTCTTTTGACAGGCGTCATGAAGTTCTTAGTTGTTATTGATCTGTAATACAAATTACCTTTATTATAAAAGAAAGTTTCGAATAATGAAAACCCCAAACACGTTAACGGGTCGAAACCCAAAATGTCTATTTGGTGCACACAACCTCATAAGCATTTTGATTATTGTTATTATATCAAGTGGTAAAAAACTGTGGGTGAACCTGATCCGACCCCTTATAACCCATTTAAAACTTGTTTCAACCTACACATGTTTTGACCCAATTATGAATTACCCTGAACTTTTGCAGTAGAATTTCCATCATAACTGATCCTTATCTACATGTAATATTTCTATTAATTTTATCTCTAATTATATAGATATCTAGTGTGTCAACTATGAGCACATAATTTAAATTAAATCAATAACTGTCTAGGTTTAAAAAAAGGAATCTAGGAGATTTTGTAGTGTGTCAAGTATCATCTGAATTAACCACCTCTAATCAGAACTAATAACTTGTATCTACTTTATAGGACTAAATTTATTAGTTTTAAGTGCACCAATAATACGTAACAGTACAACATATTATAAGTTTTAAAAAAGATACCACACCTCACCTTAGCTCTGTTGGAGTGGTGACAAAATTGATCATGTTTGGGGGGATTATAAATTTTTCATATTTAAAAAAATAGCCTAAAATATTTAAATTATTAATTTAATATTCTTTGCTTAAATTTAAATGGGTCAAACAGATTGGGTCCAAGGTCCCTTAAAGTATATTTATAGTTCATGTGACCTCTTAAATGGCTAACTAAAAAAACTAATTTAATGTTGTACTAATATTAACTTTTGAAACCCTCTTTTAAATTCATTATTTATAAAAACAATTTAAGTAGACAAAAACATGGTTTGTAAGTCAACTGGCCCATGCCCCGTTAACAACATTCGAACCTACAAAACGGCCGAAAACACCAGATTTTGTAGTTAGTTTATTTGAAAATGTAATTAATTACCAGAACTAACCAAAATATGAAAATGACCCAAGTTAAGATGGACCCAAAAATTGTCTTTACCTGAAGACTGTCGATTATACGTTGATAATCTGATACATGAGTATCAACTGTGCCAATATTTTTCTGATTAAACAAATATCATCATCATGACTAAACAGAACTCATACATAAAACCAAAAGCTGACCCATGTAAAATCAACGACTTGGTAAACTACATAAAACCAAAACCGATCAGTTTATTGAAATCAAATGTAAAATCAAAAGCTCAAATGTAAAATCAAAAGCTGACCCATGACTAAACATAACTCATACATAAAACCAAAACCGATCAGTTTCTTGAAACCAAAATTTTGACTTTGTTCGGCTTAAGCCCAGAATTGACCAATACACACCCCTAACTACAACTACTATACAACCATTCTAATTTCTATCTAATGGGACAAATTAATTTAAATTATTAAATCAATAATTTCTTAAATTGAAAAGGAATTAATGGTGAAATGTTGTGAAAATTATATTGAGCAGGTTTGACATGGGTAGTTGTAGTAACGACATACCGTTAACATTCAGAAACACGAAGATCACAAATGATATCCATAGTACTGGAATGAAAGTTTTCAGAATCATGAAAAGGTACGGTGATTATAATTCGATGAAAATTTCGGATTTGTACCTGACTGCCATAAACATTACAAAATTCTTGGGTTTTCAATAAAAACTTCTTCATTCGATATTAAATAGTATTACAAAATTCCGAGTTTTAAAAATATTAAAAATTAAACATTACAATTAACACTTCCAAGGATATCTATTTCTCTCACCTTCTTGAATGCAATTTCGTTTTTTGTTTAAATTTGTAGATCAGCTAGCATATCACAGGTCTTCTGATCCTGTTTCAGCAGATGTGTGATAAACTCTTCTGCTTTTTCTTTAAACTCTGATGGAGGAGAAGAGACAACTTCATCCAGCAGTGCAATGCTACTCCACGTCTGCTTATAATATTTATCATTTACCAACGCAACCTTTTTGTTGTGTTCTTCAGCTTTTCTCTGTTCATGGAGTGACCATCTTGAAAATTCAATTTTAAGATCGGTAGTATCCGACCAGTGGTAGAAGGTTTTGCTTGCCATTTAGAAAGACTGTGAGTGGCTTTGGACGTTTTGTTTTAGGATGAAGGGTTTTTTTTAAAATGAAGTCTTGATGTTTTCAAGTAGACTAATCATGATCCTTTATAGTGTTTGAAATATTTGATAGGGTAAATGTAACACCCCAAAAACGGGTTTGGTAAGCAAACCACGTTAATAGTAAAGACGGGTAAAATACCGTTAGTGGTAAAAATTAACCCGGTAAGTATTAGGATTTGATTAAATAAATTTGATGTTAATTAAAAGAGGATAAATACTTTGAGAAAAACAAAGTGTATAGAAGGCCCGAGTTAACGGGACTTGAAATAAAACGGGTTACGACTTCCCGAACCCACTAAGTGACTAGGAATATTAACCTAGTTAGTTGTGTGTTGTTAGAATAATAAAGGAAACTTGAAATAGTTAAGTCTTTTATAAAAACAAAACATAAGGGGCTAATGTTGCTAAGTGGGCAAACTAGTTTTATTAAAAATAAGAAAAATAAAACACAACACACACACTAAATGTGTGTGTGTGCGTGGGTCGACCAGAGGAAAGGAAAAAGGGAGCAAAACCCTAAAGTGCCCAGAATCATCAAATTGAAGGTCGATTTCAGTCTTAAATCAATGCATGAACACAAATTCGTGATCACCTAAGTGTGGGGATCGAAAGGTATGTTGAATTTTGCTATTTGATGATACTTCAAAATTTTGATTAACATTCAAGAATGAAATCCTGGCATGAATAATGGGTGTTGTAGTACAATTGATATGAGCACAAGTCTAGGAACAAGCCCTAGATGTAAACTCGTTAATTTAGCACCATAAATTAGTGTTTCGGTTAACTAGTTATGTAAGTGCTAAATGGGTTTTGTGGGAAGATGATGAACACTAGATTTATGATCATCAATTTGGTGTTATTCGATTTCCATGAAGTAAGTCTAGGTGTTGTTATGCATGCTAGACATAAGAACTTGTGAATGATGTTAAAACTTGAGTAAATAACTAGTTATGAAAATTGATTGTTGATTTTATAGAATATGCCCACAAGGTGTTTGTTAAAATGCCTAAGTGAATGTTTATATGTTGAAATTACGAATGAAACGCGTAATTGCCTTATTTGATTAATTACGTGAACTATGGGTTAAAACGGGTTCTAATCATAATGTTGATTTAACTTAATTGTGCCTATTGTATGATTAAAGGTAGTTGACTTTTAAAGGTCAAACTAACCAATGATAAAGTCGAATAGTAGTTTCGACATAGAAAATACGTAAGGTGGAATATTCGTGAATTGAAATGACTAATCTAACCACCTTGTGAATGATGATAGTTTGTCGCCTAACGAGCTAGGTGGAGGCTTGGGAAAGAAGCAGTCAAACGAATCAAGCACGAGAAGAAAAGCGTATTCGGATGTGAGGTAAGTATAGCTTACACTAGTCTTAAATTGTGGAATATTCTCTTATCGTATAAATTACGAATGAGATAACTAAACAATTGAAATATGATGTTCCGTCGTGTAGTCGTACGGAACAAGATAATCAAAGATGAAAGAAACCATAATAATGGTTAAAAAGAAGTAAATCGATAATTCGGTCATATTATGACGAAAGGAAAAATGAACTTTTAATGGTTATGGTAAGCCAAAACAAATAATAAGGGCAAAACGGTGATTTAGTCACACCTTGACAATAACCGTTAGTTTTAAAAAGACGCTTTTCCGCGTAAGACATAAAGAGTCGAAAGTGGTAATAAACGGTTTATAAGTAAAATGACCGTACGGTGTTAAACGGAGCGAGTCATGTAGATGAGATGATAATAAATATCATCTCGCAAAGATAAACGGTCAATTCGGCCAAACGGGTCAAAAGGTGTAGACATCACCTTTTGACAATATCGACTAATGATTTTTTTGTCGAGTTATATGCTTACAGGAATAAATATCCAATGGATACTCGCATCGCTCTTAAATTGCGATTATAAAGCAAGGTATTAAAACCGGGTTAATAAGTTGATCCGAGCCAGGTATGTATAATAGATCAACTCATCATTTAGAACTTGAAGTTCTATGAGAGTTAGACAAAGTAAAAGGGACATTCGGTTACCTTAAAAGGTAAACCGAAGGATTTAAATTATGGACAGCGTGTTTTGAAAACAAGATTTGGTTAAAAATGAGATTTTGGGCGTGCATGCCTTAAGCAAGCCCTTCGTCGTATAAGAAGGGTTAAAAATGACCAAAACGCCCTTGCAAGCGAAATTAAGCAAACTACCCTTAGAAGTCGCTTGAAAACGAGTTTTATATTCAAGTCAATACTTAGAATAAGTATAAAAGCGAAAGATGTAAATCCTTGGCCAAAAGACTCTATATGAGTCTTTGCCGTAAAATGATAATCCGAGGGGTAAAACTCGGATTATATAGATCGCCACATTAAACCCATCACAAATATAGTTGTGGTGGAAGATCATTGATAAATAATGTGGAAATAAGATGCTAGAAATAAATGAGTGTGAATTATGCGTAAAAGTGCTTAAATGCCCTTAACGGGTCAATTAAACATCTAAGTAAAAACGGGTTTAAGAATGTATATAAACCCGTGATTTGAATCTAATATGATAAGCAACATGGAAATGATGAGAAATTAGAATCAAACAACATGTTTGTTTGATAAAATCACGAACTGGTCAAAATTTGGTAAAAAGGGTAATAAGCCGAAGACTTAAAAGTCTTAAATTTTGTTAATCCGGATGTTGGATTTTAACTCCATATGATGGAGGATCAATTTACAATCACATAGGAAGAAACGGTAGGTCAAACGGATAAGCGGATTAAAAGTTATGAAGGTTTTCGTTTTAGAAAACGACAAACTTGGAAAATCCTGCAGAGGCCACCGTAAGTTAAGGTAGCTACCGTAACTTACGGTAGCCTTAAAGTCTTTATGCCACATTCCCACTGATTTACGGTGGGAAAATCAACATTCAGGGGCTACCGTAAATTACGGTAGCCACCGTAATTTACGGTAGACCCTGTAAATTTTTTTTTTATTTTAATCAGTTTCGTTTCCCATACTCGTTTAGACACATTTTAATCCCCGTATGACTAAAGCATTTCATGTTTATGAAATGTAGGTACATTTTGGATGCCGAAAGACGATCAAGCTCAACGAAGAACCGAACACGATAAAGATACATGCTTCCGCACTTTGCCTCGTCGTAAATTTTAAACGACGAATTCGATCACGTTATGTTGATTAACTTATGATTTGTAAAAGTTTTAATAAACCCGCATTTTTATAGTATGTGTAGTCTTAACTACACATCTAATTGTTGGTATTTACATGTAAAACCGTTAAAAAGTAACTAGGGTCTTACAGTAAACAAAGAGACGTCTGCTAATAAAGATCAACTTTTTTTGAAAGTTTAAATTTTGTTCTTTGGTTTTCTAGATATTTAATTTTACTTGGTTTGTCATTAATACTGATTTTTCAAAGGTTTTACATTAAAATGTTTGATAAGGTAAATGAAGAGACATGTTGGCCATATACACGTTTTTCATTATTAAATCATTAAATGTATCAGGTTTTTAAATATAAATTTTTATTTAATGGTTGCATTTAAATCTGACCTTTGGGCTGTTACATATCCTATATAATACCATTGCAAATTCAAATGTTGTTTCATCATACCCAGATTCATTCAGTGAAATAGAAGAACAACTGTTATTGTTTTGCTTTAGTTGTTATAAATACATTAAAATGGAGTCACATACTTCTGCACAATCTGAGGATTTCAAGCAACGCTTTATTAAACAAATCGAAGAGCAAGTTTTTGCTGATAGGTGTACTCTTCAAGAGTTGAAGAGATGTTTTAACGGACTGCAACTCGGTCTGCTGACAAGAGACCAAGTTTCGAGAGACCTGAGGGCGATGCCGACTACTTCCGTTCGTGACCTGTGTGTTGCGAGTAATATAGAGTGTGGATACAGAGACCTGGACTTCATGAGAAAGATCAATGACATACATCGAGAAGTTCAGTCCTCCATGGAGTTGAAGTTAAAGTTTCTTGATTCTTGCTATTAGAGTTTGAGTGTCTGATTAGTTTTCTTTTTTATATGTAATTGTTACTTTGTTTAATACTTTATACTTTAATCGTATTAATTTTTTAATCACATTTTATTTTTGCTTCTGTTTCATTATAATTTTAGGTATGGTTTTAGGCTCACAAATCTTTTTGGGTTTTGTTTTAAATGCTGAATTTTTGTTTCGTTATAGGTTCTTCACTCGGAAACAATTTTTTTTTGTTTTGTTTTAAACGATACAAGTAAAACTCTAAAGCATGTATGATATCAAACCCATTTTCCTCGATTATTAAACAGCGAACTAAAACCCTAAACCTCCAATCACTTTATAGTACAAGACGAAATTAAAAATCCAGATAGCAAACACAGTAGAAAGTAGAGATTTTTGTTTTAAGTATCCAGAAATTAAGTAAAGTATGAAGAACTTACCCGATAATCGGATCGAGAAACAATCAGTGGAGGCCTGTACAGATCCAACAGTGACATGGTCACCTTCTTTCACTCGGAAACAATGTGCTTCTCATAACTGCATACAACACATAAATGGCGCTTATCATAACTGCATACAACACATAAATCTTGCAAATTGGATTAATTATGGATAAGAACACTGGTAAATTGCAGCAAAGGGTTTTGACTCTCTGAATCTAACCGCTGATACTTCTTCACATAATGGAGGTAATCCCGACGAACAATATTGGTCCTAACCATTTTCACACTGTGGCAACTACCAGCAAGAATACGACCTCTAATGGAGACATCACCAATGAAAGAACACTTCTACTTGACTTTATAAAGTAAACAACATTCATTTCACAGTAATATGAAACAGATTAACAATCTTTGTTCAAAATAAGTGGGAAAAAAACAACATTTTGGGAAAAAACAACAATGGATGGATCATGGATGAATCGATATTGACCTAAAATCAAGATTGAACACAGTGTACAAAAACATATTACCTTACATCAATAAAGATATTTGTATTTTAAAAAATAGAAAAAACAAAAACCACCCAAAACCTAAAATCGAACTTGAAACATGAAACAGATTAACAAACTTGAAACTGAAACAATACAACTATCAAATCCATAACACCTACCAAAAAAACAATGAGCCTGATTGTTACAAAAACAAAACAAAATAATCAACCTTACAACAATGTTCTATCATAAAAAAGAAAATAATCAGGTAACAAAACAAAGCCTCATCAACATTAGGTAATGCTAAATCAGTGTAGTGAAAATGAAAAGGAAATAATACCTGATGAAGGAACTGGACGGTCCGATTATAAAGCACTGATCAACCTAAACATAAACCACATACCAACAAACAATCACAAAACAAAACAAACCAAATTCAAGAATCAACTCTGTAAATATAATCATGTAGTATGGATTTTACCTGGCTAAACAGTGTATCATAAAGTGCCATAAGACCGTTTTGTCGAACAGCCGCACATGCCTTACCGTCAAGCTCGGCTTGTGGTTTTTTATGATCCACAAAGCTTTAAGAAAATAATTTCTGCAAGTCATTGATATAATAACAATCTCACCACAAATAATTAATGAAAATGTAAATTACAATACTTGTGAATAATCTCCTCTAGAAGCATGATGGTCTTACCAAGTTCTCGCTCGGTTTGGCCTTTCTTTACCGCAACCATTTTTCACGCTCTTGGGCTTCAATGCTTTGCAAACACAACAGTTGAAGCCTCATCAACCTTTCTTCTATATACTTCGACTCACTCTCTTTCTAATTCCATTAACATATTGTCTTTCTCTGCTTCATTTTCACATATGTCCATCCATATTTGCTACACACATGCCAGAATCCAAAAGGAAGAAAACATCAAGAAAAATAGCAAAAGCTTGTCAAAGATTTCGGTTCTCAACTCGGCTTATTGAATGGGGGAAAATGAAACCAAATGTTCATTTCAATTGAATGACTGTGATTTAATAACTATATAGCAGTTAAAATAATTAAATGTTTATGAACAACTCGAGTAAAAAATATAAAATTTGTTAATAAATAATCTTTAAATTTCAATCCATTGAATTGAAGTTCATGTACTGCTTGTGTGCTCAAAATAAGTGGAAAAAACAACAATTTTTAGGGAAAAAAACAACAACAAAAATGGATGGATCACGGATGAATCGATATTGACCTAAAATGGAGACATCACCAATGAAAGGGCACTTATTGTCAATGTAAGTTCCTAAAGTAATCAAATATCAGATCATGTCTCAAATAAACATAAAGCACAATCGGGTTAACAATTTAGGCACAATCGGATCATGTCTCAGATAAACATAAAGCACAAGTTATCAAATCCACCTGAATTTAGGCACAAGTTATCAAATCCACCTGAGAAGGTTTCCACGACAGCTCATATTACTGAATTTAGGCACAAGTTATCAAAAGTTTTGGTTCACATTAATAAACTTAATTAAAAATCACAATCCGTTCAATCAGTCGATTATTAGGCACAAATTATCACAAGTTCAAATCATAAACATAAAGCACAATCGGTTTAACAATTGTGAATACAATAAATAATTTAATTTCAACGCGCAAACCTTTGCAAAAATCACCCACATCAACAACTGCTGCTGCTGAACCTCACAAACTCAATCTTCATATTCCTGAAACTCACAAATTCAATCATTTCGGTTTAACAATCGTGAATACAATAAATAATTTAATTTCAATCAGTCGATTATTAACTAAACCTCACAAATTCAATCTTCATATTCCTGCATCAACAACCGCTGCTGCTGAATCTACCATTGATTGGTCTGCAACACAACTGGAGCTAGAAACCCAATCAATAGAAACACAAAACCTAAATTAGAAACCCAATCAACAGAAACTCAAATCAATTTAAAACCAAAACTTACTTTATATTCAACGATTTCTTCATCGGATGAAGATGAGTACAGGAACATCGGAATCACCGATTACCGGAAGTTATTACTATCCATTAACGTCATCGGCGGAACCACAACCGTTACCTTCGGAACAACTGTACCGTCTTCTGGAATTGAGAGAAAGAGAGAGTGAGGGGATTTGAATGAAATGAAATAAGAAAGAGTTAATCGTGTTCATCACAATCTCAAATTGTGTTCATCACAACACCGTTACGGGATTTCTTGTGCACTGAGGGAAAGATCTGGATGAGAGAGAGATAGGATTAATCGGAGCCCAGATTTTCAATTTTAGAGAGAGAGAGAGAGTTGAGAGAGAAATGGATTGATTTCTGAAAGTGAAGCTCTAATTTTGAATTTTAGAGAGAGCTATTTATGGGTCAGTTGTTTAAATTTTGAATTTTAAATTGTTCCGCCTAAAAAAACCACTAATTAATTCTAATAAAAAATAAAAATCAGATTTATAGATTATTTGTAAATTGTAAATTGTAAATCGGAATTATGACATCATCATTGACATGTGGCATAGCTTAGGAATTGACACATAGGCAGATTTATATCAGCCCAAAGTCTCTTATTATAGATAGTATAGATGTCCCACAATACTCACATCTCCACTACGCCAATTTATGAAAAACGTCTCATAGTACCCCTTTGCTTACCGGAATGACATATGTCACACAATACTAAGGGCTAAGGGCTAAGGGCATTATTCATTCTTTCTACTACACATTGTGTAAGGAGAAAAAAAGTAAAAGAAATTATTATATAGAAGACACCTAGGGGCCACCATTGTCTTTAGGAATTTAATTATATAAAAAACACCCACGTGGACTCTGAACCAATGGGCCTAAAACCATCTCCTTTGTTGTAGTTTAAATTTCAATTATTTATTATCATCTTTCATATTTATTGTTAGATGAGGCGTGTACAATTTACGGTAGTAACCAAGTTATTGTATTTACAATAAACGTGACAACAATAAATAAGGTAATTAAATGACTAGTAGTGATGGAAGATATTATTTTATAAAATTTTTAAAATAGGATTTTAAATAGACCGAACGTTTAATGAACTATATATTTAAGATTTTGACGAAATACCATTTCAATACCTTTGATGAGTGATTATATATACGTATTGTCACATTTAATATTTTAAGTTTGCTTTTTCTTATAATTTTTGTCTTTTAAAAACAATTATTTTTAGGTGAACTTTGTCCATTTGGTAGAATAATTCCAAAATATCGTAAAATTAAAAACAATTATTTTTAGGTGAACTTTGTCTATTTGGTAGAATAATTCCAAAATATCGTAAAAATGTCAAATATATTTTAGAAATATTTTTATTGACTACAATTGAATCTTGAATACTCGTTAAAATATATTTTAGAAATATTTTTATTTACTACAATTGAATCTTGAATACTCGTTAAAATGATGTAAAATAAATTTTTATTATTTATTTGAAATAATGTGGAAATAACATATATGCATAGTTGCATTGCATACCGTTATAACCAAAACATGGGTTCCTTGGGCCAACCTAGATTCTCACTGCATTCTTCTGGAGTCCAACAGAGGTTACAAAATACATCATAACATATGACCCAAATTATATAAGAGAAATTATTTAAATATAAATTTATAAGATGTATAATTACAAGCTGTATATAATAAACTATATAAATAATTATTATATAACGATATGCTTACCTAAGATTTCAGAAAAAAAAAATTACAAACTTATAGCGAAAATCTATACTATATTAGAAAAGAAACCACTTGAGGACACTTGTCATCATATTAGCCTTTTTCTTATGGATAATTATAATTTTAGTTTAATCTTTTCTAATTAATTATAATATATTATTAATTAATATAAGGATTCCAATTATTCAATATTTATATAATCCGTTTGATTCAATTTATATAATCCGTTTGATTCAAAATTTAAAATATATATTAATAAAGATATTGGATAATTAATAAAATAATCTATACTATATAATAAAAGAAACCAATGGGAATGGGAGGACACATGTCATTCATTGAATGCATCTATTTTTTTTATAGATAATTAATAATATTTATTAAAAGATAATTATAAAATTAGAGTTTTCCCTCCTAAAATGTATTTATTCTCATTTATCTCTACTTAATTTGAAATTTTAAATAAATATGATAAGTATAAATTTAAAAATTTACGTTTAAAATAAAAAATGTATTTTTTCAAATATTATATTTTAAAAATATGTTCCCATCCTCCGTTTATCAAGAAAATAATTTTCAAAGGTAATATTTTCAAAATTAATATGAAGGTAAATATGATATGAGTATCTTTGGTTTAATATATGTTGAATCATATTAATAAATTTTCCGATAAACCAAATAAAATGTATTTTTCCAAATATTAATATGGAGGTTTTTTTAATTTTAAAAGCATGTTCACTATTATCTTTTTCCAAACTTTATATATCATATTACTTAAAAGTTTATCCATCTTCGTTTTTACGAACAAAATTCCAACCGAATAACTTCATATTTGAAACAACATATATAAGTTCTTTTTATGTTATTAGTAACTTTTTTACTTTTAATTGCTTTTTTTTTAACTTGAGGTATTAATAGATATTATTCATGCTGATTATTTATTAAACAAATAAAATATTAAAGAAATATTATAAAGTTATTTGTTTGATGATATTAATAAATACAAAGAGTTGCAGAATTGTTTTTGTTATTTGGTATCAATCAGTCTTCGTCATAAATACATTTACCGATGTTCTATATTAATCTTTGAAACGTACAGAGCTACTAGGTGGTTATATGAATTATAATACACTTTATTGTTTTGCATTCTCATAATACAAGGAAATGTCAAAAAGACTAAATGATTAAATTTGTTGTTCTTCTACAAAAAACCTATCAACGACAATACATCAAACTGTAAGTTTTTTTTTTTTATTATTATCCACATGTGTTATTTGTAAAATATAATGTAACACACATAAAATAACAAAATACAACATATGACTAATTCTTTTGTAGGTGATAAGGAAAGAACTTTTTTAATCTATCATTTCAAACCCTACCCTATGATATATATTACATTAATGTAAACATTATGAATATGTTTTCTAACTTTAACATAAAAAAAATTAATTATTTCTTGCATTTTGTACCCCTGCAATGCTTTGGATTATCATAGTTCCAATATGATACCTAAACAACAAATTCTAACAAGATATCATCATCAAATAATAATATTAAGCAATAACTTAACTAATTTGATATCATCAACGATTTAAATAATGTTTATCCTCATCGTTTAAAAAAGGTTTATAATGTATTGCAATTTATTTATTAGACATTTTCAATCTCGAACATAAAACTTTAGAGTAGGTATGTAACTAAAATTGGATTTCAATACGTCTTAATTCTGTCACATTTTAATTAAGATTGTATTAATAATTTTGTAATTATATTAGGATTTTATTATGCCTTAATTCTTTCATATTTTAATAAATAAATAGCACATCAATGTTAGTTTTTTTTAAACATATCTTAACGACTATATATGTAATACACAGGTTTATTTAACCCGTGTAATGCAATACACGCGGTTTTTAAAGATATAATTTTTTTATTATCTATTTAGTATACAAAACAATATGTATTCAACCCGTGTAATACACGGGGTTTTAACCTAGTCATAATATATAACAAATGCACTTAAGCTATAGAATTTGGCACAACCTTTTTTTTATTTATAAATTTTAATTTAAAGTATCCACCATAACTAATGTTAAAAAAATACTATAAAAATTATTAAAACAAACATGGTCAGTACACGAGCCTTCCATGTTGACCCGAGACCCACCTGTATTTTTTTAACGGTGAATTTCTTTTAATCTCTATCGACTGTAAGACTTGAATTTAAAATATCTCTATCTCAAACTCAGGTGTTTAAAAGTTTTGTCTTTACTAATGGATCACCACCCATAGTATAGTCACATATGGATATCTAAATGGTTGATCCAAAACTTACTAAAACCATTTATTAGAAATTATGAACAATCCTAACCCAAACAGTTGCCTATGTTTGATTTATACTTTACCATTTATATATATATAGGGGATGGTTCAAATGAAAACCACTTTTATTGTGAAAACTCGAAAACTAACTAAAAAAAACCTAAAAAACACACAAATTTTTTTTTTCAATTTTTTTTAATAAAAATCGCTGGTTTTTATATATGAAAAAAAACTTAAATTTTTTTTTTTTTTTGTAGTACACATGTGTACTAATACACATGTGCAGTATTACACATGTGCACTACACAAATTTTTTTTTTATATAAAAAAACCTGCGAAAATTATTATGCAAAAAAAAAAAAAAAAATTTTTGGTATGTTTTTTTGGCTTTTTTAATTAGTTTTCGAGTTTTCACAATAACTAGTGGTTTTCATTTGAACCTTCCTCTCTCTCTCTATATATATATATATATATATATATAGTTTATTTCTATATAACCAAATTAAAATAACTTGTAAAATTTAAAACTCAATATGATTTTTAAAACCTATTTAGTTTTGGCCTATTTAAACCCATTTCTTATTTAATCCAACTAACCCTATGTAACCAAGTTGAAAACTAAACATTTTAAGCTTAATCAAATAAGAAAATCCTTTTTATGGTTGTGGCGATTGCATTCTTGATGACGCAATTTTTCTAATTGCATATGGTCTTTAAATTTTCGAAGACGGCCCTGATTATCAGTACTTTACAATTTACAATTATAGTAACAAAAAACAATGTATAATTTAACAATATTAAGCATTAAATGCAGAGTTATACCAAGGCTTGAACAAAACGGTGATTCTATATATCTGAATGAATAATCTTCTCATGGTTTGCAAATTAAATAGCGAGACAAAATAGGAAATGGGATAAGTGAGGATAAAATAAAAAAAATGAAGAATACATGGTTTCTATATTCTCCCTCAAGTTGGAGCATAAAGGTCACAAGTGTCTAGCTTGTCAAGTAAGATTTGAAGTTGTTGCGTTCCAAGGGCTTTTGTTAAGAGATCAGCAACTTGCATTTTCGTGTGAATGTGTATAGATTTGACTTCTTTGGACTCCACTCTTTTTTTCACAAAGTAGCAATCCATTTCAACGTGTTTTGTTCATGAAACACGAGATTATTGACGATGTGATGGATTGCAAGGTCGTCACAAAACAGTGTGGTCGGGCTATCTTGAGGAATCCTAAGTTCTTTTAAGAGACACCCCAACCATAAAACTTCACTAACTATGGATACCAGCTTCTACTGAAGCTTCTACCAATTAATGGGAAACGACGCTTTGCTTCTTTGATTTACAAGAAACTAATTCTCCTCCGAGTAAAAGAAGATAACATGTTTGGGACCTTCTAGTGAAAGGGCACCCGAGCCAATCAGAATCACAGTAAGCCACCAGATTAGTCCCACCAGCCGCCTTTGGAGAAGAATTCCTTGACCCGGTGTACTTTTAAGATATCGCAACACTCGGTTAGCGCCATCCAAGTGAGTTTGTCTTGGATCACTAACAAACTGACTTAAGACACTAAATGAATAAGCAATGTCAGGTCTCGTGGCTTGAAGGTATAAAAGTTAACCAACCAGCCAATAGTATTGGGGAGCATCAACTCGTGGTTCCTCCTCATCACTTCCTAACTTTAGTTTTTGCTTCATTAGGTAGGAACTCGGTCTACACTAGCATGCCACAGTCTTCCAAGATGTCTAGAGTGTATTTTCTTTGGCTTAAAACGAGACCATCATGAGCGCAAGCAACTTCTATCCCGAGGAAGTATTTTAAGGGGCCAAGATCTTTTATGCTAAACCTTTGGTCAAGATGATTCTTTGTTTGTTGTATCTTATCCAGGTCATTTCCAACAAGGATGACATCGTCAACATAGATGAGTGACGCCATGTAACAAGTATTAGTTTTGTACACAAGAAAGGAATGGTCAACATAAGATTGCTTGAAATCAATTTCAAGAAGAGCGGTAATAAAATTTTTATACCAATTTCTTGATGCTTGTTTTAGACCATATAGAGACTTCTTTAGCTTGCAAACTTTATTCTCAATTCCTTTTCCGAAACCCTGCGAAAGCTTCATGGTGACGAGTTTAGCAATAGGGGAAAATGTTTACGTCAAAGTGTTAGAATGACCACCCATTTTGTTGCAACCACAAGGAGAGTTCTCATGGTGACGAGTTTAGCAATAGGGGAAAATGTGTCATGGAAATCGATACCTTCCATTCGTGTGAACCCTTTTTCTACGAGACGAGACGAGCCGTGTACTGTCGCAACCCCCGACCCCATCCCGGGAGCGGGAGCCGCGAACACGAGCCGGTGGTATCGGTGTTTATTAATTTGGCAGCGGAAATGAGACACCAGGATCGTAGTTAGGAAATAAATTCAGAGTTCCAAAACACCAAACTTTTGTATTAAATAAATAGGATAAAACCCATATTTCATTTATAATATCTTTATAGGGATAAACCCTAGTTGCTGAAAACATAATTTATCTGTTTATTTAGGTAACTTTATAGCCACTTTCTTTAAGCCTTCAGTGCTCCATAGCTGGCTTATACTAGCTTTCACATCAAGTTACTTGAAACTCGTTTAAAAATATTTTATCAGCAAGAAATACTGGCGAGTACATTCCATTTTATAAAACGACACATTGTTACATTTTACAGCATCAAGAGTTTTTACATTTGTTTATATCTACCAATTTCTCAAACAGTATTGCAACTAGGGCACCATTTTCCCCCGTGCTTGTGGTCATGCTAATATTGGCTAACCCTTTGTCCAATATTAACGAGTGTCAAGTAATGTATACAAAACCCCGCATACCGATAGTAATTGTAGAATTACAAAAACTTAATCACTGTAAATATAACTGATAAACATTTAGGGTTTTGTAAAACATTTCAAATATAAATGTATCACAAAATGTGACAAAAGGAGAATGACTCACATTGTAAACTTAGGTATTTGTATTGGCTTCCTAGAAATATTTTCTGCTAATTTTCTTAAGTTCCTATTAAAAACATATAATGCACGCCGTTAGTATAATCACCCATATTCAACTTACAATATGTTACGAGACAGAACCCCAACTTAATTTACAAAGCATAGCCCTAAACAGGCAGCGCTTTGGCATCAGTTTCTGGGTTCCAAATCAATCGGACAGGGTATCGAATTAGTGATCGGGGTTAAAATACTTACAACGGGGTAGAGCTTCGTGATTTAGGGGGTATTCTATATGATATTTTCGGATTATATATGTTGAGAAAGAAAAGAAAAGTGAACGGCTTGAACTGTTGAATGTCTGCTCTATTTATACGAATTCCTGGAGTCTCTCGCGCCCCGCGACCGGCCCAAGGGGTCCTCTCCCGCCCTGCGACCGGCCCAAGGGGTCCTCCCGCACCCCGCGAGGGAACCCTAGCTATGGCTAGGGTTGCCTAGTCATCCGGTAGACCAACCACGTGGACGACACGTGGCTTAAAGCGTGACCGGAAAGAAATGGGCCTGTCGCGCCCCGCGACCGAGTAAAAATTAGGATTTTATTTGATTTTTAATAAAAATAATGTTATACGGGTTCGTTTTCTCGTTTATGGAGCGTTATAGGGTGTTTTCGAGGGTTGTTGTATCCTCTCCACCTTGTTTTAAATCTCGTCCTCGAGATTCACTTGAATAAGTATGGATACTTTCTTTGCATCTCTGCCTCCAGCTCCCATGTGTATTTTGGCCCTCTCTTCGAATCACATTTTACTTTGACCAGAACTAATCTCTTTTGTTTGAGATTCTTGATCTTCCTATCTTCAATCTGAATTGATTTCTCTACAAACTTAAGCTTTTCGTTTACCTCTATGTCCTGAAGAGGTATCACCAATGATTCATCGGGTAAGCACTTCTTGAGGTTACATACATGAAATACATCATGTACTCCTGCCATTTCTTCTGGCAGTTGTAGCTGATAAGCTACTAGCCCTATTCGTTTGATAATTTTAAAAGGTCCAACATACCTTGGGTTTAGCTTTCCTCTTTTACCAAATCTTATAATTCCTTTCCATGGTGAGACTTTTAATAGTACTTTATCTCCAACTTGAAATTCTAATGGCTTTCGCCTGTTATCAGCATAACTCTTTTGACGATCTCTTGCTGCTTTCAGTCTTTCCTTGACTCGAATAATTATGTCAGTTGTTTCTTACACAATCTTAGGTCCTGACAATTGCTTTTCTTCGATTTCTGCCCAACATACTGGCATTCGGCACTTCCGTCCATAGAGTGCTTCAGATGGAGCAACATTGATGCTATTATGATAGCTGTTGTTGTAAGAAAACTCTATTAAAGGTAAATGATCATCCCAATTTCCTACAAAATCAATTACACAAGCTCTAAGCATATCTTCCATCGTTTGAATTGTCCTTTCACTTTGACCATCTGTTTGAGGATGATAGGCAGTACTTAGATTTAATCGGGTTCCCATGGCTTTTTGGAAACTTGTCCAAAAATGAGAAGTGAAACGACTGTCTCTATCAGACACAATAAATAAAGGAATCCCATGTAATGAAACTATTTCATTTACATACAGCTTGGCTAACTGTTCCATACTGAAAGTTTATTTCATTGGTAATAAATGGGCAGATTTGGTTAATCTGTCAACAATCACCCAGATTATACCATTGCCTTTTCGTGTTTTGGTAATTTGGTAACAAAGTCCATTGTTATCAATTCCCATTTCCAAATTGGCATTTCTAATTGCTGTAGTAATCCTGAAGGTTTCTAATGTTCAGCTTTGACCTGTGAGCAGGTTAAACATTTAGCAACATAATTTGTTATATCCTTTTTCATTTCTATCCACCAGAAATTCATTCTTAAGTCTTGATACATCTTGTCACTTCCAGGATGCATCGTATACTTGGACTTATGAGCTTCTTCTAATATTTGATTGTGTAGGTTTCCTTGAATAGGTATCCAGATCCTTTTCTTATGGAATCTCCATATTCCATATGTTCCTTTTTCTAATTCTTTAATCATTCCTTTTAAACCTTCAGCATCGTCCTTGATTGTTGTTTCTTGTGTCTTTTTCACTTGTTCATTTAAATCTACTTGCAGATTTAATCTGAGAGCACAGACTCTTTTTGGCTTCTCATGGTATTTTCTACTTAAAGCATCTGCTACTACGTTAGCTTTTCCTACATGATACTGGATATCACAATCATAGTCACTGAGGATTTCCATCCAACATCTTTGCCTCATGTTTAATTCCTTTTGTTCAAAGACATACCTTAAAATCTTATGGTCGGTGAAGACAACGAACTTACTACCGTAAAGATAGTGTCTCCAAATCTTAAGGGCAAAAGTTATCGCTCCTAATTCTAGATCATGGGTTGTATAATTCTCTTCTTGTTTCTTAAGCTGTCTAGAGGCATATGCAATTAACTTTTGACGTTGTATCAACACACATCCAAATCCTAATTTGGAGGCGTCACAATATACTATAAAGTCTTCAGTTCCTTCGGGCAATGCGAGTATTGGGGCGTTGGTTAATCTTTGCTTTAAAATCCTGAATGCTTCCTCTTGTTTTGGTCCCCATTCAAACTTAACTGACTTGCAAGGCAGTTTGGTTAATGAAATGGCTATTCTAGAAAAATCTTGAATAAAACATCTATAATATCCTACCAGTCCCAGAAAACTTCTTAGTTCTGTTGGTGATTCAGGGACTTTCCATTTGGTAATTGCTTCGATCTTTGTGGGATCCACATGAATTCCTTCATGATTAATTAGATGTCCAAGGAATTGCACTTCTTGCAACCAGAACACACATTTTGAGAATTTAGCATATAAGCTTTTCCTTTCTTAATAATGTTAGAAGTATATGCAAATGCTCCGCATGTTCTTCCTTACTTCTAGAGTAAATTAGAATATCATCTATAAAGACAATTATGAATTCATCCAGGTATGGTTTAAATATCCTGTTCATCATGTCCATAAATGTGGCCGGGGCATTGGTTAAACCAAATGGCATGACTGTAAATTCATAATGACTGTATCTTGTTCTGAAAGCAATTTTAGGAATGTCCTCTTCCTGTACCTTCAATTGATGATATCCTGAGCGTAAGTCGATCTTAGAAAAGAATCGGGCTCCTTGGAGTTTATCGAATACATCATCGATTCTCGGTAGTGGGTACCGATTTTTGATCATAACCTTATTCAGTTCTCTGTAATCAATGCACATACGCATCGATCCATCTTTCTTCTTGACAAATAACACTGGTGCTCCCCATGGTGATGAACTAGGTTGTATGAAACCTTTTCCCAATAGTTCGTATAACTGTTTCTTCAATTCCTGCATCTCCGTTGGTGCTAGTCGATAGGGTGCTTTAGCAATCGGTGTCGTCCCTGGTATCAGGTGAATTCTAAATTCAACCTCACGATCTGGCGGTAATCTAAGTAACTCTTCTGGAAAAACATCTGAGAATTTAGATACTACGAGAATATCTTTTAATTCTTTTCCTTTAGTGTTAATGACTACGGAAATCATATACGCCATTCCTCCTTTCTGTGCATAGCTTGTAGCTTTCATCACAGAGATGAACTTTGTTGTTCTCGTTGGCTTATCTCCCTTAATTGTAATCTGCTCACCAATTGGCGTATGTACTTCTACAGACTTTTGATCACATAAAATACTAGCATGATTGGCTACCAACCAATCCATTCCTAATACGACATCGAATCCGACTAGATCCATTGGTAGGAGGTTAGCAGTAAAGTTATAGCTTAAAATTTCTATATTTCCTTCCAGAGGGATTTCACTAATTTTGATAGAATCTCCATTTGCTGTCTCTGCCAGGCAGTCTTGGTGAAGTTTCGTTAATGGTTGATTGAGAGTTTGCATAAAGAAGTATTTATAAAACTTTGGTTTGCACCAGAGTCAAATAATACTTTAGCATAAACATCATTAACTAGAAACGTACCGGCAATCACATCTGGAACCATCTTAGCTTCTTCGGCTGTCAGAACGAATGCTATGGCATTATTCTTGGGTCCTTCTGTTGCCTTTGCTTTGTTGTTTATCGCTAGAGCTAGTTTCGGACAGTTCGGCTTGATATGACCAGCTTATCCACAATTGTATCATACTCGAGCGTTATCTTTTATTCTACATTCTTCTTCCTTATGCCCGGGTTTCTTGCAGAAATTACAATATCTTGCGCATTTTCCTGAATGCTTCTTCTCACATATCTTACAGAAAGGTGAAGAAGATGAACCTGTTCCTTTTCCATGTAGTTCCTGAGTAATTTTCTAAGCTAGATTCTTTTTCTGATTTTCCTCTTGCGTACATACTAATTCATCTGTCAGAGTGTTAGCAAGTTCCACTGCTTCTTCTATTGTTTGTGGTCTTGCTGCTTTAACTATATTTCTGATCTCACTGATTAATCCCCAGATGTAACGGGAGATTAATACTGGTTCTGGTGAGGCTAATGTTGGCACTATCCTAGCATATTCAAAGAATGTGGTAGTATATTCCCTGCAATCTACCCCAATCATTCTATGATTTAGGAATTTATTGGCAATCTGTTCCTCTTCATGAGGAGGACATAATTTCCTTTCAACTATTTTCTTAAAGTTGGTACATTCCATATTGTAAACCCTGTTACTTCCTCTTGACTGGAGAATGGTATTCCACCACTCTGATGCTTTAAAGAGATTAGAGGCATACATGATCTTATCTTCATCTGCACATTTACTTATTTTTAAGACTGCCTCTGTCTTTTCTATCCAGCGCAAGGCTGAAATAGCTCCTTCATTGCCTAAGAATTCTATCGGTTTACAAGATAAAAATTCCTTATAAGAACAACCATAAGGGATGGTTCTTCTTCTTTTTGGAATTGGAGCTTGGATAATTAGTCCGTGATTCCCATTCACGCTGTGCCTTGGCTCAATGGGCGTTCGTTTACTTGTGAGTGCAGTATGTCTATCGCTTCCGTCAATCACGTATCATAGTTATCAGATGTTCAAGACAAAGTTCAGAAATGTCCATCCTTGCTAAGATGTCCATTTGTGCTAAGGAGTCCATATGTGCTAACATGTCCATCCATACTAAGGTCCATCCGTGCTAAGGAATGTGTATGTTAGAGTGGATGGACTCACTCTATAAATAGGAGTCATGTCTTGCCATTTGAGAACTTTTGCCATTTGAGAACTTTTGACATTTGAGAACTTTTTGCCAACTTGAAGGCTATCTGTTTCAAGGTATTGTACACTGTTATATCATCAATAGAAACAGAGATTAATTACATTCTTGTGTCTGATCCACTCTCGTACACGGATTCCGCACGTGATACGAGATCTTACGCAATAATCGGAGTTACAGAATCGATCAGGAAACGATTCATAGTTTACTGCCTATTATGGAATTATTATTTTCTGCCTTTTTATTAATAGTGTCGATAATAAATGGCATGACATCTATGATTCCTTGAGCTACTATGTATTCTATAGCACTTTTATCTACTTGGTTCCCGTTATTATCGTTATTCTGGACTTCCTGATTTACTTCGTTTAACATCTGCATTGTAAACAATATCAGGTATTAATATCACAGAATAAATTAAACAATAATTACTCAACACATTGAACCAAAATTGTCGAGCATTGCGACATTTACTCTTTTCATATATATATGCATCTATTACAAATTACAACTGAAATTTAATGTTAGTAGCTATGAAAAAAATACATATATATAGGTGACATATATTTCTTCGAATTAAAAGAAAATACGTATATATATATATATATATAATATTAAGTGATGGTTTTCTAAAATCACATATCCTTCTCGTCATATTTCCGGACGAGATTCTCCCCGATACGGCGGATCCTATTTCCTTCCTGAATCAAATCTTCACCATAGTGGCGAAGTTCTGCTACATTCTCATGGCTCATTGGTGGCATTTGGGCTGGTACGGGTTCAGGGTAAGCTGGTTCTGTTCTCCGTATGGCATGTATGGGTAGGGATCATTCATTAATTCCTGGACTGTCCAATCGTTGGTCTCCCAATATTCTAAGGGATTTGGTGCTGGTAACCTGGGTATCTCGTTTGGATCAAAGGCTAGGATTGGAAGTGGGTTTTCCTGGTTTTGTTCTAGGTTCAAGGGTTGGTCAGGGTATAGTGGTAGTAGTTGTGGTTCAGGAGCTGCTACAAGGTTAAGATCAGGTGGATTTTCGGCAGTTATAAGCATATCCAGATTGGCTAGTCTTCTATCTAATTCTTCCCATAAAGGCCTAGTCACTGGAATCTGGGCAGTTCCCACAGCAATGGTTATAGTGGCTTGTTTTTGCTTTTGAAATTTGCTGGTTCTTTTTCTCCTTTCCATTCTTTCATTACTAAACCATCCCCTCTTCTTAGGTAGGAATGCCTCCTCGGATTTGGCTCTAAAAACAAAGGTATCTTCAGAATCTGCTACATATCCTGAGGCTAGATTGGATGGTCCTTCATCCATTGGAGAATGGGACATGCGACGATAAGCGTCGGAGGTATTCTGATCACACATACTGCGAACTCAAAAAATCATCAAAATAACATAAAATTATAATATACATATTTACACAGAATAACACACAAGTTACGGATATTTCCTAACATAATTGTTTAAAATTTAGGTATTTAAAAGAACACCTAAATGGATTAAATCAGTGGCTCTGATACCACCTTCTGTCACAACCCTCGACCGCATCCTAGGAGTGAGAGTCGCGAACACGAGCCGGTGGTATCGGTGTTTATTAATTTGGCAGCGGAAATGAGACATCAGGATTGTAGTTAGGAAATAAATTCAGAGTTCCAAAACAACAAACTTTTGTATTAAATAAATAGGATAAAACCCATATTTCATTTATAATATCTTTATAGTGATAAACTCTAATTGCTGAAAACATAATTTATTCGTTTATTTAGGTAACTTTATAGCCACTTTCTTTAAGCCTTCAGTGCTCCATAGCTGGCTTCTACTAGCTTTCACATCAAGTTACCTGAAACGCGTTTAAAAAATATTTTATCAGCAAGAAATACTGGCGAGTACATTCCATTTTATAAAACGACACATTGTTACATTTTACAGCATCAGAGTTTTTACATTTGTTTATATCTACCAATTTCTCAAACAGTATTGCTACTGGGGCACCATTTTCCCCCGTGCTTGTGTACATGCTAATATTGGCTAACCCTTTGTCCAATATTAACGAGTGTCAAGTAATGTATACAAAACCCCACATACCGATAGTAATCGTAGAATTACAAAAACTTAATCACTGTAAATATAACCGATAAACATTTAGGGTTTTGTAAAACATTTTAAATATAGATGTATCACAAAATGTGACAAAAGGAGAATGACTCACATTGTAAACTTAGGTATTTCTATTGGCTTCCTAGAAATATTTTCTGCTAATTTTCTTGAGTTCCTATTATAAACATATAATGCACGCGTGTTAGTATAATAACCCAAATTCAACTTATCAATATGTCACGAGACAGAACCCCAACTTATTTTACCAAGCATAGCCCTAAACAGGCAGCGCTTTGTTATCAATTTCTGGGTTCCAAATCAATCGGACTGGGTATCGAATTAGTGATCGTGGGTTAAAATTGTCACACCCCAACCGATGGCGGAAACTTCGGAGTGAGACGAAAACGAGATTGCTAGAGACTTCATTGTTGATGCACGAATGTCTAAAGCCTGCGCCTTAGTCTTAGTCAAGCTTGTATAGGGTCTAGGGGTCAGAAATGTCAATTATGTATAGTGTAGGGGTCAAAATGTAAAAGTTATATGTTAATATGGTGATTCCGCTCCAAATGACATGTTGTCATTAGGAGCGAAATCAGAAGTAGTGATTCCGCCCGAAATGACAACATGTCATTTGGAGCGGAATCAGACTCCTTATATATAAGTAGTGTTAGTTTCTCATTTGGCACCGATCCTTCAAGTTGTAACCGAACTGTGCAGGATTTTTCTGTGATCAATTAATGAGAAACTGTGTTTAAAGTGATATTCTTCTGTTTTCTACTCCATTCTCTTTGATTCGAACTGTTTGTGAGATTCCGCCGCATAAACAGTGGTATTTTGACTCTGATTGACTCACTTGATCGGTCAAATCGATCCTACAATTGGTATCAGAGCCAGTTATGAGCTAAAATACCTGAATCAAAGCCTTTTTACTACATTTTTTAGATTTCTGGACGTTTCCACAGACAAAATGGACTGAGTTTTTGACATATTGTGTAAAAGTGACAATTAACAAACCCTTGAGAGTATCAGCTTAAAATTCGGCTTAAAATTGGTAAAAAAATGACTCGAAACCTGATTCCGCTCGAATCAGCATTTGGTTGATTCCGCTCGTATTCTGAGCGAAATCAGGTTCTTCAACTGAAAAGGTCTAATTCCGCTCGAAAATTTGGAGCGAAATCAAAGTTTTAGTCTGAATCTGTGATTCCGCTCGAGAGACTATCTTGATTCCGCTCGAGGGAACTTTCTGATTCCGCTCGAGGGAACTTTCTGATTCCGCTCGTGTGAATTTTCTGTTTCCGCTCCAAAGATCACCTTTGTTTGAATCTTGATTCCGCTCAAGACTTTGATTTCGCCTGATATATTAAAATCTGATTTCGCTCGAAAACATTTTCAGCATTAAAAATCATGGTTTGAATGTTAAAGTCCATTTCGTTCGTGATATTTCATCCGAAGTTCAGTTTGTGTAGAACGTGTTTTCAGTAAAGTGACAAGTTTTTCAAAAGTTAAACCGTTTTTGATAATCAAATCTCTAAAAATGGAAAACCAAGATTTCTACAACTTCTTCGCCGGCAGTGGTATGGTAGCAGGACAAACCTCGGGTAGTCTTATGCAAAACTTCAACATGGAGAATGAATTGGGAACAATGCAAAAGCCTCCCAAGCTTATGAACATAGATGAATACTCAGGATGGTCAGGCAGATTTAAGAACTGGGTTCAGGCTAACCACTTCGAATGCTGGATGAAGATAGAAGTGAAGTATGTTCCACCGGTTGATGGGAGAGGTCATGCAAAGGGTATTGGAAGTCTGACAGAATCAGAACAGAATGATTTCAAAGCTGAGAAAAAGATGATTAGTATCCTTCAGCAGGCTATCAAAGAGGACATTTTAATGTTATTACAACATGAAGACAATGCTCAATCTATGTGGAATGCATTGAAATTGAAGTTTCAAGGTAGTGTGTCAATGATCAAGAATAAGAAGGCTTTATTAAAGAAGGAGTTTGATATTTTTACCGGCATGAAGGGTGAAACAACAAAGCAACTGATCGATAGATATTGCCATTTAGTACTTGAGATGAAGAGATTAGAGATTGAAAAGAACAATGAAGAATTGATTGATAAGTTATCTGATGCATTACCATATGAAGAGTGGGGCACTTATCTGATGATGTTGAAAAACAATTCAGATTTTGGGAATCTGAATCTTAGTGGATTCATAGAAAAGATTGAAGCTCAAGAGTTGGAGTTGCTAAAAATTAAAAAGATGAACTCAATGAATGTTCAACAAGATGTATCTTTATGCTAAAAATCAGAGCCCAAAGATACAAACTGGTTTCAGTGCTGACACATCATCAAGTGCTTCATCAAATACTCCACAAACAAACAAGCCTTCACCATTTGCCAGCTACGAGCCAAACGTCAAAGCTAATGAACAGATTTCACCTCAAAGCTCATCTAATTCAAACAATCAGGCGTATGTTTCTGGGATTCAATGCAACATCGTAGTAAATATCAAGAATGGGAATGAATTCACTGAATCAGCTGCGAAACAGCATATTGCATTGTTGGCTTCCGTTTCAGAGTCGTATGAGTCTCTGGTAGCGGGTAAGATCGGGAATCCGGACATGACCAAAGAAGATTACGATCAGATTGACCCGGAGGAGCTTGAGTTAATAGATATTAAATGGGGCATGGCTAGTCTTGTGAGGAGAGCACAGCGTTTTATGGAAATCACTGGCAGAAACAGCCTTTCTGGACCTGATCAGAAGCTAGGTTTCGACAAGTCTAAAGTAACCTGCTTCAAGTGCAAAGAGAGAGGCCACTTCAAAAGGGAATGCCCAAATAGAGAAGTGAATAATCATCAGAACCCGTTCACGAATGATTATTACAGACAGGCAATTTATCACCGACCAAATCAGCAACCTGTAGTTCAAAGACCACAAATCGAGAACAAACCAGAGAAAGCTCTCATTGTGAACCAGGATGACGAGAAAGTTGCTGAGGGTTTCAGCTGGGATAAATATATCCCTTGAAGTGATGGACAGGCTATGATGGCTGAGATAGTTGAAGTGACCGAGAGTGTTGTTGAATCTGAAGTGGTTGTTGAAGATGTTTCTGTGGATAATATGGCTGACATTGAGGAGTTAGACGCAGAAGTTCATAACTATCAATCTGAGCAGGAGGTATTAGCCAGTTCTTTGAGATCTATCATGCCTCCTAAAGTTTTTGAATCTTTTGCAGGTTTCTTTGAAGAACTGACGACTGGATTGTGTCCAAGATATGAGGAGAAGAAAGAGTCTGTCGAGGATATGATCGATGTCACAAAGGAAATGACCGAAGACACTTTGAAAGAAATTGCTGACAAGGCTCTCATGGCGAAACTGAAAGAGGTAGACACAAAACTTGTGAAACCCGAGTCTGTCGGTACCGAGTCAGTTCAAAAGGAGTCGGATAAGGAGTCGGGAATTGAGGAGACCAAATCTGAGAAAGTGTCTGAGTCAGAGTCCAAAGATGTCGGTAAACAGGAAGTGAAAACTACTCATGAAGCATAAATTGTTGAGAAAATGGATTCAATGTCTGAAACCCCATGCCAAAAGTGTTTACAACCGTGCATGGAGTGTCTTGAAAAAGACACTAAGTTTCAGGAATTGAAACAACATGCTGACATGTTAAAATTTGATCTAGGACAAGTAAAAAAAGCATATGATACACTATCCAGATCAGTTAAAATGATTAAAAAAGAAAGTATCGAAAATGATAAAGCCACAAAACTAGCAAAAGCAACACTGTTTGATAAACAAGTGGAAGTTAATTTTCATCTTGACACAATCGCATCATTAAAGAAAGAATTAGAATTGACTAAAATTGAAAATGAGCGAATCGATAAGAAATTGATGAGCTATATTGCATCATCCTATGTTCTTGAACAAATTTTTCCACAACAGCCCAATGCTGCACCGGTCTTTAACAGTGTTCCACCCCCAATGTGGAATTATTATACTCAAAAGTATCCAGATGGGGTGGAAGCTGCCTTGAACCTTAAGTTGAAAACAATTGAGGATGAATTGCCAGAGAGCATTGATGTTACATTCTCTGCATCCGACACAGACAACGAGTCACAGGTCATCAAGACTGTTGTCGATCAGGTGTTAGATGAAAAGAGTGATAACTCTGAGGTTGAAGTTATTAAATCTCATTCTGAGAAGTCTGTTACTGATTCTGAAGATGAGGGTAACTTTTTAGATCGTTTCATACCGATATCAGACAAGAGTGAGAATGATGACCCGATCATGGTGGTTTACACTATGATTGGAACTGACAAGCTTTACTCTGACTTCGATTATCCTCTTCAGAATGTTAAGATTGAAAATGTTGAAAAGGTTTTCAAGTTAGTTGAAATTGACATTGATATGGTACACAACAAAGAATTCTTTTCGAAACCTAAAAAGTCATTTGTTACGACACGTTCCAACAACTCGGGAAAAAAGGAGTGGGAAGGGAATGGTAACAAGAAAAATGGTAACAACTTTAAAAACAAAGGAATTGGTTTTGAGAAAAAGATGGCTAAGAAGGTTGTCAAGCCAAAGGATAAAATGAATGATATCTTTGTTGTTGGACCAAGTGTGGATGATGAGAAAGAGTACATTTTTAGTCAAAAGGCCATTGACGATTTCAATGCGGTGAAGAAATTCAAAGAAGAGTCGTTCAAGTCAACTTTTGTCGAGTATGACAAAAGAATTTGCTATCGTTGCAATGAAATCGGACACATGGCAAAACAATGCAAGAAAGTTTTTGAAAAACCTGTCGTAAAACCTGTTGTTCAAAAACCTCGACCTAAGTCACCAGTTGACAAATAGGATAAAAAACCAATGGTTTCACCAATCCACATCTTGAAGAGGGGTGAATCGTTGAAGTCGGAAGATAAGCCGAAATCGACATTCGAGATTGGTGAATCTTCAAAGTCTCAAAAGCCTTCAAAGATTTATCCGAAAACAAAAATTTTTGAAAATCAATCATGGGTTGCAAAATGGAAACCATCGGTCGAGGAGAAAAAGATGGAAAACATTTTGAAAAATGAAACAAAGGTTTTGAAAGATGATGTTGTAGAGTTTGAATTTGAGCTTGATAAGTTTCTTGCAGAGTTTCCCCCGATAAAAAATGAAGTAAAATCAAAAGTAAAAACTGATGTTCCGAATGTTACGTTTAACTTTCCAAAGATTGATGAGAAGTGTGATATAGTGTTTGGTAGTGTTCCGCAAGTTAAGAAGTCATGGGCTTCATTGTTTTGAATGAGTTGCTCTAATGTTGACAGGGGCTGCCCAGGTCGTATATCTCGAAGTGGATAATGGACAGCGGGGCCTCAAGACACATGACGGGGATGCTGGCACTGCTCTATGACGTTAAATCAATCAACGGAGGTTACGTGGGTTTTGCAGGAAACCAAGGAGGAAGGATTGTCGGTCAAGGAACATTGACGAACGGAGTCATTTCATTTGATAAAGTGAACTATATAATTGAGCTTGAAAACAATCTGCTGAGTATTTCGCAGATCTGTGGCAAGTCTTTCACCGTACATTTCACCAAAAATGAATGTCTTGTGTTAAAACCTGGGTTTAAAATCCCTGATGATATGGTGCTGTTGCGAGCTCCACGTGAAAACGATTTATACATTCTTGACATGAGTGTCGCAACACCAACAAATCATCAAAAACAGTGTTTTGTGTCAAAAACGAAAGCAACAGAAAAGGAATCAATTATGTGGCATCGAAAGATGGGCCACATTCATGTTAGGAAAATGAATTTTCTGGTTCATAACGATTTAGTTGAAGGTGTGAATTTAAATAATTTTCATTTGAATGATGACTGTGTAGCTTGCAAGAAAGGAAAGCAGACCAGGAAATCACATCCACAAAAGTTGCTGAATTCGATCAGAGTGCCGCTTGAGAGACTCCACATGGATCTCTTCGGGCCAGTGAATGTGAAGGGTATCAGTTGAGATTTATATTGTCTGGTGGTAACTGATGATTTCACTAGATTCTCTTGGGTTGTGTGTTTGGAAAGAAAGGATCAAACGTTTGAGTCATTAATGATCCTATTTAAAAAGATGGAAAAATTGTACAAGGTGCCGATTAGAAGAATCCGAACTGATAATGGGACGGAGTTCAAGAATAACCGCATGTTAGAGTTTTGCAACGAGAAAGGAATTCTTCATGAATTCAGTGCACCATACACTCCACAGCAGAACGGTGTAGCTGAACGAAAGAACCGTACTCTTATTGAAACTGCTCGTACCATGTTGGCTGATTCTAAACTACCGATCCATTTCTGGAGTGAAGCTGTGGCAGCGGCATGCTATACTTTGAACCGAGTGCTGATTGTGAAGAAATACAAGAAGACTTGCTTTGAACTTCTTCATAGATACAAGCCAAATCTGAAGTTTCTTGAGCCGTTCGGATCACCATGTACTTTCATTGATCCTGATGGCAAATTCGGCGTAAAAAGCAATGAACGTTTCTTTGTGGGATACGCGAGTCCCTTAAAAAGAGTGTTCGTTCCATGCTTGAAGAAGGTAATTGAAGTTCATCATGTGGATTGTCAGAAACACACGGCGTCACCTCAACTTCCCGGAAACAGATTGTTGTTCGATTACGATAAACTCTGGGAGTCGTTCCAACTACCTACGGAGCCGAGTGAAGAGGAACTTGCTTACTTGTACCAACTACAACAATCATCTTTTCAAGATCAAGTGCCTAGACCGTTGGTGGTTTCTCAACCAGATATGGATACAAACGCTCCTACAACTGGTGCAAACGATCACGAGGCAGGCCCGAGTGGAACTACTCATGACGACCCAGTAGAACCAGCTCCATCATTTGATCAGTCCGATGACTCAGATTCGGAGAACGCTCCGATATTTGATGAGGATCCAAATGTTGCATCAATCGAAGCTGAGGATCACACCGGTGATCTAGATATCTCGATTTAGCAATCGGAAGTTGTTATGCCTGACACCATCATGCCACGAACATTATCTTACCATCCTTCAGATCAGATTATAGGAGATCTTCAAAGTGGTGTCAAAACGAGAGATCAAATCAACCGTGCATTTACATGTTTTTATTCATCGGTTGCTCCTTTACAAGAAGAATTCTCACTGAAATGTTTTATTTCGCAGATCGAGCCCAGAACGTATAAAGAAGCGTTGACTGAAGACAGCTGGGTGAATGCAATGCAGGAGGAGCTGCAACAATTCGAAAAGTTGGGAGTGTGGAGACTAGTAGACCTCCCTGAGAATCAAAAGTTGATTAAAACGAAGTGGGTTTTCAAATGTAAGAGAGACGATAGAGGAGTCATGGTTCGGAACAAAGCACGATTAGTGGTACAAGGCTTTAGTCAGCAAGAAGGCATCGACTATTATGAGGTTTACGCGCCTGTTGCTCGACTTGAAGCTATCAGGATCTTCTTGGCGTTTGCGTCATGGAAAGACTTTAAAGTGTACCAGCTGGATGTTAAATCTGCCTTCCTATATGGAAAGATTAAAGAAAAGGTGTATGTGGGACAACCACCGGGGTTTACTGATCCACAACACAAGAACAAGGTCTATCTGCTGGATAAGGCGCTCTATGGTTTACACCAGGCCCCGAGAGCCTGGTACGAGACGCTTTCCCAACATCTTTTGGGCAACGGGTTCATCAGAGGGACAGTGGATAGCACATTGTTCACAAAGGAAGTTGCAGGTCATCTATTAATTGTGCAGATCTACGTTGACGATATCATTTTTGGTTCAACGAACGACGACTTATGTAAAGAATTTGAGTTGGTAATGAAGAAGAAATTCGAAATGAGTTCGATGGGGGAGATGAAGTTCTTCCTCGGGCTGCAGGTAGAACAAATGCCCGATGGAATCTTCATTCATCAAACAAAATATGTGAAGGACGTGCTTGAAAAGTTTGATATGGCTCAATGCAGTCCAGCATCAACCCCTCTTGCACAGAATCATGGTATTTGTCCTGACGAGAGTGGCGCCAAGGTGGAGGAGACATTGTACCGGTCAATCATCAGATCCTTAATGTATCTCACTGCTTCCCGACCGGACATCATGTACCCGACATGTCTTTGCGCCAGATATCAGTCGAGTCCGAAGTAGTCACACCTGACGATTGTCAAAAGGATATTACGGTATTTGAAAGGCTGCCCAAGCGTCGGCTTGTGGTATCCTCGCTCGGGTGACTTTTCTCTAACAGGTTTCGCTGATTCTGACTTTGGAAGTTGCAAGCAGAACGCTAAGTCCACCACTGCTGGGTGTCAGTTCTTCGGAACTCGACTTGTTACCTGGCAGTGCAAGAAACAAACCTCTGTGGTGCTTTCTACTTGTGAGGCTGAATACGTTTCAGCCTCCAGCTGCTGTTCTCAGATCCTTTGGATCCAGCAGCAAATGCGCGACTTTGGTTTGCAATTCTTGGATACACCGATTTTCGTGGACAATGAAGCAGCCATAAACATAACTAAAAACCCGGTTCACCATTCTAAAACCAAACATATTGAGATCCGTCATCACTTCATCCGTGATTGTCACGAGAAGAAGTTGATACGTATTGAACATATACACACCGATGATCAGAAGGCTGATTTCTATACAAAACTGTTTGACAAAAAGAGATTTTATTATCTTTTAAAATTAAATGGGATGAAAAATCTGCGTTCTGGGAGGGTCGAAGAATGTGAAGCCGAGGAGGGCGGCGATCTGATGTGAACTATGTCGTGTTGTCAACTTTGTTTGTACAGTTTGTTTTCTGCTTTTCGATAAAAACAAAAACACAAAAATATGTTTTTCTTTTTAGGGGGAGAAAGTTTGCAGAAAAATACAAAAACATGATAAAATTTCAAAAACCAAAAACATTTGAAAAAGTAAAAATGAGTCTGTGTAAAAAAGGGATACGATAGTACATCAGCTAGACAGGTGCAGTACGCTAAAGAAATGTAACGTGAAAATGTGTTAAGCAGTCTTGTAAATGATATGCCGATAGGTTTTTACACATTTAGTAGGTTTGTTCGGGATATAAACCTAAATCTTACTTGCTTATTTCGTGGGGAACACTACTTGGATATATAGGTAACCCCTGAAATCTCGTTTGAAAGATTCCTTTTTCTGATATACTAGGTCTTTATACTCAGTGATATCTGGGGTATTATTCCGGGACTTCTGCTGAACGGTAGTTCTGACCTAGTCCCCGAATAATACTTTCCGCAAATGCTTGAAACATAGCATCACCCTCAGCATCAATGATAAAACAATAAAATTGCTTAGCAATGCTGTTGTAAAAAAGATCCTCTAAAGGGGACATACCTACAAGTTGAGTCATGATCTCTCTGCTGAACGGTAGTTCTGACCTGAGCTCTCATGATTCTTCATAATTTATTACCCCTTACAGATATCATTTGTAGTATTCTCACCTGTAAGACTGAATATTGGGATCTGGATACGGGAGTATATTCAAGAGGTGGGACACACGTATAAGTTTAAGTCTCTAAAACACTAGATCCATATCCTGAACAGATTGAAGTTTGTGTGAAAATTTAAAGTGGACCAGTATATCGACAATCATTGCAAATTGTTTAATGCTTAAAATGAAATCTAAGCTTAATGGTATTTGTATCTCGTCGGCAGCTGATATGATCCCCTAACACGCTCACAAAAAGATTGTGTGTACATATTTCTGCTTATTTGTTTCTATAATCCAAAAAGATTTTATTTTCATCATTATTTTCGACAACGGACGTTAGGGAACTGATGATCAAAGTCTTGTGCAGAACATGTCTATTTCATGAGGTTTGGGTAAGCAGGAGATTCTGGAAAGTGACTGGTACATGTTTGAAAGATTGAAAAAGTGCTTGAAAGTTCAAAAAGTTCAACAGTTCATTAATTTGAATTGTTCTCAGTTTCAAAAAGTCAGCATACTTCATAATCTGGTCAACCAAGGTCATTAAGTTGGACTTGGTAGGCTAAACAGTTGACCAAGGTCATTAAATTGGACTTGGTTAACTGGGTGTGTCGGAAACAAATCAGAAAAAGTTTAAAAGTTAAAAACTTCAAAAAGTTAAATCTTAAATGGCTGATTCCGCTCGAAGCCTCATGGCTGATTCCGCTCGTATTGCTTCAAAGGTCATTTGGAGCGAAATCAGACTGTCTATAAATAGCTGTCTGATTCCGCTCCTAATCACTTTTTCTGATTTCGCCCCTAATTCTCTGTCTCCGGCGATAAGAGCGAAACCCTAAAATCATCGATTTTCAAGTCGAAACTCTGCCCGATTTTTGTTTGATTGTTGTTATTAGTTGGTTTGCTCAACTATTAACATGGGAAAGGTAAGATTACGGCTCAATTTGTTTCATATCATGTCTGTTATTGTGTGTCGGTGATAATATGTTCCGAAATTCTTAGATTTAGGGTTAAAAACTGATTAATCTGAACAAGAAATCATTAATGTGTTGTCGGTTTGTTGTATAAATCATGTATTTGAGTGTTGATTGTAACAGATCTGTGAAAAAATTTGTGGGTGTCGGCGCTGTTCATGTTTCAAAACTTAGATTTAGGGTTTGATTGTTGTGTAAAATGAACATAGATCTTGTTAGTGTTTTCGGAATATTGTGTAGATCATGCGTGTGAGTTTTGTTTTAACCAGATCTAGGGTTTGTTCATGTTTGAACAGTAGCAGATAGTTTGAACTTAGATCTAGGATGCTTGTGATGGTTTTAAAGTATAAAAATCACATCCTTTTGTTCGGAATCTACTGATAAACAAACCCACATGATAAATTTCATCATTTGATATGTTTAGAAGGGTTGGATTGTGATTTCGCTCCTAATGGCTTTAATATCTGTTTTCGCTCCTAATTGAATTGTGATATGATTCCGCCTCTGTGTAATATATCTGTTTCCGCTCAATATTACACTTTGTCATTTAGAGAAATCAGAAACCTGTTATTTCTGCTCAGAATGTTATCATATCATGTGAATTTCACTTGAAAGTTGCTTAGTGTTGAAATTTTTCTAAGAATTGATTCATTGTGTATTTTGTTGTACAGGGTTCGAATGTCATTTTTGATCCACTTCACAACAGCTGTTGTGATTTTGATGTACAAAAGAATTCAGAGTTGGCAAAATTCAGCAGTATACTGGAGTTCATGAGTCGAGTACCTATTCAGAAAGCTCTTACAGATCAACGTCCAGTATACAAGTCACACATTAAACGATTCTGGAAGCATGCAAAATACGATGAAACAAACAAAGTGATAAACTCAGTTGTGAAGCTACAAAATGAAAAGAAAACAATTGTTGTTTCTGAGGCGCTGGTTCGTGAAGTTTTGAACTTTCCTGATGACGAAAACTCGCCAACAAGGTTTCCGGAAAGAATGGTAAAGGGGTGTATGCTTAGGATGGGATATGTTGGTGCACTAAATGTTGGAAATTACTTGAAATCAAAGTTTCAGAAACCTTACAAGTTTATTATTCATTGTGTATTAATGTCACTTAGTCATTGCAAAGGAGGGTACGATACCATGCGTGATTACCAGATGAACATGGTCACTGCATTGGTTTTGAACAAGAAATATAATTTCTCGCATATTGTTTTTCACTACATGGTCGAGAATATCACAACAAAGAGTAAGACTTGGACGTATCCAAGATTTGTGCAGATGCTAATTGATCATGCATATCCAGAGATTGAACGTGATTTGAAGAATGATTTGTTAGTTCAGTCACACATGAGCAACGAGTCTCTCAAGCAGCTTGCTAGATATCACCCAAACCATCCTGAACCAAAAATAGTTGCTGAATTCTTCGGATATATCAAAGATGTGAAATATGTTGATCCTGATCCAGTAAATCACCAAAACTGGAGAAATGAAGAAGAAATGAAGGAAGCAGCTTATGGTGATGAACTAAAGACTCTTGAAGAGTTCAAAACCACCCGAAATGACTGGTTTGTCAAAGAAACGAGAAGGAGAGGTAAAAAGGCTACCCCTAAAGCACATGAGGGTGAGGGGTCATCATCACAGCCAAAGAAGAAATAAAAGAAAGTGGCAAAGACGTTATTGATTGATGAGCCTGAGGTTGAAGAGCCGGTTGTAACTGCTGAAGAAAATCAAGATGTTGATATTGATGATGTGATGATAAACATTGATGATTTAGAGTCAGATCAAGCAGCTAACATAGAAGTTGAGAAAGAGAAAGTAATTGATAATGTAGAAGATGATGACGTGGATAAGAGTTCTACAAGTTCTTCTGAAGATGAGATAGATGAAACAGAACGTTTAAAAAAAATCCAAGAAGAGACTGCTAAAGAGAAACTATTGAGAAAAAGAAAGAGGCAGGAAAAGGAAGATGCTCCATATGTTCCATCACCACAACATGTTTCTGAATCTCAATTGTCTTCGGGTAGTAGAAAGAAAGCAGGAGCAAAGAAAAAGATTGTGTCTACGAAGATAAAGAAAGTTACTCCGAAGATCACAAAGCCAAAGATTGTTCTGAAGAAGAAATCATCCAAAGAACCAAGTAAACCACCAACACCACCACCTGAACCTTCACCACATCATTCACCAATACAATCACCACCACATCAAACACCTCCACGACAACCAACACCACCAAGACAACCTTCACCATTACATCTCACACCACCTCATGAACAACCTCTTCTTACATCCCAAGAAATATTCAAAACACCACCACTTACTCAAATTCAACTAACTCCTGGTTCTTCTGGTCACAAGGGTCTTCCTACTCCTCCAGATAATCGTGAAGATATTGGAGATTTTGGTTTTGCGAATGATGAACAGGTGAAAAAGTTAGAGAAGAAAATGGATGATGTTTTGAATGAAAGCAAAATAGTTGCAGCTGAAAGCAAGAGAGTAGCTGATCATGAAAAGATTCTTGAAATGCGTGTAAAAAGATTAGAATCTGATAACAAGGCATTACTGAAGAAGATTGATACAGATCAGACAGAGATTGATTTCTTGAAAGTAAGAGTGGCTGAATTAGAAGAAGAAAAGAAACGCAAAGATCAACAAAATGAATATTTCAAGCTGAAGAATAAAGAATTGGAAGCAATCAAGGCTCGAAATGAACATGAAAATTATATGTTGAAAAAGGTATTAGAGAGTGTGGTTGGTATGCCTCTAGAACAGAGATTTGATGAAGTTGTACGGGAGGAGGTTAGAGCTCAACATCAAGCTGAAGCTGATGCTCAGATGAAGGATAAGGGATAAGGGATTGAATCTGAAGAAAGGGCAATTGTTTTATCAACTGCTCCTGAACCAGTTTATGAGAAACCTACTCCTATTTCTTCTGTTCCTGTTGTTTTTGATGATGAAGTGTTATTAGAACATGCTCTTAATGTTGATGATGAGGATGATGATAATGTTGATGAAGATGAAGATGATGATGATGATGCAGCAGATGATGATAAGGATGATGATGATGAGAAAGTATTTTCTGCAAGTAGTACAGGTGATGATGACAATGATGATGATCAAGGTGCAACAGGGATTCCGGTTACCGAAACGTCTAAAGAACAAACTGTGGATGATCTGATGAATGATACAGTGAATGAAGAGACAGAGGATGTAACTAGAGAGGGGGAGACTGTTGGTGATCAAAATGTTGAAGCTGTTGAAAAGCTGATCTTGCATATCGAACCTGAAGTTGAAGAGGGGGAGATTAGACATACATATACGTTGGATGACATTAAAGAGTTGACGCGTACTGATGATCTTAATTTCAAATTTGATTTTGAAGAGGAGTTGAATGCGTTTGACGTGAATCAAGAGGTTGAATATCAGTATAAGTATGTGGAAGATGCAGATCTCTATGATCGTGTTGAAGTAGAAGACTGCACAGATGAAGATAATGTTAATGTTGATACTTCAGAATTTCCAACTTTGACGGAGTTATTTACTGAAGAGAATAGAGATGAATTGAGACGTAAAGTTGAGGAAATTCTCAAAGACAAAAACTTTGATGGCACAACAAAAGATCCTCTAAAAGAAGAACGTAAGAAATGATTCAGACAGAGCAACGAAAGAAAGTTCAAGAGGCCATTAAAGTATTACAAGAGAGATAGTAAAGTTTCACTTGGAGATATCATTAGCTGGGGATTCTTACCCCAAGTGAATGCATATGCAATTCGAAGAGAGTATGGGGTTCAGTACTTTGAACTTTTATATGATATTATGTCATTACCCTGGTGGGATGTAGAAGAACTTGCTCAAGTCAGAACGTTGGCCTATCCAGTGAGAAAGAATGATATACGAATGTGGGGTTTGATGAAGTTTGAATCTTTGAAGAACTTTAGGATTTGGAAGCCGCACTACCCTAAGAAGGTGAAAAGGGTAGATCCAGCTACTGGGATTGAAGAAACGATCTTACATGTAAAGAAGCCGAAAGTGATGAAGAATGTTCCAGTACCAAAGATGGAGCAAGAGTTTTACAAAGGTTTTATGGGATGGGTGTACAGTTGTGTGTCGACTGAAGCTATTATTACATACCGAGCTGGAAGTGAGATTAGAAATATCTTCGTATATGATCCTCTATGGCTGATGAATTGCTCTGCAAAGGATATTGAATATTTATTCATTAACAAGATTTGGTTTAAGCCTGAAGATAGAGATCAAGCCATGCAGTTTCAACGTGTAGTATCTGTTTGTTTTCAGAAAAGTATAAATTCTGAAAATAAATGGAATTCCAAATGGCGAAAGATTGAGGAAGAGGAAAGATTGAAAGCTGAGAAAGCTCGGAAGGAGCAAGAAGAGAAAGATAAGATCATGAGGTACACGTTAAATCAGAGAATGGCTGCTGAGGAAAAGAAGAGAGTTGATGAGAATGAGAAGCTTAGGAACTTACTGAGGAAAAAGCCTAAGCAGCGTGAAGAAACTTTCAAGTCACTCTGAAGACCCGAAGACAAGACTGAAGACTCCGGCAGTATCCAAGGGGGAGTTTGTTGATGCACGAATGTCTAAAGCCTGCGTCTTAGTCTTAGTCAAGCTTGTATAGGGTCTAGGGGTTAGAAATGTCAATTATGTATAGTGTAGGGGTCAAAATGTAAAAGTTATATGTTAATATGGTGATTCCGCTCCAAATGTCATGTTGTCATTAGGAGCGAAATCAGAAGTAGTAATTCCGCCCGAAATGACAACATGTCATTTGGAGCGGAATCAGACTCCCTATATATAAGTAGTGTTGGTTTCTCATTTGGCACCGATCCTTCAAGTTGTAACCGAACTGCTGCCGGATTTTTCTCTGATCAATTAATGAGAAATTGTGTTTAAAGTGATATTCTTCTGTTTTCTACTCCATTATCTTTGATTCGAACTGTTTGTGTGATTCCGCCGCATAAACAGTTGTATTTTGACTCTGATTGACTCACTTAATCGGTCAAATCGATCCTACATTCATAACACTATTGGTGACAATAATTAAATAATGGATTTCATTTCATTTCTAAAAGTCAACTACAAAGGTTTGAATCAATTATAACAACTTGAAATACACGAATGACAATACAACAAACTAGTACAAAATTGATACAACATATTAAAACTTAAGACGGTATCTAAGCATCATCACTACTTCAATTTCAAAGCATCGTCGTCCTCAACCTGTAACATGTTTAAAATAAAGTTCAACGCAAAAGCAAAGGTGAGTATACAAGTTTTCATACGTACATAGCATAGAAGATAAGTTTTAAACAATTCCACATGGCAAGCTTTTGATACAAGATAAACAATAAAATAGGCATGTGTTTGACTAATCAACCCAATGATGAAACGCAATAAGCTCATGACATAACCTCAAGAATATGGGTGGTGCGTTAATCCTATAGCGCTATATATGTCAAGGATAGGCTCGTACGAAGTTAATGATAAGTCTAACACAAAACGTATAACCCCAAGTTTAATGTATCAAGTAATCAATTATGCAAGCATGTATAAGGAATGTTTGTGCATTTACGAATAAAGTTTAAGTGTAAGTTTCATAGATAAACACGTTACACCCCAAAAGGTGGCAAACGAAAAGGGGGTTCAAGTATACTCACAAGATTGCATATGATTTCCGATTATCCAAGTGTTGACGAGTAATAAGATTAGGAGGTTGAATGTATACGGATTGGAGTTCAAGGTATGCTTAAGGTTGGAATTCGGAAGTCAAAAGAATATGGAAAGTAAATATATGAGAAATTAACCATCTAATCACAAAATACTCATCCTTGACACTATGAAACTCAAATGAGTTTAAATGTTTTCATGGGTCAAAATGCCCATTAGAATTGTGAAGAGTATTATGTTCTTAGGTGGTGTAACCTACCATTTTGATAAATAACCATTAGGTTATCATCAAAAGTTTGGTTATTATAAGTATTATATATATCTTTTATAGTTTATATTATATGTTATAAGTCCAATATTATCACAAGGATGTCATAGAAGTCATGTAGGAGGTAGGAAGATAAGTCTTCCATTTAGTAACCTCTTAAGTTGTCACCAATACACAAGTTGTCATAAGACAACAAGGATGGTCATAGACATACATACAATAAGGAAGTGGAAATACATAATATCTAACTAAGAAATCATCAAGTGATGTGTGGATTGAAGGTAGGATAGCCCAAGCTAATCCAAGTAATCACACAACTTCAAGCTTTAAGCTTGTTCATCACTTGTAGGCTAAAACCTTGTCAAAACAGAATGTTTATGAGGATTTAAACCTCTAGATATTATGTCATAACCTTGTTTTTAAGCCCAACTAACCATAGAAGTGATTATGAGCATAAGGACATAGGAATGTGTATGAGAAAACTCAGGTTAAGTGAGTTTAGCAAATGTTTAATCAAAATAGAAAGTTTGGAGCCTTATTTGGTGATGTTCCAGCCTTGGTTTTCCATGGAAAACCTGTTGGAAACATACCTATGGTTGTTCCAAGCATTTAGGAAGAAGAATCAAGGAAAATGGTTAAGAAATGAGGAAGTTATACTTGTTTTAGTGACTTGACACGAATCTGTCCATCTTGCGAATTCCAGCTGATTGTGAGTGTTTGAGAGTGAGTTAGAAGTGTTAGAAAAGTGAAAAATGCTTGGAGAAGTGCTAGGTTATATAGGGAAGAGTGGGGTGATTTGTAGTTGGCCATAAATGCAAGAAATACATCTAAAACACCACAAAAACAACCCAATCCCGTAAGCTGATTTGGGAAACTGCGGATCCGGGGTTCTCACCGGCCACGAGCCATTATAGTGGCTGGGTCGCGGGCCGCGACCCGGGGTGGGTTCTAGGCACAAGTTTCAGATAATGACAATTAGGCCCCCTTAAGTTTATTATTCAAGGTTTTAAGGTGTTTCAAGGGTGTATTATGATATAAAAGCATAGTATAAGGGTAAAACAAGTATGATTAACATAAACCAAGTGTGATGAAGTATAATTTAGCATACGAATGTCGTGAATAAGTATAATATGTATCCAAATAATGTATGATTCGTATGTTTCACATAATTGCAAGTTTAACACATAGTTTCCAAGAATTGTGAATATTTTATCAATTGTTTCACGAATTCAAATGTACGAACAAGTATGAAGTATGTATAACACGAATTTAGAGAAATACGAATTTTGTTTATGATCCAAGTCTCGGATTTTACAACGATTACAACGAAAGAATGATTACAAGAACTCAAGACTTCCAAAAATAGAAATACAAAACAAGCTTTCTAATTTAGGAAGTTTGTGAAAAAGCGAAGCGTTAAAAAAATACTTACAACGGGGCAGAGCTTCATGATTTAAAATGTATTTTATCTGATATTTTTGGATTATATATATTGAGAGAGAAAAGAAAAGTGAACGGCTTGAACTGTTGAATGTCTGCTCTATTTATACGAATTCCTGGAGTCTCTCGCGCCCCGCGACCGGCCCAAGGGGTCCTCTCACGCCCCGCGAGGGCCCCCTAGCTACGGCTAGGGTTGCCTAGTCATCTGGTAGACCAACCACGTGGACGGCACGTGGCTTAAAGCGTGACCGGAAAGAAATGGGCCTGTCGCGCCCCGCGATACTCCCGGGTAACTCTGTTGTGGCCTGCAACCGAGTAAAAATCAGGATTTTATTTAATTTTTAATAAAAATAATGTTATACGGGTTTGTTTTCTCGTTTATGGAGCGTTATAGGGTGTTTTCGAGGGTTGTTATATGTACCGTTCAACCTCTCCATTTGGCTTGTACTTAACTTTGTACACCCACTTCGAGTCAATGGCTCATTTTCCAGTTGGCAATTCTGTAAGCGTCCATGTTCCATTGTTTTCTGAAGCTTTGATTTCTTTCTTCATAGAATCTCTCCACTTTGCATCCTGTATAGCTTGATTAAAATATTTTGGCACATCAATAGAACTAATAGCCATTAAAAATGCCTTATGAGATTCGGAAAAATTTTCATAAGTAACATAATGGGATAAAGGATGTACCGTCGAGGACTCTTCATTTCCAATGGGTAGAGCGTGGTTTCTGAATAGGGGAATATTAGTCACATAGTCGTCGAGATGCTTAGGACGAGTTCTTCTTCTAGCCTCATTGATCGGCTCATGAAGATTTTCTGGTTGGCTCGGGTGTGTGATTTCCAATTGAATCACATCTTCTATGGATTAGCTCGTATACTCATTTTCAGGTTGGGCGGAGGATTCCATTATCTCAAGCCCAACTGGTTCGGTGCCTTCTTCATTGTCTTGGCCTGAGGAATCATCTTAAGTCGCATTGGGCTCACTTTACTCAACCACAAAATCATTTTGTTGCAATGTTTGGGCCCTAGTGTAAGTGGGCATTGGGTCATCAAAAAAGGTCAGGCTTATTCATGTTGCCCGACTCTTCTTGATAGAAATGTGAGCAAAAAAACGGAAAAAAACATCTTCTATAAACCTCCCATCCCTTGAAATTATCATTTTTCCATTTTTAGTGTCTAAAATTTTATACCCTTTCGTACCTCGAGGGTACCCCAAGAAAACACGTGGTCTCCTCCTTTCTACAAACTTGTCCCCCTTTGTTTCGATGTATTTACAGTATGCGAAACAACAAAAAACTTTCATATGATCATTATCCGGTAGTTTATTATAAAGGTTCTCATAAGGGACTATGTTGTCTAATACTTTGGAAGGTAGTAGATTAATAAGGTATGTGGCAGTTAAAACAAATTCTCCCCAATATTTGGTATGGAGGTTGGCTTCGAATTTTAGGGCTCGAGCCCTTTCAAGAAGATGTCAATGATTTCATTCCGCAATCCCATTTTATTATGGGGTATATAGACACGTCATTTCTAAGACAATTCCTTGATCGACATAAAAATCAGTCATACGGTTAGACATGAATTCTCCACCACTGTCACGTCTTATTCTTTTAATATTTTTTTCTCAAATTGTGTTTTAACAAAGTTATGAAAAGTAATCAAACAATCTCCCGCCTCATATTTGTGCTTGAGAAGAACAACCCATACGGCCCTACAGAAGTCGTTAACTATGGCTAAAATAATACCTTGCCCCTCAAAAAGAAGGTGTATGATATTTCCCCTAAACATAACAATCTATCAAATCAAAACATTTTGTAGTTTAGTGGTACTAACTGGAAATGGCAATCTTTTGTGTTTTGCTTTCGCATAGGAATCACAAACATTGTTTCTAGCCTTACGAAAAAAGGGTTTAAAGAATTTAACATGTGCGAGTTTGTCATCCGAAGCGTGTCCCAGTCTTTATTTCCACACATCAACTGATCTCATCAAAGCCATCCTTCAATCTCATAAAGCTGACCGTTGCATCTACCTGTTCGAATCAATGTCCTCGAGTTCAAGTCCTGTATGACAAAAATATGGAAAGTTTTTTACAACACAATGAAGATCTTATGCTAATTTGCTAACCGATAAGAGATTGCACTTGAATTTTGGAACATGCAAAACTCCTTTTATTGTGGTCCCATCAGGCAAAACACATTTCCCCTTCCCTTCGACGGCTATGGCATCCCCGTTAGGGATGATGACAGGCGTTTCATAAAAAAATTAACTATGATATATAAATTAGAACACCCTTTTAAGTGATGTGATCAGTAGCCCCTGAATGAACGATCCATTTCTCCCCACAATCATTTTTACTTGTCGCATTTGCACTTGGTCCGTCTTCATTGTTTGTTGTCACACTGGCTCCCGAGAACAACTTTAAAAATTGTTGGTATCGTTTAGTTCTCAAACCTGCTATGGGGCTTCGTTTAGCATCAACAGATGCCGCCTTGGGTTTTCCTTTTTCTTGTTTTCCCTTACCAGACCACCAATCCGGATATCCAGTTCTCTTAAAACATCCATCTTGGTTATGCCCGTCTTTATTAGACAACATGCAATGCTCCACCTGCTCGCTATCATTGTGTTTATAATCCTTTTGTGCAACCTTGTTTTGTGCCTGACCTATTCCATTGTCATGTTTTCCTAGCATGAAGGCTTGAAAAGCTGCTACATAAGAATTAATTTTTCTTATCAGATGTGATTGACCTTTGTTGTTCATCTTCAGAGACTAGATGATAGGCTGCCCCTAATGTTGGTAATTGCTTGGTTGCAAGAATTTGAGTCCTCAAAACTGAGAACTGATTGTCGAGTCCCATCAAAAACTCATACAATTTTTCCTTTTCTTTTAGATTATAACAACCCTCCTAAAATATTTCCGACACTACTAAAATTTTTAGAACATCCCTATACGTTCTAAAATACACCCCGTATACGTATAATAAGCCCCAAATACTTTTATTTTATAAAAAAATAATTAAAATCAAAATCTTAGGGGCGCGACAGCTAGTCACCCGCCTGCACCCCCTGCCGCCACGTGTCACAACGCGTGTCGAGGCTACCCCTTTGAGTCAGCCAAGCTAGGCCCTACATACCCTACGTCGCGGGCCGTGAAGACTTCGTCTTCTGCTTACGCGGGGCGCACGGAAACCGAGATCAGACCCTATAAATAGCAACCATCGGCCTTCAGTTTACAATCGCTCACAACTCGAATTCTCTCTCAAAATTCTGAATATTTGAAGTAGTATCGGGTATAATACCCCCCCTAATTAGCAAAGCTCTGCCTTGTTGTAAGTATTTTAACCCCCGGTTACGTATTAGATACGCTGCCCGATTGATCTAGTGCTCCGTAACGGCTGTCGAGGTTCTGCCCGACGTAGTCGTTGGAGTTTCTGTCTCGGGGAGGGTATAACTAATGTAAATTGGGTTATTATACTAACGCGTGTGCATTGTTTAATTTATTAGATTATAACCAGGAAATGACAAAGGAAAAACCTAAAATAGCTATGTGAGTAATCTCCTTTTTGTAAACCTTTTTCCAAACTATTTTTACAAAACCTTAATTGTTTTAAAATATAATTAGCAGTGATTGAGTCTTTGTAATTCTTCAATTACTGCCGGTATGTTGGGGTTTTGTATACAAAATGTGGAACACGTTACTATTGGACAACGAGATAGCCAATGAGTAATATGACCCATCAGTCAGGATTGACAGTACTGAATGAGTAATTGTGTAGATATAAACATTGTAATCGCTCTCAATACTGTGAAATGTTAAAACCTATTTTTATTAAACTGAGATTCACTCACCAGTATTTTCCACTGACAAAATGTTTTTAAACGCATTTCAGGTAACAAAATGTGAAAGCCAAATAGAAGCCAGCTGGACAGCACTAAAGGCTTGGAAAATGTGGCTATAAAAGTTACCTAAACAAAGAAGATGTTTTATTTAAATAAAATAGGGTTTATCCCTATAAACATGTTTGTAATAGAAACTTGGGTTTTACCCATGTGTTTATTAATATAAAAATGTGGTATTTTACTTTGATAAAATATTTCCTAACTACGGTCCTGATGTAAATTTTGCTGCCAAAATGACAAAACCACTGATACCACTGAATCTGAGCTTGCGGCCGCCCGTTCGCAGGAGACAGGGGCCGGGGGTTGCGACAGAGAGTGGTATCAGAGCCTACCCACTGATTTCAGCCACAGAAGTGTTCTGCTGACATTGAAATTGTCAATTCTGTTAGGAAATAATCTATGTAAATATGTGCATACATGTATATTATCGTTTTGTGTTATTTGACAATCTGTTAGTTTGTAGTGTGAGTGATCAAGGACCATCGGACGCTTATCGTCAACTGTCTAGTTCTCCGACCAATATACTAAAGACACGTGTCATGAATTTAAACGTGTAAGAAATTATTTCCAAGGGACTAAAATTGTCAAACAATGTAAATATGTTAGTGAAAGGGATCCAAAGTATCAACTTGCCATTCTTGTGCCTCTGATTAACCTCACACAATGTTCGTATTCTTTAACGAATAATTTATCGAACTTGGAAAGTCGTTTGTGCTCAAAATAAGGATCTTATGAAACATAGGGGTTAAAAGTGTCAACATGTTGAAAGTAACCTCTAAGTGACCTTTTGACGATCCCAAAAACATTGTAATAATTATATATTTTGATCTCAAGAATGTCGGATATTAATTTTGTGGAGTTACAAAGAAATCAAGACTTTTCGGGTGATCGTACGACTAACCGGGAGCTTAACGGAGTTAGTTTATGACCCAAGGTCCTTAAAAAGTTAACTATGGGGGTCCAAAATGCAATAAATGAAAGTTAAATCAAGTTTAGAAGGACCAGGGACCAAAACTGCAATTACTGATACTTGTTTACCGGAAGCAGCCCTCTACGCGGGCCGCGTAGACATAAGGGCAACTCTTACGTGGGCCGCGTAAGAGTGCCAGATGCAGAAAAAATGGACAGATGCATGTACAGCCTGTTGCACCGCCTTTGCATGCCTTGTTTTCGATTCCAGGGACTGAGCCAACAATATTTCATGCATAGGGACACCTGGAATCATCAGAAATCAGTTGTAGACTTGTGTGGAGTGATCTTGTGAAGTTTATTTGGCTATATAAGCACTTCTTGTTTGCTAGTTCATTGCTCATTCACAAAAATCTTTCACAACTCATTCTCTGGAACTTCCTGGAGCTCAAGCAAGTTTTCTTAAGTTCCAAATTCGTGCGAAGGACCATTGTAAGTGTTCTTAGCCCCTTAAGTTCAAGTTTTATTAGTCTAATGACCAAAAGTCAAAGTCGTCGTAATTAAGCTTTGAATTAGTGATTAATCACTAATGGTCCAGCCATTATTCGAATTGAAAGTGGCTATGAGTTGGTAATTATGTGGGTAATAAACCCTTAAAAGGGCACCCACTGATTACCACTCTAACTTGGTCAATTGTCGGGTCAAACTTAATATTAAAAAGTCAACAGAAGCTATTTTTGCAAATAAATTCATAACTTACAATGTAGAAGTTATGGAACACGTTTTAGCACTAAAATAACTTGGTAAATAATGTAAGAACATGTCTAGGCATGTTCAACCCGACAATTCTGAATTTAGGCTCGGTTCGGAACCGAAAGTCGCAAAAGAAGACTTTTGCTTCGACTTTCAGTTCTGACCCGATTTAGCTTGTTTTAGATATGCCTTAGGGTTCCATTAGGACCATATTACATGTTAGTATGACCCTCTGAGATTATACAATATGGTTCCTTTGTAATCCGAATCATTTGCATGTTTCCGTTAAATGCTTAATTGTTGACCATTATGCCCTTTTGATATTAAAACGAGATTTTTGAAAATATGAGAGGACAAAATCCTTTATTACTGATTTATAAACTTGTCCTAAAAATTTGACATCAGTTTGAGGTCTAAGTTAGGAGTTATGCTCGATATCGTAAATTGAAGCCTTTTTATTAATTAAACAGTATTTTTGGCATAAAACCTATTTAAACCCAAATTTTGACACCAAACCTTTTACCCACTGATGTAATATAATATTTTGGGATTGTTGAAGATTTTTTTTAATTTTAAACTGATCATAACATGAGTTCTTGCTTTGATTCGGTAATTGACGGTTATACCCTTTTTACTAATAAAATGAGTTTTACATAACATTTTGATACCAAATCTTTTTCTACTGATTTCATATGTTAAATAAAATATTTTAAGCCTTCTGGACTGATAAAAATCTCAGCTTTTCTTATAGAACCCGAAAATCGCCTAAAACCGACTTTTTACGCGTTTAAACACATAGTATGGGTTAAAACTATGTTTAACATTTAAGACCCATTACCTACTGATGTTTTAAGTAAATTTTGATACATTAACAGTAAGTAAAAGTTTTGAACTCAGATTTCCAAAATTAACCCTTAAAGCATATGTGAAATGACCAAAATGCCACTACGATGCATAGTTTGGACATAAATGATAAATTTCACATATGTGAGATATATTACTGATATAACTTGATAAAATAAATATTATTACTTATTATTTTAGACCAGAAACTCAGATTACTATTTAACCTCTTTTATAAACATTAAAATGACCAAAATACCCTCACGGGGCTTAAGTTGATTTTAAATTCGTTTTGGGCATAATGGAAGGTATCCTACTGATATCATAACACATTTTAAGCATATTAACTTAGGGAACCTGTTCATGACTCATTTGGTTACCCGTTATGCATTTTTCGCGTTTGGCGCGATTTATGTGACTAGTTTGCATAAATTGACCGAAACGGGTCCAACCTTATCATTTTTACCTCAAAATCCAGAATGTATTTAGTTTACCCATATTATGCAAGTCTTCATACTTTTCGGGTCTAAATCACATTCTAATCTGGTCTTCGCTTAATCTTGCGTTTTGAACCGTATACCTTTCTTTAAAAACTAACCGGTCTAAGTTTAAACTTAAGTAAGACCCGTTAGCAATCTAATAGGTTATTAAAACCTTCATTACAGATTAGGAGATTGGTAAAAGCTATCTGTACTTGCTTGATTGATTTACGGCTGGGAATAAATTTATTTTTGCTCAGGTAAATACTTTTAACTTACTTTCCCTTATGCGGGCTTGGGGTACGGTATATAAAATACCGCTTGGTCGGGTATTGAATTTTTAATCATATGAAGGTTAAATCATTGAGATAACCCGTTTAATCTGTTTTGTTTGTTTTAAGCCTTTGGGGGGTTAATGACCATGTCCTGGATATCATCGGCTCATTCATTGAAATGGCCACGACTTAAGCACGGGGTGTAGGCATACACCTGCCGGTTCGTATGTAAAATGATATACATGCTTGTTCGAGAATAACTCGCCGTGGGTTATATTATGTGGTGTGTCTATTAATCTTTAACCCGGTATTCAACCCGGGCTACTGAACGTATAACAAACATTTAATTCTTTTACAAGATTATTTTTAAATAATTATCCCAAGTTATAAAAGAATATTCGTGCCTTGTGCATTTAAATCAATTTTACAAACACGTTTCAAAAGATTCGGTTAATTGTATTTACCAGTGTAAACTGACGTAATTTTTCAAAAAGGCTAAGTGCAGGTACTAAGCGAAATGGGCTGGCTACTCCTAGCATCGAATAAAGAGTCCTGCAAGCTTTAGATATTTAAAAATCTGTTGAACAATAATTCTGTTTATCTTTTGGTCCGCCTGTGGATCTTTTTACAATTCGTTTGTAATACCTTATGTTACTTTCGAATCGGTTTGTAATATTTTTACTTTAGACTTCCGCTGTGCATTAAACTGTAATTATTTGACTATGATGATATCAACTACATCACGATACTCCCCACCGGGCTCACCGGTAATACGTGGAAATATCGGGGTGTGACAAGATGAAGGAACTTCTTCCCAGCCTACCCCCTCGGGGTATTCAACTGACATAGAGGAAGGGATCTTTATATTCAAAGCGCAATCCGAGGATCCATTCCCTACCAAAAAGAGAGGATGGTTCAGTCGGGGAGCTCACGAGCGTAGGAAAAGAATGAGAAAGTTACAACAACAACGAGCTTTACCAGCTGCGAATAGGGAGATGAACACCCAAACTCAAGATATACTCAATAGGAGACTAGCCAACTTCCACATACTAGCTACCACAACCGCAGATCCGAACTTAGAACAACTCATAGCACCACAGCCACTACCTTTGTTCCCAACACAACCCATGGAAATAGAACCAAACCCAGGAGACCAGATTCTTACATCTGCCTTTGACCCAACTGAAATCCCTAGAATTCAAGCACCCCGTCCCCCAGATTATGACCCATGGTTTGACGACCATAGGGATTATCAGGAACTCTACCCACTAGAGGAGCCCATACAAAACCCAGTAGCACCTTACCCTAACCTTGACCCTCTGGATCCCTATTGGGATAATGACCAATATATTCGGGAAATCCTAGAGAACCCGTACCCGCATGAGGAACCAATGCCACAGTACTCTGACCCGATACCAGCACCCTCACCACCCATGAGCAAAGAGAACGTGCAAGAACTTCGCACCTTTGGTGAGGAGTTGTTAGATGAAAGTGAACGGATAAGGCAAATAGGGGAGAGACTCGTCTGGAAATATGACGAGCCTAATATACAATATTGGATGGATCCCCACTAAGTAGTAGTAGTAGTAGTAATAATAATAATAATAATATAAATATATATATACTTGTGTGACTTGAAAAAAAAATCAACAAAAATAGATAATCTCATAGCTACTGATGCATACTAATATTGTGTTTTAAATTCCAGTTGTGGTTTGTATTAGACACATGTATATAAAATAAAGTAAAGGTCGCAATGTACGACGATTTTGACCAATCTGTTTGTGTTGTGAGATTGTTTGCATTTAATATTGTTTTGCGATATTAATATTTGGTAATTGTTTACAATCCAGATGGCCAACGACGCAAATTGGGAAAACCAGAATAATGATAATCAGATAAATAACAGTGCCATTCGACACATAGTAACCCAAGGAATTAGAGATGCTATGCCATACATCATCCAAAACGTTAGGGAAGCAGAAAATAATAAAAGTAATAATGGAAGTAAGCGATCACATACTGAACCCAGTCACATCGTGAACAATGGACCATTACTTCAAGTGCCCATTCCAAAAAGAAGAAGAACCAGGTCTTATGGTTGTTCTTACAAAGAATTCTGGTCTTGTAAACCAATAGAATTCTCGGGCAATGAAGGAGCCATTGCAGCTCTACGCTGGTTAGAAAAGACTGAGGCAGTCTTAAAAATAAGCAAATGTGCAGAGGAAGACAAAATCATGTTTGCTTCCAATCTGTTTAAGAATGCTGCTTTAGAATGGTGGAACACTATTCTCCAATCTAGGGGAAGTGACAAAGTCTATAATATGGAATGGACTGAGTTTAAGAATATGGTTGAAAGGAAATTTTGTCCTCCAAATGAAAAGGAACAGATAGCTAATAAATTCTTAAACCATAGAATGACTGGAGTAGATTGTAAGGGTTACACTACCGTATTCTTCGAATATGCCAGAATAGTGCCAACCTTAGCATCACTTGAACCAGTATTAATCTCCCGTTACATCTGGGGATTAATCAGTGAGATTAGACAAGTAGTCAAGGCAGCTAGACCGCAAACCATAGAAGAAGCTGTAGAACTAGCAAATACCCTGACAGATGAACTAGTACGTACGCAAGAAGAAAACCAGAGGAAGAACCTAGCTCAAAAGCTTACCCCAGAATTTCGCTATGGAAATTACAACCGTGGGAAAAATGTAGGTTCTACTTCTACTTCGTACTGCAAGTATTGCAAAAGAAAGCATTTTGGAAGATGCTCTATATACTGCAATTTCTGCAAAATATCTGGACATAAGGAAGAAGACGGCAGGAAGAAATCTAACAATAAGATATGCTACAATTGTGGAGAAAATGGACATATTAAGCCGAACTGTCCAAAACTAGCTCTAGCCATGAACAACAAGACTACTAAGAATGCTAGGGCATTTGTTCTGACAGCCGAAGAAGCGAAGATGATTCCGGATGTGATTACCGGTACGTTTTCAGTTAATGATGTTTTTGCTAAAGTATTATTTGACTCTGGTGAGAACCAAAGTTTTATTAATACTTCATTTTGCAAAATTCTCAACCAACCATTAACTAAACTCCAACAAGAATGTCTAGTAGAGACAGCAAGTGGAGAAACCGTTAAGATTTATGAAATCTTGCAGGGAGCGAGAATAGAAATTTTAAACCATAAGTTTATTGCCAACCTTTACCCAATGAATCTGGCTGGATTTGATATTGTATTAGGAATAGATTGGTTAGTAGCCAACAAAGCCAGTATTCTATGTGATCAAAATTTAATCAAAATAAGTTCACCAAAGGGTGAAAAGATCACAATTAAAGGAAATAAGCCATCCAGATCCATGAGATTCATCTCTGTGATGAAAACTGCCAGTTGTGCAAGAAAAGGATCATTAGTGTATATGATTTCCATAATCATTAACACTAAAGGAAAAGAATTGAAAGATATTCCCGTAGTATCTCAATTCTCAGATATTTTTCCAGAAGAATTACCAAGATTACCACCGGACAGGGAAGTTGAATTCATAATTCATCTGCAACCAGGAACAGCACTAATTGCCAAAGCACCTTACCGTTTGGCGCCAGCAGAGATGCAAGAACTGAAGAAACAGTTGGACGAACTTCTAAAGAAAGGATTCACACAGCCAAGTTTATCACCATGGGGAGCACCAATTTTGTTTATCAAGAAGAAAGACGGGTCAATGCGTATGTGCATTGATTACCGAGAATTAAACAAAGTCACGATTAAGAATCGGTACCCATTATCGAGAATCGATGATCTGTTTGATCAACTGCAAGGAGCTCGATTTTTCTCAAAGATCGATTTACGCTCAGGATATCATCAATTAAAGGTACAGGAAGAGGACATTCCTAAGACCGCCTTCAGAACAAGGTATGGCCATTATGAATTTACTGTCATGCCTTTTGGTCTAACCAATGCCCCAGCTGCATTTATGGACATGATGAACCGAATATGTAAGCCATATTTGGATAAATTCATAATTGTCTTTATAGATGATATTCTCATTTACTCTAAGAGTAAAGAGGAACATGCAGCGCATCTGCATGCACTCCTAAATTTGCTGAGAAAAGAAAAGCTTTATGCTAAATTTTCAAAATGCGAATTTTGGTTAGAAGAAGTGCAATTTCTTGGACATTTAGTTAATCATGAAGGAATTCATGTGGATTCCACAAAGATTGAGGCGATTACTAAATGGAAAGTCACTAAGTCACCAACGGAAGTTAGAAGTTTTCTAGGACTAGCCGGTTATTATAGAAGATTTATCTGAGATTTTTCTAGAATAGCTATTCCCTTAACCAAGTTAACCTGTAAATCTGTTTAGTTTGAATGGGGACCAAAACAGGAAGAAGCCTTTAGAATTCTTAAGCAAAGATTAACCAATGCACCCATACTAGCGTTACCAGAAGTAACTGAAGACTTTGAGGTCTATTGTGACGCTTCTAAGTTAGGTTATGGATGTGTGTTGATGCAACGTCAAAAGGTTATAGCCTATGCGTCTAGACAACTTAAGAATCATGAAGAAAACTATTCAACCCATGATTTAGAATTAGGAGCCATAATTTTTGCCCTTAATATTTGGAGACACTATTTACATGGAAATAAATTTGTTGTCTTCACTTATCATAAGAGTTTAAGGTACATTTTTGGGCAAAAAAAGCTGAATATGAGACAGAGACGCTGGATGGAATTTCTTAGTGATTATGATTGTAATATCCAGTACCACGCAGGAAAGGCTAATGTAGTAGCTGATGCTTTAAGTCGAAAGTATCATGAAAAACCAAGGAAAGTACGTTCTCTTAAATTAAATCTGCAGATAGATTTAAATGAGCAAATTAGAGCCGTACAAGAATCAGTAATCAAGGACGATACTGAAAAATTGAAAGGAATGATTAAGGAATTAGAACAAGGAACAGATGGAATTTGGAGATTCCATAAGAAAAGGATGTGGATACCTAAACTAGGAAACCTACGTCACCGAATATTAGACGAAGCCCATAAGTCTAAGTATACGATACATCCTGGAAGTGATAAGATGTATCAAGACTTAAGAAAGAATTTCTAGTGGATAGGAATGAAAAAAGATATAGCAGCTTATGTTGCCAAGTGTCTAACCTGTTCACAGGTTAAAGCTGAACATCAGAAACCCTCAGGTTTATTACAGCCATTGGAAATGCCTGTATGGAAATGTGAATTGATAACAATGGATTTTGTTACCAAATTACCCAAGAAACGAAAAGGTAATGATACAATCTGTGTGATTGTAGATAGGTTAACCAAGTCTGCTCATTTCTTACCAATGAAGGAAACATTCGGTATGGAACAGTTAGCCAAATTATATGTTAATGAAATAGTTTCATTGCATGGTATTCCTTTATCAATTGTGAAATAGTCGTTTTACTTCTCATTTTTTGACAAGTTTCCAAAAAGCAATGGGAACCAAGTTAAATCTAAGCACCGCTTATCATCCTCAAACGGATGGACAAAGCGAAAGGACCATTCAGACAATGGAAGATATGCTTAGAGCTTGTGTAATTGATTTCGAAGGAAACTGGGATGATCATCAACCATTAATAGAATTTTCTTACAATAACAGCTATCATACCAGTATCAATGTTGCACCCTTCGAAGCACTTTATAGACGAAATTGCCGAACCCCAGTCTGTTGGGCAGAAATCTGAGAAAAACAATTATCTGGACCAGAGATAGTACAAGAAACAACGAACAAGATTATTCAAGTCAAGGAGCGACTAAAAACAGCACGCGATCGACAAAAGAGTTATGCTGATAACATGCGAAAGCCATTGGAGTTTCAAGTAGGAGATAAGGTTTTATTAAAAGTTTCTCCTTGGAAAGGAGTAGTAAGATTCATCAAAAGAGGAAAGTTAAGCCCCAGGTATGTTGGACCTTTTGAGATTATTAGAAGAATAGGACCTGTAGCTTATCAACTACAACTGCCAGAGGAAATGGCAGGAATACATGATGTATTTCATGTATGTAATCTCAACAAGTGCTTAGCCGATGAATCATTGGTAGTACCTCTTAAGGATATAGAGGTAAATGAGAATCTTAAGTTTGTAGAGAAGCCACTACAGATTTGTTAGTGCAGTATGTCTATCACCTCCGTCAATCAAAACCGAAGCAGAAATAGAAGAGATCTAGACTTTATGATGTAATACTTAGAGAAAATGGGCAAGGTGGCAATCTTGTAAATAAGGAGAAATCCTTATAACCTTGTGCCTATAAATAGGAGCTTTAGGCTTTAGTTTAAGAACATTTGGCATTTTAGGAGCTTTGAAGATCTAGTTCTAGAGAGAGAAAGTCTAGAGAGAGAAAGGTGATTCCCGGTGATTGTACTCGTCATATCTTTCAATAGAATCACGTTTATAGTATGTTCTTGTGTTCGGTCACGTTCGTGTATGGATTCCGCATGTCACACGTTTGGTTCGCAATCGTTTCGGAGTCAAAACCGGTCCTAACAAGATTGAAGACAGAAAAATCAAGAATCTCAAACACAAGAGATTAGTTCTAGTCAAAGTGAAATGGGATTCCAAGAAAGGACCAGAATACACTTGGGAGCTTGAATCAGAGATGCAAAGGAAATACCCACACCTGTTCCAGTAGACCTCGAGGACGAGTTCTTAAACAAGGTGGGGAGGATATAACAACCCTCCTAAAATATTTCCGACACTCCTAAAATTTTTAGAACATCCCTATACGTTCTAAAATACACCCCGTATACGTATAATAAGCCCCAAATACTTTAATTTTATAAAAATTAATTAAAATCAAAATCTTAGGGGCGCTCGCGGGCCGCGAAGGCCATAAGCGACTCTGTCGCGGGGCGCGACAGCTAGTCACCCGCCTGCACCCCCTGCCGCCACGTGTCACAACGCGTGTCGAGGCTACCCCTTTGAGTCAGCCAAGCTAGGCCCTACATACCCTACGTCGCGGGCCGTGAAGACTTCGTCTTCGGCTTACGCGGGGCGCACGGAAACCGAGATCAGACCCTATAAATAGCAACCATCGGCCTTCAGTTTACAATCGCTCACAACTCGAATTCTCTCTCAAAATTCTGAATATTTGAAGTAGTATCGGGTATAATACCCCCAATTAGCGAAGCTCTGCCTCGTTGTAAGTATTTTAACCCCCGATTACGTATTAGATACGCTGCCCGATTGATCTAGTGCTCCGTAAGGGCTGTCGAGGTTCTGCCCGACGTAGTCGTTCGAGTTTCTATCTCGGGGAGGGTATAACTAATGTAAATTGGGTTATTATACTAACGCGTGTGCATTGTTTAATTTATTAGATTATAACCAGGAAACCACAAAGGAAAAACCTAAAATAGCAATGTGAGTAATCTCCTTTTTGTAAACCTTTTTCCAAACTATTTTTACAAAACCTTAATTGTTTTAAAATAGCAGTGATTGAGTCTTTGTAATTCTTCAATTACTGCCGGTATGTTACTATTGGACAACGAGATAGCCAATGAGTAATATGACCCACCAGTCAGGATTGACAGTACTGAATGAGTAATTGTGTAGATATAAACATTGTAATCACTCTCAATACTGTGAAATGTTAAAACCTGTTTTGATTAAACTGGGATTAATTCACCAGTATTTTCCACTGACAAAATGTTTTTAAACGCGTTTCAGGTAACAAAATGTGAAAGCCAAATAGAAGCCAGCTGGACAGCATTGAAGGCTTGGAAAATGTGGCTATAAAAGTTACCTAAATAAAGAAGATGTTTTATTTAAATAAAATAGGGTTTATCCCTATAAACATGTTTGTAACAGAAACTTGCGTTTTACCCATTTGTTTATTATTAGAAAAATGTGGTATTTTACTCTGATAAAATATTTCCTAACTACGGTCCTGATGTAAATTCCGCTGCCAAAATGACAAAACCACTGATACCACTGAATCTGAGCTCGCGGCCGCCCGTTCCCAGGAGATAGGGGCCGGGGGTTACGACATAGATCACTCAGCTTCTTGCTAGGTTGCATGAACCACCATCACAAGTGCATCTTGGTGTAGGAAGAAACGAACTGACCTCATCCCATAGAGACCTAAGACTCATATAATACACCGAAACTGATGCTCCTTCTTGTCTTGTTGTAGTAAAGGTTTGTTTTGATTCTTAGGCCCTTAGTGCGCTTTCTTTACCGAACCGTTCCTGCAAGTCTTACCATATCTCTTCGACAATGGCGGCAAATTTAACGTTGTTCCTGATGTTTTTCTCTATGGCAGTATTGAGCCATCCCTTAAGCATGGCATCACACCTCATCCATGGCATGTAGGTTGGATGTGTTTCTTTTGGTTTCTTAAGGGTTCCATCGACAACCCCTATCTTGTTCTTTGCAAACAGTTGCATCTGTCAAGACTTCATTAACAAGCATTTGATGTGGATACTCTAATGGATGAAGATAGTATGGTGAGTTGTGATCGGGATTGCTCCCATCGAATTTGATGATTTCTGTTTCTTCTGTCATGGTGGAGGTCGTTAGGTTTTAGGTCACCCGCTCTGATACCATAAAACTGTGAGTCTATAATTCCGAATGAATAATCTTCTTATGGTTTACAAATTAAATAGCAAAATTACAGGAAGACAAAATAGAAAATAAAATAACTGAGGATAAATAAAAAGGGAATAATATTTGGTTTCTACAAGAGCATTCACATTGGAGGCTCCATCTCCATCTATATAATTTAATTAAAAAATGTTGGGATTGAACCCTACAAAGGAACAGTTGACAAAGCCAAAACTGGTTCAGAACAGTGGATCCATAATAACCAGTTATTTATACATAATCTCTCCCCTTGAAAGTGGCCCTAACATCTGATGACTTGAAGTACTACTCTTCACAACAACTGCTGATCCAAAAGACTGATGAAGAATCAAAGTGCTGAAGCTCAATCTACTGATCTAATTCAAGTACTGCTGAAGACTTAAAGCACTGTTGGAGCTATAACAATGGAATGAAGAATCAGTGGTTTAACTTTGTTTTGTATTTATTTATTGCAATCAGTAGTTTATGATTAGTGTTTGTATAGGGCAGTAGTTAGAGTTTGTTAGGAGGTTAGATGTCACTTTCATGGTGACGTCAGCCAAAGATGCTCAGTGGTTGTTCTGTACTATAAATAGAACAGTATTCTGTACTGTTCTATTAGCTCTCTTCATCACCAAGTCATTAAGTACGAACATTCTAGTGAGCTCAGGCTGAGGGGGAGATTTGTGCATGCATGCATTGTAATTGAGTATTGTAATAAATACAATCATTCGATTTCATGTCAAACATGTTTGCTTAAACTAATTCTCTCATTGATTGTGTGTTAAAAGTTTATTTCTTATTTCCGCTGCAATTTATCTCTGTTTCATTTTCATTCTTATTAAATAAACACAATGTAGCAAACTCAGATCCTAACAAAAAAATACATTTTTCCAGTGGCGGAACTAGCCTATTAATTTAGGGGTATCCCGAAAAAAATTTACCGGGCAATTATAAAAAAACAAGAATAAATAAAGTAAAACAAATACCTAATAGATGTGTCCTCTTTCTTTTTCATAGCTTGAAATCGTTCCATCACATCGCTGTCTTTTACTTTATCAAAAGTTTATTTTTCGACCGCACAAACCATAGCATTGTTCAAATATTCCAGGCCCATTCGATTGCGTAAATCCTTCTTAATATGCTTCAATTTAGAAAAAAATATATATATTTCAACAGTTGCGGTTGTGACCGGTAAAACTAAAGTTAGCTTCACTACCTGATAAACCAAATGACAAGAACTATGTGTTCCGGTTTCCACCAAGACGAGCAAGATCACTTATTCAACTATAATATCGTTCTGCGTCTTGGGTTAACTTTATTAATTATATTTAGGGACTCCTTTCTATTTTATTATTGTTAAGAGTTAATTACACCATTAGTCCCTATGGTTTATACAAAGTAACAATCTAAGGTACTAATAGTTTAAAGTAACAATTTGAGGTATTAACTTTTATTTTTGTAACAAGTTGAGGTACTAACACTAACCTTTGTTTATTTTTAACTGATTTTGGGGGTATTTTGTCCTTTTGCAAACATTAATTAATTTCTGGTATACAATAAAAACCTTGAAGGATCATTTGTGTAAATTAGTTTTTTAAATTATTCTATAGGAACAACTATTCTACAGGGAGGGACTGTTTGAGTAATTTCAATAAAATTAAAACAAAATCTATCCTATTCTTCTTCTCAGTCTCTCTCTCCGTCTACCCCATATCAACGCCGGGATGCCGTCTCTTCTTCTGATCTATTAACCGGATACATCGTCGTGTATTCCGGTCACTAATACAGGCACTTACTCCTATTATTATCTTCGATTTAATAGCTCCCTGTTTCTCACCCTGCAACTAGCTTTGTTTCTCACCCTACAGCTAGCTTTCATTCTTTTAGCAACATTTTTTATTTGTATCGATCACCACGTTCACCGTGTGTCGCTAAATTGATTTTTCCACGTAGGTAATTTACCTGCTGTGAACAATTTGTCACTCTTGAAAACCTAGGACCTCTATTTCGATACATTTTCTTAATCGATTGGTTATTTTAATTTGGTAGTCGCTTCTGTTAATTGGTTTTACATGCTGGTTCGGTTGTGAGTCGGTTACTCATGAACTACATTTGGTCTTGAATTATATGATGTTTTCTAAATATGATGTTTTTAAGTCGCAAATTATCTCTTTGATGTCACTGCCACCACCGCCTGAGCAACCAAAAACCAGAGACACTCGTAAATTGCTTTAGCTATGTAAAAATTCATTGTTCCTGTAGAGGTTTGATACTGTATGGTAGAAAGGGTAAATAATTAACTTTATGTATTGGAATTTATGGGAAGATATTACAATCCTTTATTTGAAACAACAAAATTTTACTTTGATCCACTAACTGGTAATTTTTACGTATGTGTATATATTGCAGATGATTGATTTGATATTTGTGTTTACGCTTTTCTTGTTACTCATTTTTTACCTTGAAAGTAAAACTACATGAGTTTCAAATTTATGTATGTCTATATATTGCATCGAGTTAATCCATTAAATTTTGTTGACTTTTGTAGAAGATCGTGTTGACAACGTCACAACGCCCTGCAAGTGAAATGGAACAATTTTATGTATTTCTGTATATTTAAATTTATATCTGTATTTTACACAATTGGTCCCTTTAAATAAATCAATAAATTACATAAATAGTCCTTGGTGTTATAAAGGGTGTTTTGGTCATTTCATAGAAACCTAACAAAAAAAAATTAACATTTGTTAGTCTTAGTACCCCATGTTGTTACAAAATGAAAAGTTAATACCTTATATTGTTATTTTAAACTATTAGTACCTAACATTGTTACTTTGCATAAACCATAGGGACTAACAGTGTAATTAACTCTATTGTTAATTTAGGATTATTTTATCATTCGGGCATAATTATTCTACAAGATTTCGGGTTGAAAATGTTTGAGCTTATAAAAAAATTGGATTTTAGTAATATCAAGTATCCTATTTTTTTGTTAGAGGTATCCTCGTATTTTTTAGGGGTATCCTTTATATAAAACCGAAAAAAACACTACGAATAGGGGGTCGAGCCGTAGCCCAAGCTACGGCTCATATTACTATGGTTCCGCCCCTTCACTTTTCTCTATATTTTGTTTATTTTTCAAAAACCTCTTACATCCAACTCTCTATCTCTATCATACTTACAAACATTTATTTTATTACTTCTTTCTCTTTCCTATACACTCATAATAAAAATATAGAGGGTTGATATAAGCCTTTCTCTTTCCTATACATTTATAATAAAAATATAGAGGGTTGATAGGAGCCTCTAGATATAGAGGTAGTACTTTGGTTATTATAATTTTTTCTCTATTATAGAGATTCCAATACAATGGTGTTTTGTTTTCGTTGTTTTCTTTATTTTATTACTCTATGTTATATAGAATATATGCATACAGAGGATCTAATATGAATGCTGTAAGAGTAATGATATATTTAGTTATCATTACAAACAGGGGCCGGGGGGCGCCTGACCCCCCGAACTTTTCGCTCAGAAATTTTTGTGAATGTAGCTTTCGTATAGAAATTTTTGTGTATGTACGTTTTCAACCCCTCCGTCAAAAATCTCAAACTTCGTTACTGATTACAAAATTCTTTTTATTTTTAAACAACCAATAACTTATGAGTTACCTGTTAGGGACCTTAATGCAATAATAGACATAGCCATGGCAGTGGTTCCAATTGTCTTGTTTGATTTTAACTAGTAAATGACTACGCGCTTCGCGGCGGTTTGTTACGTGTATGTTGTCACACCCCTTTCTTAGGCGGAAGCACGAGGTGTGATCATGAAAGGTTTTCATTGCATACGATTGGTAAACATACTACATGCTCATAAAAATAACTTCAAATGCCAAACGTTACATAACTGAAATCATAGTTAAGTGTTTACATCACGAGACAGCATATTGTCTGAAAAGTTTACAACTTTATTCAACGATAAACATAAACGACATCCAAGAGCAAAAGTATGACCGCGCGCACATCCACTTTAGTTACCTGAAATATATGTGAGTTTTTGGAAAACGTCAACATAATGTTGGTGTGAATTCATGCAGTTTTTGTAATGAATGTTTAAATACTTGAATGAAAACATGGTATTTAACTTGTAAAACGTATCTGTAACTGAGTACTGTGAATGTAAGTAATATGAGATCGCTAGTGGTTTGCAAGGCCACTAACATGTGTCACGACATAGGAAGCCACCAAACCTAGGCATTTTTGTCGACTTTGACTGAGACACAGAAGCACTTATTGGTAGAAGTAGGCCAAGAGTGGGGTTGCCTGAAACCCATTAGATCTAACCTTTTGTTCCGCGGTCTGAATGTATACATTGATTAATAGTGCTTATGGTACCCTATTCGGGACATGATCTGGAATGTCTTTCCTTAGTTTTTGTATTTAACATACCATAACACATGTATTTTCCCCAAGTTAGAAAACAAGTAAAAGTTTAAAAGTGGGGACATGAACTCACAACTTTGCGCTCCTTGCGCCGTAAACTTCACCGGTTTTTGCTTATATAGCGTCGTGACCTATACGTGTTTTATTAACGTTAGTCACTAGACTTGTATCGCACAAGTACAAGTCACCATCTTTTATGTATTTGTTCTTTGTGTGTTAAAAATAATTTATATTTTTAACTATGTGTCTTACTTATATTATTCTCTCAAAAATAAATATAAGTATCTTGTATTTTTCATCCGAATTATGTATTTGTCCATAACTTCATTTCATGTTCATAACTTGTCCAAGTTATTGATTCTATCAAGTAATATATTTTCATAAATATATTCTTTTGTATTTGTCTATACATGTTGTATGTGTATTTTTGTATTTTCACTCCTCGGGAGTATTTAGTGTATTTTCGAGTCCTAATACACTATTACATGTAATACATATTACATACACTTAGCACGGTGATCAATAAATATATATATTTTTCTCAAAAATATACATACTTAATATCGATTTTAATCTTGAAGAAATCATCATTTCTTAACACAAAAATTAGGGAAACCTTGGTAAATATTTTTAGGGAATAAGTTCCACCAAAACTTATAATTTTTCTAAGTGTCAAAATTCTATAGAAATTTTGACATAGTTTCCCCTAAAAATGGAGGTTTCCCATGTTTTCAAAACATGTGTTTATTTTCTTTTAAAATCATCGCAACAATCAACAACTTATTCAACACTTTCCGAGTGTCAAAATCAAGTAAACTACACTACATCATGAACTTGAAGTTTTTGTAAAAACTTGTAGTAACTTACCATGTTATTTAGTAGGTTGAGTTACCCTTAAAAACATGGTTATTTGTTTGTAAATCTCCTTCTTGAAGGATTTAGTCTTTTACAACTTGTAAGATGATCTTTCTAAAAATGTTTCTTTTGTATTTTTCTTGTTTCATAAGTGTTTATACACTTGTTTTTCTAATAAAAATAGTGTAGGTTTAAGTAAAAACCAAGATCTTCTAAAAATCATATTTTAAACTTGGTTTTCTTGGAAAATCATTCACAAGTCTTGAATCTACAAGATTATTAACCCAGTTTGTTTATTACCTTTCAAGAAAATCCTTTTACTTTCAAGTTCATGTTTAATCAAGAAGATGATTATTTCATGTAAACACATAACCATCTCCTAACTTGCTAAATCATGTTTTTAATCATAATCTAGCAAGTTCCATGTTATGATCAACATCAATATCTCTAGTAATCAACAAGCAAACATCATCCATACAACATCATTCTATCCATATTTCATCTTATGTAAACTTTATGTTCAAGCTTTAAGTTTATGTTCTTTAGTGTTCTTATGATTTTCATCACAATATATCTTTTAACCACTAAAAACACGAAGTAACAAGGTTAATAAGAATCTTACTACTAGCTTGAAGCTAGGGAAGATCACAAGTGAAAATGGAGTGGATAATAGCACACAAGAGAGGTCCTTCAAGATCCGTGAGCACCGAGCTTCGTTAATGACCTTCTAGCACCTTGTAAAGCACTTGGAATGCTTGGGATTGCAACAAAAAAATTGTGGTGTGTGGGGGGTAGTTCGGTCGAGAGTTGGGAGGGGGAGAGGAGTGAAGTGAGTTGTGATAAGTGTTGAAGAAGATGATGGTTCTTATAAACACAATCTCTAATACCCAAAGGTCCTAATGCCTCCTCAAGTACAAGCACCATCTCAACAAATCCAAGAAGTGATTATGGAAAGATTTTAGAAGATTATGTAAATCTTGGGTGTGGGGCCTCTCCATGGGCCGTGAACATCAAAAAGAGGGGGGGGGGTAAATGTAATTTGATGGCACATGATGTTAATTAGTGGAGGTGTTCAGTGTAAGTCTAGTGTTTAGTGTGTAACTTGCATTATGTAGAATGTTTAAGTGTTCGGGAACCATAACTAGCTCAGAAAAATAAAAACAATGCTTCTAGCAATATTTTTGTGTTCCGGGTAATGTCCGGTTGTTCGGTTAAATACCGGTTCGTTAAAGTGCTAAATTGCACCGTTTAGTGTCTTTTAAGTATTCTTTTGTGACACTTTTAATTCCCGATACATAGGAAAGTATTCTGGATCAATTTTTCATCTTTTTACATGTCATTAACTTGTTACAATGCTGAATTTTGCTGAAATGTGTAATATTCAGCATTTAAAGTGTGCTTCTGGTGCTTTTTAGTGTATTTTCTAGCTTCCGGAATGTCTATATGTTAACCCTTGTTTGTACTCTTGGGTTTTAATGTATTCTTGACATTGGACCTACACCTAGGCTCCAATTCTATTGTCTAACTGTTTTCTGCAGAATTGTTGACACAATGTGTCTTACCGGTGAGCTTACTAGTATTTTTGACGCAACGCTGTTCATTAATGCATAAAGCAATATCTTGTAGTATAAAACATGCATGAATTCACTTGTATAGTATGTAATCAGACAATGTTGACATTTAAGCACATAATTGCAGTCTTTAAATAATAATTAAGGTGTACGGAAATTACCGGTTTTGTGGCAGTTGTCACAGTCTCCCCCGTTAAAATAATTTCGTCCCGAAATTCAGGCTGAACTAACTCTCGCAGGAGTCTTCTTGAATAGGTGGGGGTACTTTTCTTTAAACTGGTCTTCACGTTCCCACGTGTACTCGGGTCCGTGCTTAGAGTTCCAACGTACTTTGACAAGTTTGACAGTGCTCCTCCTGGTCTTGTTGACTTTCCAGTCTGTAACCTCAACGGGTTGTTCTGTAAATCGGAGGGTGTCATCAATATGCACTTCATCCGCAGGGATGATCACGTTTTCTTGTGTTGGACTCTTCTTGAGGTTGGATACATGGAACGTATCATGTACTCCATTAAGTTCTTCCGGTAATTCCAACTTGTATGCCACGGTACCAACTCTCTCCAAGATTTTGAATGGTCCGATGTATCGTGGGTTCAGCTTTCCACGATTTCCGAATCTTACTACGCCCTTCCAAGGTGAGACTTTTAACAAAACTTTGTCTCCCACCTCGAATTCTAATGGTTTTCGTCTTCGATCAGCGTAGCTCTTTTGTCGATCTCGAGCCGCCTTAATGCGCTCTCGGATCTGCATAATCTTGTCGGTTGTCTCTTGTACAAATTCAGGACCAACCATTCGTTTGTCTCCAGCGTCTGCCCAACATAAGGGCGAGCGGCATTTGCGGCTATACAGAGCTTCGAACGGTGCGGCTTTTATACTCGTATGATAACTATTATTGTAGGAAAACTCAACTAAAGGTAGATGAGTATCCCAGCTGCCGCCGAGGTCCATGACACATGCGCGAAGCATATCTTCTAGCGTTTGTATGGTTCGTTTGCTCTGGCCGTCTGTTTGTGGATGGAAGGCCGTGCTTAGATCTAGCTGAGATCCAAAGGCTTCCTGAAAGGATTGCCAGATTCTTGAGACAAAGCGTCCATCTCTGTCTGAAATAATTGAGATTGGCACTCCATGACGTGCCACGATTTCCCATAAGTATATCTCTGCAAGCTTTCCAGTACTATCCTTCTCTCGGATTGGTAGGAAATGCGTAGATTTCGTTAATCAATCAACTATTACCCATATCATATCATGCCCCCTAGGGGTCTTGGGTAATTTTGTTATGAAGTCCATTGAGATTTGCTCCCACTTCCACATGGGTATCTCTGGTTGTTGCAATAGGCCAGACGGTTTCTGATATTCAGCCTTAACCTTCGCACAGGTTAGGCACTTTCCAACATAAACAGCAACATCGCTTTTAAGTCTCGGCCACCAATAGTAGTCTTTCAAGTCTTGATACATTTTGTCCGATCCTGGATGGATCGAGTATCTCGATTTGTGTGCTTCATCAAGGATGACTTCTCGAATGTCGCCATAGAGCGGAACCCAAATACGCCCCTTAAAGTACAAGGTTCCCTTTTTGTTTGGCACCATATATTTCAAAATACCCCGGAGGTATTCAGCTCTTCGATTTTCCATCTTAAGGGCTTTTTGTTGCGCGTCATGAATGCGTGCAGAGAGGTTCGTTCGAATAGTCATTTCCAATGCTCGAACCCTTAGGGTCTTAACCCTTTCTTTTCGACTTAGTGCGTCTGCTACAACGTTTGCCTTTCCAGGATGGTACTTAATCTCACAGTCATAGTCGTTCAGCAACTCAACCCATCGTCGTTGACCCATGTTTAACTCCTTTTGATCAAATATGTGTTGCAGGCTTTTGTGATCCGTGAAAATTGTACATCGAGTGCCATATAAATAATATCGCCAAATCTTCAAGGCGAATACCACCGCGCCGAGTTCCAAGTCGTGCGTGGTGTAGTTCCTTTCATGCACCTTCAATTGTCTGGAAGCGTAAGCGATGACTTTTTGGCGTTGCATGAGCACACAACCCAAGCCTTGACGCGAAGCGTCGCAGTAAACCACGAAGTCTTCAGTGCCTTCGGGCAAGGATAGTATTGGTGCATCGCATAGCTTATTTTTGAGTAGTTGGAAGGCTTCTTCCTGCTTATCACCCTAGTCGTACTTCTTGTCTTTCTGCGTAAGGGTAGTCAGCGGTTGGGCTATCTTAGAGAAATTCTCGATAAATCGCCGGTAATAGCCTGCTAAGCCAAAAAATTGTCGAACTTCAGTTGGGGTTTTGGGGACTTCCCAATTCTTTATTGCTTCTATCTTGGATGGGTCTACATGAATGCCTTTCTCATTCACAACGTGACCAAGAAACTGTACTTCGCGAATCCAGAATTCGCACTTTGAGAACTTCGCATAAAGTTTCTCCTTCTTCAGTAGTTCCAAAATGGTTCTGAGGTGTTGCTCATGTTCTTCTTTCGTTCGCGAGTAAATCAGGATATCATCGATAAATACAATCATGAATTTATCGAGATATGGTTTGCATACGCGGTTCATCAGATCCATAAATACCGCTGGCGCATTCGTCAGTCCAAATGGCATCACAAGGAATTCGTAATGCCCATAACGTGTTCTGAATGCAGTCTTTGGTATGCTTTCCTCTTGAATCCTTAACTGATGGTATCCAGATCGAAGATCGATCTTGGAATAGTAGCTTGATCCTTGCAATTGGTCAAATAAGTCATCAATCCTCGGTAGCGGGTACCGATTCTTGACAGTGAGCTTGTTCAACTCTCTATAGTCGATACACATCTGCAATGTTCCATCCTTCTTCTTCATGAACAACACTGGAGCTCCCCAAGGTGAGAAGCTTGGCCTTATGAATCCTTTATCCAACAACTCCTGGAGTTGTGTAGATAATTCTTGCATCTCGGATGGTGCAAGCCGATAGGGTGCCTTGGCTACAGGAGCGGATCCTGGAACCAAGTCTATGTGGAACTCGACTTGTCGTTGCGGAGGTAGTCCTGGCAGATGTTCGGGAAAAACATCAGGGAATTCCTTCACCACAGGAATGTCTTCGAGTTTCGGCTCCACAGCCTTCTTATCTACAACGTGCGCTAGGAAAGCAACACATCCTTTCCTTAAGCACTTCTGGGCCTTCATACAACTGATGATTTGCAGAGGCGCGTCTCGTTTTTCTCCATGTACGATGAGAGTTTCTTTATTCGCCAAAGGGATGCGAATGATTTTCTCGTGACAAATAACTTCAGCTTTGTTCTTGGACAACCAGTCCATTCCGACTACTACATCGAAACTACCCAATTGAATAGGTAAGAGGTCGATGTTAAATCTTCTCTCACCAAGTTCTAATATGCAACCTCTAACAACTTCGCCCGATTCAACAAGTTTACCATTGGCTAGCTCTATAGAATAAGGAATATCTAATCTACTAGATTCTATTCCAAGCATGCATTTAAATTCCACAGACATGAAGCTATAGTCGGCACCAGTGTCAAATAATATGGATGCAAAGTGATTGTTAACGAGAAACGTACCGGTGACCACATTAGGGTCCTCGCGTGCGTTCCTTGCTCAGTCACGAATGCTCGAGCCTGCGCGTTGTTCCCCCTTGGGCAGTCTTTCATGAAATAATCCTTGCTTCCACAACTAAAGCATCCCTGGTTCTGCCCAGCTCCAATACCATTCCGGTTACCATTGCCATTGCCATTTCCACCACCGTTTCCATTACCAGCACCGTTACGGTTTCCATTCCCGTTCCTATTACCATTACCATTGCGGCCTCCAATACCTTTTCCTCAACAATCCTCGATATGGTGGCCTGACCTCCCGCAGTTCCCGCATTTCCCAACGCTACAATTTCCCACGTGGTGAAAGTCACAGCGGTTGCATTTGGGCAAAGTGCCCTGATACTTCTTAGTTCCTGTGTCGTTTGCAGCCGTGAAGGTTTTTGCTTCCATAGGTGGGTTAGTATCACGCTTCTTGTTGTTCAGACCCTTGTCGTTACTGCGGGTTGCTTGGTTCAGATTTGCATGCTTCCTTTTCTTATCACCAGACGACTCAGCGTGCGTCTCGGTCTCCTCAGTAGGGTTCAGCGACAGCTTCTTCATACGGACAACATCTTCAGTAAGGCTGACAGCCAATGTTACAGCCTCGGTGATAGTTGCAGGTTTGGCCGAAGTTACCATGCTGTGAAATTCTGAGGCCAATCCCCAGATGTAGCGTTCAACGTGCTTAAATTCAGGAGTTACCATATAGGGGATCACTCTTGACAGATCGTGGAACCTTCGTGTGTAACCAGTAATGTCAGCACCTTTCATGGTTAAGTGCCAGAACTCAGTCTCCAACCTTTAGAGTTTAGCACGAGAGCAATACTTCTCTCTCATTTTCTCCTTCAGTTCATCCCAAGACATGCCATACGCAGCATCATCACCCAGAGTCTGGACTTGCAAATTCCACCAAGTCAAAGCTTCATCAACAAACAACCCCGTAGCAAAAGTGACTTGCTGGTCCGCGGTACACTTGCTCATACGGATAGTGGCATCAGTCTTTTCCATCCAGCGTACAAACGCCACTGCACCTCCAGTGCCGTCATAGTTCAGCGGTTTGCAGTCAAGAAACTGCTTGAAAGTGCAGCCCTGAGCTGCGTTTCCTCCAGATGAATCTCCATTCCCATTACGCCTGGCATTGCTTGGTCCTCCACTTTGTTCGGTGCGGTTCGCCTCATACTGAGCGATAGCTATGGAGATCCTTTCTTCCAGTAGGGCGTTCAGCTCTTCAGCAGTTCTTGGTAGTGGGGGAGGAGGAGGTTGATCATGAGCGTTCACAGCTCTTCTGGGTGCCATGTTCTGACAGAACACAACACAATAGGGTTAGACATTTGTTTGATATCGTCTTACGAGACAGTAGTAGTATATATATACCGACATATACCCACATAAGTGACATCAAACAATTATTACTCCAGCAGAGTACTTAATAGGCTGGGGGAGGGGTGTTCACGTTTGACCTTTTCTTGCACTGAGGGAATCTATTCGTGACAAGACTTGCTGTGGTTTCTGTGCACTGAATTCCATAATTATGTATGCATCCATAATTACATAACTCCTTGCATAGTCCGCACAGTTCGTTTCGTCCTCATATTTCTTCCTTGAGGTAGGCCACTGTTTTCAGACGAAGTCACGTATACCTGTGACATTCTACTTCTAGTATATGTATATATCAATTATCACACATAATTTGCAAGTAATTCTCAATCATAGACAAGTGCTACTCCAGTGCACCCTAAGTTTCGTAGTGTCTTTTCTTGACTCTTTGTAAACCGTTTCAGGTAGTGGATGTCGCGGAAAGTTTTATGCAATGAAAAACTTTTTGAAAATTTTTTTTCGTGAAAGGATCCTAGAGATTATAGACTAGACTCGAGAAAAAATCCTGGTTCACTACGACCTAGCTCTGATACCAATCTGTCACACCCCTTTCTTAGACGGAAGCACGAGGTGTGATCATGAAAGGTTTTCATTGCATACGATTGGTAAACATACTACATGCTCATAAAAATAACTTCAAATGCCAAACGTTACATAACTGAAATCATAGTTAAGTGTTTACATCACGAGACAGCATATTGTCTGAAAAGTTTACAACTTTATTCAACGATAAACATAAACAACATCCAAGAGCAAGAGTATGACCGCGCGCATATCCACTTTAGTTACCTGAAATACATGTGAGTTTTTGGAAAACGTCAACATAATGTTGGTGTGAATTCATGCAGTTTTTGTAATGAATGTTTAAATACTTGAATGAAAACATGGTATTTAACTTGTAAAACGTATCTGTAACTGAGTACTGTGAATGTAAGTAATATGAGATCGCTAGTGGTTTGCAAGGCCACTAACATGTGTCACGACATAGGAAGCCACCAAACCTAGGCATTTTTGTCGACTTTGACTGAGACACAGAAGCACTCATTGGTAGAAGTAGGCCAAGAGTGGGGTTGCCTGAAACCCATTAGATCTAACCTTTTGTTCCGCGGTCTGAATGTATACATTGATTAATAGTGCTTATGGTACCCTATTCGGGACATGATCTGGAATGTCTTTCCTTAGTTTTTGTATTTAACATACCATAACACATGTATTTTCCCCAAGTTAGAAAACAAGTAAAAGTTTAAAAGTGGGGACATGAACTCACAACTTTGCGTTCCTTGCGCCGTAAACTTCACCGGTTTTTGCTTATATAGCGTCGTGACCTATACGTGTTTTATTAACGTTAGTCACTAGACTTGTATCGCACAAGTACAAGTCACCATCTTTTATGTATTTGTTCTTTGTGTGTTAAAAATAATTTATATTTTTAACTATGTGTCTTACTTATATTATTCTCTCAAAAATAAATATAAGTATCTTGTATTTTTCATCCGAATTATGTATTTGTCAAAACTTCATTTCATGTTCATAACTTGTCCAAGTTATTGATTCTATCAAGTAATATATTTTCATAAATATATTCTTTTGTATTTGTCTATACATGTTGTATGCGTATTTTTGTATTTTCACTCCTCTGGAGTATTTAGTGTATTTTCGAGTCCTAATACACTATTACATGTAATACATATTACATACACTTAGCACAAAATTTGGTGATCAATAAATATATATATTTTTCTCAAAAATATACATACTTAATATCGATTTTAATCTTGAAGAAATCATCATTTCTTAACACAAAAATTAGGGAAACCTTGGTAAATATTTTTAGGGAATAAGTTCCACCAAAACTTATATTTTTCTAAGTGTCAAAATTCTATAGAAATTTTGACATAGTTTCCCCTAAAAATGGAGGTTTCCCATGTTTTCAAAACATGTGTTTATTTTCTTTTAAAATCATCGCAACAATCAACAACTTATTCAACACTTTCCGAGTGTCAAAATCAAGTAAACTACACTACATCATGAACTTGAAGTTTTTGTAAAAACTTGTAGTAACTTACCATGTTATTTAGTAGGTTGAGTTACCCTTAAAAACATGGTTATTTGTTTGTAAATCTCCTTCTTGAATGATTTAGTCTTTTACAACTTGTAAGATGATCTTTCTAAAAATATTTCTGTTGTATTTTTCTTGTTTCATAAGTGTTTATACACTTGTTTTTCTAATAAAAATAGTGTAGGTTTAAGTAAAAACCAAGATCTTCTAAAAATCATATTTTAAACTTGGTTTTCTTGGAAAATCATTCACAAGTCTTGAATCTACAAGATTATTAACCCAGTTTGTTTATTACCTTTCAAGAAAATCCTTTTACTTTCAAGTTCATGTTTAATCAAGAAGATGATTATTTCATGTAAACACATAACCATCTCCTAACTTGCTAAATCATGTTTTTAATCATAATCTAGCAAGTTCCATGTTATGATCAACATCAATATCTCTAGTAATCAACAAGCAAACATCATCCATACAACATCATTCTATCCATATTTCATCTTATGTAAACTTTATGTTCAAGCTTTAAGTTTATGTTCTTTAGTGTTCTTATGATTTTCATCACAATATATCTTTTAACCACTAAAAACACGAAGTTTAAGTGTTTAGTGTGTAACTTGCATTATGTAGAATGTTTAAGTGTTCGGGAACCATAACTAGCTTAGAAAAATAAAAACAATGCTTCTAGCAATATTTTTGTTTTCCGGGTAATGTTCGGTTAAATACCGGTTCGTTAAAGTGCTAAATTGCACCGTTTAGTGTCTTTTAAGTATTCTTTTGTGACACTTTTAATTCCCGATACATAGGAAAGTATTCTGGATCAATTTGTCATCTTTTTACATGTCATTAACTTGTTACAATGCTAAATTTTGCTGAAATGTGTAATATTCAGCATTTAAAGTGTGCTTCGGGTGCTTTTTAGTGCCTTTTCTAGCTTCCGGAATGTCTATATGTTAACCCTTGTATATGTACTCTTGGGTTTTAATGTATTCTTGATGTTGGACCTACACCTAGGCTCCAATTCTATTGTCTAACTGTTTTCTGCAGAATTGTTGACACAATGTGTCTTACCGGTGAGCTTACTAGTATTTTTGACGCAACGCTGTTCATTAATGCATAAAGCAATATCTTGTAGTATAAAACATGCATGAATTCACTTGTATAGTATGTAATCAGACAAGGTTGACATTTAAGCACATAATTGCAGTCTTTAAATAATAATTAAGGTGTACGGAAATTACCGGTTTGTGCCAGTTGTCACATATGTGAGGATTCATTGCGGACCTACGCTGCATGTTTAATTTGGTGGAGTTGATGCAAATTGCTATAAAGAAAATGCCAACTGTTGTCTTACGATCTCACTAAAATCTGACCCGTTAACAAAAAAAATGTAAACGGGTACAAAACTGGCAGCTGCGAGCGCAATGTAACCCACCACCAAATACAACCTGCAATACAATCGATTATCAACAAAAAACAATATGCTATGCATATTTATCTACAAAGATCAAGAACATACCATCTAGCATAGCAGCAATATTCCTTTTACTGGAATAGTCAAATTTCACTTTTGTACCAATAAGCTCCCAATTCGATCAAATTCTCGTGTTTAATACTCTCAACAATCATTGTTTGCTGCTTGATTTAATGTTCCCTTTCACTCAAGTCTTTCAACTTCTTCACCACAAACAAAGTCTTGTCTTCAACTATCGCCATATAAGACATCCTAAAAGTAACCCAGTAAGTTTATCTCTGGTTCTTGATATCGCTTTTTCAATGGATATTTCATCTTTTTCGAGGTTCGACGGTATTGCATATGCCTCGTTCCTTATTAAGCAACAAAGTCTTTATTATAGTGAGTTTTGATTTATATAAAAGTCTGTTTAATCAATTAAAAAATCAAATAAAGTCATTGAAGCAATTGTTAGATAGAAAGAAGTACTAAAGGAAGTCATGTTCCATCTTCAAATACTTGTCTGTACATTCAGGTTTCAATCTCAGAAGCTATTATTCAATTCTAGTTTCTTATGTTAAAATGCTTATTGTCGAACACTGAAACTCAAACTCAATCACTCTTGCAATTCTTCTGTAAATTCAGTTTCTAAAAATGCAGGTTGCTTATTCTTTTATAATGTCTATATTTATGTACAGAATCTACATTAGAAATTAGGGCAATCTCGAATGAAAAGTTGTACAAATAGATAAAATATGTGACGGTCGAAATTGATACGTTAATGTTGAGTAGCCTACAGATTGGAGAAGAACTTCAAGCAGCCGGAACAGAGTAATGGTTTCGGTTTAATGAAAAATCAACAAAAACCAACCAATCCGAGCTCATGACTGCCGATCTAACCAAATAGAAACTTACCAGGCCTTCGCCAGAATTTGTTTCCGTCTGCCACCTCTTTAACCATAACCATCGTTCAGCATACTCGAAGCAACACTGTCACCATCGCCGCTTCTTTGTAACTCATCGTCGTCGTCGCTTGGTGTTTCGTCACCACTATCATGGAACCCTACCTTCCTAAAGCTTGATGAAACCATCGACTTTATCTCTCTCCTTAAACGCATTCTTCGAGTTACACGGTGTAAATATTTGGGTGGTTTTACAGGATTTTTTTACCTTGGTTGTAGAGAGGGAGAGCAGAAAGTAGAGGGAGAGAGTTGCAGAGAAATTGTTGGAGGTGAAAGAAGGGCCAAACATGTAACTGGGATGAAGATGCCGCTGGAGGCCATGGTCCCTTTCCATTACCCTACTTGCGTGTCTCTCTAATCACCAAAATGAAACCAAGGAAAAAAAAATTGTAAAATCGTAAACGCCGTTATCGTTAAATACACTGTTGTTCGTTATCTTAGAAATTAATACATATCTATAATCTATAATACTATATAAAGGAAATGTGACGTACAAAATTGTAATTTTATTTCGCGTATATATTTTAAAGCATTATGTACAACAGAGACAAGCGGTAAACTTGCAACTTTTCCAAAAATTTAAGACACCATAGGGTGTTTTAGGGATTTGATCATGGAATAACCCTACATTAACTTCTTAGGCAATTCAATCGTTTCTTTTCCTCCTGCCATTGAACCATCTAAGATGCCCTCGGTGTCTTTGTTATCATCCTACGTTTTGAGGCCATGAAATAGTGAGAACCGGAGAAGGGATAGAGCGTATGGACCTCTGGCAACCGATGATTTTCCCGATCATTGGGATTTGAACAGTTGCGACGGCAGTGTATTCTTCATCAGAATCGGTAGGGTTGGGGTAAGTTTTTGGGTTCGATTGTTCTTCTCCGGTAACTATCAGTTGGTGTTTGTGGGGTTTTTCCGCCGGAGTTCGTTCATATTTGCTATATATCTATTGTTTGTAACGAAGAATATAGAGAGAAGGGAGCAGGCCAAGGGCCCTCCGGCTGGCGACGGCAAAATCGATGACTTCTACGGTACTAATCTCACGGCTATCTCCTCTTAATTTTGTTTAATTTGATATTTCAATCTTGTAAATATGCTATTAGTTTTGTTTTTTTACCCGACTACTGGTTATTTGTTTTCAATGAATTACTAATAATGAATGTATTAGGTCTCGTATTCATGCCTACCAGTTGTTTAATGAACTTCTTATGTGAAGAATAGGTGATGATGTATAAAGTTTGTTGCAGTGGTTGAAGAATTTTACAGGCAACTTGATTCTGGCTAGGCTTCTCTGTCCTTATCATTGTTTTTTTAATTATAACCTTTTTACTGCATCTCAATAATTTCATGCTAAAACTGGAAAACGGTCCAGTGAGCTAGGACTTCAGCGACGCTTCAGGGGTGTTTTGGGGATTCTGTGGTGGATGAAATGACGGTGTGCCAGCAGGTTCTGGTTGGAGTTGATGGTTTTGACGGCGGTGGTGATTGATGTCAGTTGAGGTTTGTATTTTAAGTTTTTGATTTCTATTGCACAATTAGAAGCTGATTGTTTTGAATTGAACGATGCCACTAACAGTTCTGATTCCAATCTTGCTGCTAAGAACAAAGTTGATTTGATGAAAAGCAATTCGGCTTCGAGAAAAGAGATTGATTCGGAAAACAACATCAAAGCGTATACTCATCCTTCTCCGGTTTGATTAGAAAGTTTTTAATATCAGAATGCATTATCGCACAATTTTGAAGCCCATTTTTATTAGTTCTTGATCTATTTGAAAGAAAATCTTTATGATTTATAAATTCAAGCACTATACAAATTATACCTTATGTTGAAGATAAAAACATAATTCAACCAATTGATTCACTCACAACTTTATTAAACTCACGAATTGAACAAATGATTCAAGAAGTTACAGACTCTCAAATGATTGTGATCATATAACCCTAATCCCCAATTCACTATTTAAACCCAATTAGCAACAGCTAATAACAGACTCTTTACCAAACAACTTTCAATACTGACACAACAGACCCCTGTACTTCTAATACATTCTAAGAAAGAACTAGACTGTGCTAAAGTTACATAACTGGTCCCTGCACTTATTAATTCAGTCTAAAGTATTAGACTTTATTCCAACTAACTCCAACAATCTCCACCTTTGGATAAAGTCTATCCAATGTTCAGCAAATCACAACAAAAATCAAACTTTGGACCAGGTAGAACTTTAGTGAACATATCTGCTGCATTCTCTAAAGTATCCACCTCTTGAATCAACACTTTCCTTGACTTAACTACATCTCTTATAAAATGTAGTTTAACATTAATATGCTTGGTTCTTTCATGGTAAACCTAGTGCTTTGTTAGCTGAACTGCACTTTGACTGTCACATTGAACCACTGCTCTATCCACTGTTATGCCCAAATCACTGACAAATCCTCTTAGCCATAAGGCTTCTTTCATAGCTTCAGTAAGTGCAACATACTCAGCTTCTGTTGTTGATAAAGTGACAATATGTTGAAGTGCAGCCTTCCAACTAACAAGAGAACCTAATACTTTGAATGCATACCCAGTAATTGACTTTCCATGATCTCTATCCTTTGCAAAGTCTGAATCTGAATAGCCAATTACCAGCTCTTCAAAGTTATTTTTACCAAACATTAAGCCCACATCTTGTGTACCTTTTAGATACCTGAAGGTCCACTTAACTGCTTCCCAGTGAACCTTCCCAGGGTTTGATACATACCTGCTGACCAAACTCACAGCATACCCTAGATCAGGCCTTGTACAGACCATAAGGTACATTAAACTTCCAACAGCACTTGCATAAGGATACTTCTCCATTATACTTTTTTCTTCATCTGTCTGAGGTGAATCCTCAGCTGAAAGTTTAAAATGCTGTGCCAGAGGAGTTGAAACTGCTTTACTGTTTTCCATAGCAAAAGCCTTCAATACCTTTTTGATATAAGAACCTTGCTTTAAGTACAACAGCCCCTGATCTCTGTCTCTTTGTATCTCCATACCCAAAATTCTTTTTGCTGACCCAAGTTCTTTCATATCAAACTCCTGTTTTAACAGGTCTTTGGTATCTTTGATCACCTGTTGGTCTTCACAAGCCACCAACATATCATCCACATACAATAACAAGTACACATATCTCCCCTGCTCATACTCTCTAAAATATACACAACTGTCATATTTACTCCTTTGAAAATTATGAGAGGTCATATATTCATCAAACCTAAGGTACCACTGCCTAGGTGATTGTTTTAAACCATACAATGACCTCAACAGTAAACATACCTTATTTTCTTGACCCTCAACTTCAAAACCTTGTGGCTGACTCATGTAGATCTTTTCTTCAAGATTACCATGAAGAAAAGCTGTCTTCACATCTAATTGTTCCAGCTCAAAATTTTTGTAAACTGTTAATGACAGAATTACCCTTATTGAAGTATGCTTAACCACAGGTGAGAAAATTTCATTATAATCCACACCAGCTCTTTGTGTGAACCCTTTTGCCACTAATCTGGCCTTGTACCTTGGCAATTCTCCTGGCAGCCCTTCTTTAACCTTGAATATCCACTTACAAGACACAAGTTTCTGGTCCTTTGGCTTGTCAACCAGCTCCCAAGTTCCATTCTTATACAGAGATTCAATCTCTTCTTCCATTGCCCTTTGCCACTTGTCTTTCTCCACTGAATTGATAGCATCATGATAGGTAATTGGCTCATAAATGCTATCATGTTCAGCAACACTGAAAACAAATGCAGAGATGTCTTCTTGTGTTCTGAACCGTACAGGTTTTACCACCTGTCTTCTTGGTCTATCCCTGGCAATGCAATGATCTGGTGACTGACCACTTGACTGCTCTGATGAAGACTGACCTTGACTTGTACAAGGCTGCACAGAAACAACATCTATAACATGTTCACTTGCCACGGGCTCCACCTCAATTTGAACTCCCTTTACTCTCTTATCAGAACCATCTAAGCTAGCCATCACATCTTTGTATAAAACTTCTTCAATTACTTTAACATTTCTGCTGTTTATTACCCTGGGACTGCCTTCATCTAATCTCCATAATCTGTAGCCTTTTACCCCATCAGTGTATCCAATCATCATACATTTCTGAGCTCTATTCTCTAACTTCCCATTATTTACATATGAGTAAGCTAATGACCCAAATACCTTCAAATCTTCATAATCAGTCACTGGCAGACCTGACCACTTCTCCATAGGCACCATCATCTCAATTGCTGAAGATGGTGACCTATTTATCACATGAGCAGCAGTCTTTAGTGCTTCAGCCCAAAAACTCTTAGGTAAACCAGACTGATGAAGCATGCATCTTACTCTTTCAAGAAGAGTCCTATTTATTCTCTCTCTCTCTCTCTCTCGCTCGTATATATTGTTGCAAATGAACCTATTATAAATGTGTTATTAATTCATTTGTTATGTAGATATCTCAAATTAATCTCTTGTCGGACGAACTAGAATAAGTTGGGTAATGGGTGTTATATCTCATTTGAAAATGGACGCTATTACCTCGAAGACCTTACATCATTTGTTCCAGCCCCGTCCCTCTAACATGTTTCTTTTTTATATGCATTATTGTTCTCAGATTGCTTTGTAAGATGGTAGGAATCTCAAAATTTTGTAGTTAGGGTTGCTGTTTTACAACGTGCTTTGATCTAATATGTCAGTTATGGTAAATGAGTTTTTTTAATCTTTAATGGAAACGTGTTAGATAGAGCATGTTTCGATATTGGTAGTTCTATTGTCATAATGTCTATTTCTAGAATTTAGAGGATCTAATAATGGGTTTCTGTTTGAATTCTCAGGTGTGAACAGTTTATACAAGATGGAAATGACAGGTGTAAGACGCACAAGCTCACCGCCACCTTCTTCACCTTCATATCACCTCAAATCCCTTAAAATCCCCACCCTTCACTGATTTAAGACGCTCCAGTCGTCCCATCCTCGTTTTCCCTCGCTAACAGAAGCTTCACCATCGCCGACAACGAAATCTTTAACCAACTTGTAACATTTCATCACCAACAACGCAAAAATAGGTAACCAAGCGTATTCTCTTGTTGTTCATTTGATTTTTGATTGACTGCATATTGGCCCGCAAACAAACAACTCGCATATTGTTAATGATTCTAATATTAGGGGTATAATTGTTGTATGAAACCATACTCAACAACTGGTTCCCGGTTCACTCTTTCTTAAATGTGTTTCAACCATTCTTATTGGTTCAAGATGCTCCAGTCGTCCCATCCTCGTTTAACCAATTCTCATTGGCTCATTAATATGTCTTCTGTTGACAGTTATGTGGAAATTGGTGGAGAAACCGATGATGCCTAAGCAGGAAAAAGCGCCAGCTGCTGAGAAAAAACTAACAGAAGGAGTGAAATGGTATTTTGTTGCAGGGATAAACTTGTTATCTAATTTCGGTGCCAAATCAAAAGGGACCAAACTTAGACTCAATGATTTTGCCAAAGAACTTAGGTCATTTAGTATTGTTGACATCTCGGATACTTGCAAACTAACATCATATAACAATATTTTGTATCATATTTATACTCCCTCTATGAAGCTTCTGATATAAGATATTGTACTATTTTGTCTTTGGCAGGTCGTAACTTTGGACACGAAGGACTCTTTCACCTTGCAGATAGCTTAGCATACAACCAGGCTAGATTTTAACTATTTTCTAAAAAATAGAATCATGAATTTTCCCCTCTTTGGTGACCAGTTTTCTTCTATTACTTTAATAACTCTTTCATTTTTCATAATATCATAATATATATATATATATATATGTATAGGGCCAGGATCATTTCAGAACCATAAATATTTACAGAACTCGCAGAACTCCTAATAAACAGTCTTTTTATTTATATATTTTTATGTTTAGGATAATTTTATCAGTTATTATGTGTATTTTTATGATTACATACATGTTAAGAGTAATTTTATCAATTTTTATATGTAATTTTATAATTACACATATGTAAACTAGTTGTTTTACATATATGTAATTAATTATTACACATATATATAATTTGGCCATTAAACATATGTAAACTACTTTTAACATGTATGTAATCATAAAAATACATATAATAGAATATAAAAAGATCCTAAACACAAAAAATATATATAAAATGATTGTTTATTAGGAGTTCTAAAAGTTCTGCAATTATTTAGAGTTCTGAAATGAACCTAACCCTATATGTATAGGGCCAGGATCATTTCAGAACCATAAATATTTACAGAACTCGCAGAACTCCTAATAAACAGTCTTTTTATTTATATATTTTTATGTTTAGGATAATTTTATCAGTTATTATGTTTTTTTTACGAAGAATGGCTTTCCATGCTATTAGCCATGATTGTTGTTTGCTACTCAAGCAACTCCTAATGCACAATATTTTTTTAAATACTTTTTGGAAACTGCAAACTAATATTTGTACAATTGGTGAACATACATTACTGATAAGGTTCACTTGCAATAACAATATTTATTATGTGGTGCTATCCGTTATCACTTCTTCCCGTTACTAGGAGTTCTTGGACTTTGATTTGCTCTTCCACACTGCATTATCGGCCATAAAAGTGTGTTATTTTTTGTCATAATAGACGCACCCGCAACAACGCGCGGGCATTCCCACTATATACATTAATACATTACTTTATGAGTTTATACGTCCAGTTCGCGGTATGCGCATATAATGTATATATATGTGAGCGCTTGGGGGGCAAAAGTGAAAGTGCACTAATTTTAACGTTATTTTACTAATTTCGTGAAAATAACATTAAAAGAGAGGGATGGTTAATCATGCATCATGTGGTGGCATTGATAGCCGAAAGACAAGGGAGTACATGCACTAATCAGCCGTTGTCTTAATTGCTGAGTGTTATGTGCCTTATGTCCAAGGCTTGATGCAAAACTACTATCGAGTCGGGGGTCTCACTGGAAGCAGTCTCTCTATTCGTAACGGGTAAAATGTAAGGTTGTCTACATCTTACCCTCCTCATATCCTATTTTAGCTTTACTATTGGTGGAATTTACTGAGTATGATGATGATTACTTTACGAGTTTATGTTACTTCAAAAACTTATAATGATATGATTCAACATTTTTCAAACATATATTATGCATAGTAATATTATATTAATTACGTAATAGATTATTAAAATCTTGTTTACCCTGAAAGTATTGAGGCTATTTTTAAATGATTAAGTGTATAATGTATTAGAATTTAGAAATAGTATACCTGTATATGTTATTTATTTGATAAACTAAATTAAATAAAATAGAAATCATGAAAATTTAAAAATGAAAATAAACGATACACATATATTGTAAACGGTTTATTACTTCACAATAGAAGGGTGCATATAAAAACCCGGTTTGTTTGGACAATCCCATGCTCAATGTGGCCCATCATGCCGATAACAATCTCTTCAACCTTGGGCTTACGTGGGATCCTCTCGATAAGCGCTTTTGCTATTGTCGTGGCTAGGTTCTTCACTCCTCCTCGCCTTCTTAGCTTCTCCTTTACTCATGGTGTGGCTCACCGAGAAAGTAAAAACGTGTTTCCCCATCCTGAATGTGTAGTCAACTCTTCTCTTCATCCATGACATTGGTCAGATAAAATTGTCTAACAAGCTCTCGCACATACTTAACCTAAGCGTTTTCTTGCATATGCTCACAAGCACACCGGCTTCATTTCTCTAAAGCTTCTATGACAAGCGTAGATCTCTCCCTTCACTTTCTTGCGTTGGCTAAGTGTAAACAAGAATCATTAAATATTTATCAACTAAAAGGGTTAACTTGTAACACCCCAAATTTCGTATGACCTAAAAGTATAATGTGTAGTGACGATTTAATAAGTTAAAATGGAAAATATATAGAATTATGTCAAAAAAACAAAAAAAAAAAGATAAAAGTTAGTAAAAGAAAGATGGTTAAGTTAAAAGGTAAATTATTAAAGTGAATACGGATTAAAAGATGAGGGACTAGATATGTAAATATTGTTATAAAACATGACAAAAAAAAAAAAGAAACCAGACTTAGTCTGGTGTGTGCGATCGTGAGAAGCCAGGGGGGAACTCCTTCCCTCTCAAAACCCTAAATCACAAAAATTCCATCAATTGAAAGCCAAATTAGTGAAGAATCGAATGCATGAGCTAAGAATTCTGATGGTCTAAGTATTCTTGATCTCAAGTAAGTGAAATTTATTGATTTTATGATGTTTGATTATGTGGGTTTAGTGTAATTCGTGAATGTAATGCAAAATTTAGTATGATTAATGGTTGCTATGAATGTCTAGACATCAATAGATGCTAAATTTCGAATATGAACATGATTAGGGCAAAACCCACTTGCATGTCAAGTAATGGTTAGCAATTGTGAAGTTTTATATGTTAATTTGATTGTTGAATGATGAAATTGTTATGAATAATTGATTTGGAACCATATGTTCATAGTCAAAATAGTAAGTTATGGATTAGGGTAATGATTATTGTTATGAAAGATTATGATTAACCATTGATGAGATAGGATGGACATGTTATAACTACTTGTACATCATGCCTTGTAGATAGTATGCACACCATGTGTTTGATGAAATGTCTAAATGAATTTAGATATGATTTTGTATGAGAATTCGCTAAATTGATGAGGTGTAATCATGGTGGGAATGTATGTAAATTATAAATATCGTATTGGATAATAAAGAATGTGAAAGTAATGGGAGCTAAGTGAATAAAGTTATGATGTTCAGGAAATAAGAAGGAAGAAGGAGCAAGTCACTCCAAAGCACAAGGAGCTCAAGATCACGGTAAGTTCATATGAACTTAATCCTCCTTTTATGTTGCTCTACGAACGAAAGTTTATTTATTAATTCTAAATGTTGAGTTGTGTGTTGATATTGGTTCAAATGTCGATATGTTATATGTTAGAAAGCGGATAAGTGACACAATAGTGTCGGATGTATAATGATCACTCAAGTGAGATAAGGTTTGATGGAAAGTAAGATTATGAGATGATTAAGTAACGATTTGATGTAAACGGGTTAAATAATATGTTTGTGTTACGCATGTGTGATAAGGGTTACCCGTCGTAAATGGGTAAAATAGGACAAGCATGACGATTTCGGTTGAGGTTTGAATATGGGCTCATTACGAATGGGTCGAATGATATGGATGTATGAATGTACCGAGATGTTGGTATAATAGAATGTTTAATGCAAAGAATGTTGTAAACCATATTTGTTAATGATTGGTATATTGTTAATGGGTCGATTAAAAGTATGTAGGGAATGTTATGGATTTTGTTTGAGCTTTGTGAATTTACTAATGTTTGATGTTGTGCATGATAGGTAAATCTCATGTTTGAAGTTGGCGAGCTCGGACGAACACACTAGATAGCCCTTTTTGCGCTTCCGAACTATGTTATCTTTTACTAATGGGTCGAAAATCATTTTGTTAATGTAAATGTTAACCGTATGTCTAGAATAGTAGTAAGTGTTTTAAGAATGTTTGAATCCTTTGGGTTGATTTTGAACTTTATTGTAAAAATAGGGAAACGTAAATGTTACGAATGGGTCATGCCCAAATTTTGTTTAAAAAAAAACTTTGTATGTTTGATCGTTAAAGAAAGTGGATGCCACAAGTTGGTATCAGAGCCGAAGTTTGAGGGATTCAAGTATTTGGGTCAAATGCTTGAACTCAAACTAAAAGCTCGTATAAGGTGTGATCGTTCTGAAGCGCTACGCAAGTAAGTAAATTGTAAAATTCATTATGTCGTAGTTAGAAATAGAATGGGATTTATAGGTTATTTGTTCTTAAACCGAGTCATACTGCTAACGAATATGCTAAACGGGTCCGCAATTAAATTACGGACGCGTAGGAAAAAGAATCGGGCAAAACGGACTTGTAGAACTTGAGATATGATGTTTTTAAGAGTTATGTTGAGAATTTTTTGGAGCTGGGCATCAACAGCAGCAAACAACAAACATTCTGTCGAAATTCGCTGCTCGCGTCGCGCCACCCCCGTGATCCAAGTTCGTCGCGTAGCGCGACGTTGCTGGCGTCGCGCGACGGAAGGGCAGGCAGACCCTCGCGCCACGGGAGCACCCATATGCTTCCGAATTTTTTTGTTTTGATTAGTTTGTGTACGGGACTTGTTCCAATTGATTTTAAAGGCTTTATGAACAATATTTAAAGAAAATATGATAATCAAATGGTGAAAGAAAGGTACATGTGAATGATGAGAGAAATTTGTTATGATTAAAGGATTCGGTCGGTATGATACGATACAATCGTCAATGACGATAAAGCATGAAGTATGAATGATGAATGGAATGTGTCATGATAAAATGATGTTAAAACATGATGATGGGAAATATGAAATGAAGTCTAATGAATGTAATGAATGTTTTATGTAGATGGCTGATACGGTGAATGTAAATGATGACGATGAAGCACGCCGAAATGAAATGAGAACAATGATTGTGGAAGAAGTTGAGAAAGCAATTGAAGCTAGTATTTCCCGACTAGCTCAAGAGGTGGAAGGTCAAGTATTGGGAGTAGTCGATACTCTAGTAACGACCAAGGTGGAAGAACTAAAGGAGATGATTAGTGAACTACAAACAAAGAAAAGTACTCAAAGGTGCACGTACAAGGAATTCATGGCATGTAACCCTTTGCCGTACAAAGGGGAAATTGACCCGATAGCTTGTCAAAGATGGATTTCAAGCACCGAGGCAGTGTTTGTAAGAAGTAGATGTGAAGTGGAGGATCAAGTAATGTTTGCAACGGGTCTCCTACAACTCCAAGCAAAGGATTGGTGGGACGCACATTCGAAGGAATTAGGGGATGACAAAGTACAAACGTTAACATGGCAAGAGTTCAAGGAGCCATTTCTGAAATATCATAGCCCACAATCCGCACTTGATAAGATTCAAGAAGACTTCTTACGTCTTCGACAAAAGGATGAAATGATTGATGAAATAACGAATAAGTTCTTCGAGAAGGTGAAATTTTGTGGGGAGATAGCGGGGACTGAGAGGTTGAAAATCATACGTTATCATGCTATGTTAAAGGCTGAATATCGGGAGTTCGTAAATCCCTCCAAGTGTGCAACATTGAATGAATTAATCGACTGGGCAAGAGATAGGGAGATCGAGTTAAGAAGGCAGGTCGAACGGGGAGAGAAAAGGGTGGCGGAAAAGCCTACCAACACAAACCCATCGAAAAAAGGCAAAATATCAAGATCAAAACAAGAAAGGGAAGACAAGTAGTGGGATTCCGACTTGCAAGACGTGCGGGAAACACCACTTAGGTGAATGTTTGCTTGGAAAGAAAGGGTGCTATAAGTGTGGACAAGAAGGACATCCATACTACAGATGTCCAGACAATCAGAAAACGTGTTACAATTGTCATCAAGCGGGGCACATGAAATCTGAATGTCCAAAGCTCCAACAAACGCCTAGGAAAGAAGGAAAGAAAGAGGAGCCACCAAGGGCTCGTGGAAGGATGTTTCAGATAACGTCTGAAGAAGCAAAGTCTCACCCGGAAGTAGTTTCAGGTATATTCCTAGTAAATTCAATACCTGTAAATGTTTTATTTGATTCCGGGGCTAGTAGGTCATTTGTTTCGAATGAACTTTTATGTCATCCTTCCTTTAAGCTTGAAAAGATGTTAGTACCTTTAGAAGTGGAAGTAGCAGATAGCAAAAGTTACCTATTGCATGATGTATGTAGAAACTGTAAGATCTTGATTGAAGATGAGGAATTTAGCATAGACCTTGTTCCAATGTGTATGGGGGAATTTAAAGTAGTTGTGGGAATGGATTGGCTGGCCCAAAATCATGCTGAAATACAATGTGAAAAGAAAGTCATTCAAGTAGTAACCTCGGAGGGAAAGCGGGTAAGTATTCAAGGGGATAGGGTCGATGAGTCGAAATTTTGTTCTATTATTGAAGCCGTCAAGTATGTAAAGAACGGGGGAAAAGCGTATCTGTCTTACGTGATCGATACCAATCAAGTTGTACCGAAGCTGGAAAATGTAAAAGTAGTGAATGAATATCCGGATGTATTTCCGGAGGATTTACCGGGGCTTCCGCCCAAACATGAAGTGGAGTTTAAGATAGAGCTTACCCCGGGAGCCGCACCGGTAGCTAAAGCTCCTTATCGGTTGGCCCCAACCGAAATGAAAGAATTGATGACCCAACTTCAAGAACTGCTCGATAAAGATTTTATTCGACTAAGTGTTTCGCCATGGGGAGCACCCGTATTATTCGTAAGGAAGAAAGATGGTTTGATGCGAATGTGCATCGACTATCAGGAGTTAAACAAGTTAACAGTAAAGAATCGTTACCCCTTACCCAGAATTGACGATTTATTCGACCAACTACAAGGGGCGAGCTGGTTTTCAAAGATTGATTTGCGATCAGGGTATCACCAACTGCGGGTACGAGAAGAGGATGTGCCGAAAACTGCATTTCGAACGCGGTATGGACATTACGAGTTCCTAGTAATGTCCTTCGGCTTAACAAACGCGCCAGCTGCATTTATGGATCTAATGAATCGGGTGTACTGGCCTATGTTTGATAAGTATGTAATCGTTTTTATTGATGATATACTAGTGTACTCCCGAAGTGAAGCAGAGCATGCTTCACACTTACGTGATGTGCTGGAGACGCTCCACAAGGAAAGGTTATATGCGAAGTTCTCAAAATGCGCCTTTTGGCTTAGAGAAGTACAATTTTTGGGTCATGTAATCAATGCGGACGGCGTTCATGTGGACCCGTCCAAAGTAAAGGCAATAATGAATTGGGTACCCCTGAAGAATCCAAGCGAAATAAGAAGCTTTTTGGGCTTGGCTGGTTATTACAGGAGATTTATCCAGGATTTCTCCAAAATAGCCTCGCCCATGACAAAGTTAACGAAGAAAAGTGAGAAGTTTTTATGGGGCGAAGAACAAGAAAAAGCGTTTCAGGCACTGAAAGAAAAACTTTCAAGTTCTCCTGTATTGACATTACCGGATGGAACGGATGATTTGGTGGTATATACTGATGCCTCCCATCAGGGTCTTGGGTGTGTACTAATGCAAAGGGGTAAAGTCGTTGCCTATGCTTCAAGGCAACTCAAGCAACACGAAAATAATTACCCAACCCACGATCTAGAGTTGGCGGCGGTCGTGTTCGCCTTGAAGATATGGAGACATTACCTATACGGGGTGAAGTGTACAATCTTCTCGGATCACAAGAGCCTCAAATATTTTTTTGAACAAAAAGATCTTAATATGAGGCAACGAAGATGGTTGGAGCTTATCAAGGATTACGATTGTGATATCCACTATCACCCCGGGAAGGCTAACGTAGTGGCGGATGCTCTAAGTAGAAAGGAGTACCCGCCCCCGATTCGGGTAAGATCAATGAAAATGGTAGTCACTTCCAAACTCCTTGAAGAAATACGAGAGGCTCAAATTAAGTCCCTAGGTGCCGAGGACTCAAAGAAAGAAAGGACGAAAGGATTTATCCACGAGTTGAATGAGAATGTGAATGGCATGAAAACGAGGTATGGTCGAATCTGGATACCTCGGGAATGTGATGTGAAAGAATTACTTTTGAATGAGGCACACAAGTCTCGATACTCCGTTCATCCAGGAGCTAAAAAAATGTATCGAGACTTGAGGATGAATTATTGGTGGCCGGGAATGAAAAGAGACATTGTCAAGTATGTGGCTAAGTGTTTGACATGTTCCCAAGTAAAGGCCGAACACCAAAGACCGTATGGGAAATTGCAACCGTTGGAGATACCGATATGGAAGTGGGAGCATGTAACGATGGATTTGGTGACTAAGCTTCCCAAGACAAGAAAAGGGCACGATGCAATATGGGTAGTCGTCGATCGACTGACCAAAAGTGCACATTTCTTACCCATTCGGGAAACTTATAATTCAGAAAAGATGGCAGAAGTTTATATGAATGAGATTATATCCCGACATGGGGTCCCGGTGTCTATAGTATCCGACCGAGACACCCGGTTCACATCTCGTTACTGGAGGAAGTTTCATGAAGAATTGGGAACCCGGTTACATATTAGCACCGTCTACCATCCTCAAACCGATGGTCAATCGGAACGAACTATACAAACATTAGTTGATATGTTAAGGGCGTGTGCCATGGATTTTGGGGGAAGCTGGGATGATCATCTACCCTTGGTAGAATTTTCATATAACAATAGTTATCATAACAGCATAAAAATGGCCCCCTATGAAATGCTCTATGGAAGGAAATGTAGAACCCCGGTTTGCTGGGGGGAAGTGGGTCAGCGTGAACTCGCGTCAAAGGATCCAGTAGCCGAAACGAATGAACAGATTGATATGATTAGATCGAGAATTAAGGCGGCGCAAGATAGACAAAAGTCTTATGCAGATCGACGAAGACGACCAATTGAGTTTCAAGTAGGAGATCATGTGTTACTAAAAGTCTCTCCATGGAAAGGGATAATTCGTTTTCGTAAACGCGGGAAGTTAGGTCCTCGATACATTGGACCATTCAAGATACTCGCTCGGGTCGGGGCGGTGGCGTATCAGATAGAATTACCACCCGCGTTGGATGGGATTCATAACACCTTTCATGTGTCGCAATTGCGAAAATGCCTCGCGGATGAGACCGCATACGTACCTTTGGATGATATTGAAGTGGATGAGAAATTAAATTACGTTGAAAAGCCCGTCGCAATAAAGGATTTTAAAGTAAAGCAACTCCGCAACAAATCCGTTCGGCAAGTGTTGGTCCAATGGCAACATCGAAAAGGATCAGATCTCACGTGGGAAGCGGAGGATGAAATGCGAGAACATTACCCAGAATTATTTGGTACGTATTCAGGTTTCGGGGACGAAACCTTCTTTAAGGGGGTAGACTTGTAACACCCCAAATTTCGTATGACCTAAAAGTATAATGTGTAGTGACGATTTAATAAGTTAAAATGGAAAATATATAGAATTATGTCAAAAAAAAAAAGATAAAAGTTAGTAAAAGAAAGATGGTTAAGTTAAAAGGTAAATTATTAAAGTGAATAAGGATTAAAAGATGAGGGACTAGATATGTAAATATTGTTATAAAACATGACAAAAAAAAACAGACTTAGTCTGGTGTGTGCGATCGTGAGAAGCCAGGGGGAACTCCTTCCCTCTCAAAACCCTAAATCACAAAAATTTCATCAATTGAAATCCAAATTAGTGAAGAATCGAATGCATGAGCTAAGAATTCTGATGGTCTAAGTATTCTTGATCTCAAGTAAGTGAAATTTCTTGATTTGATGATGTTTGATTATGTGGGTTTAGTGTAATTCGTGAATGTAATGCAAAATTTAGTATGATTAATGGTTGCTATGAATGTCTAGACATCAATAGATGCTAAATTTCGAATATGAACATGATTAGGGCAAAACCCACTTGCATGTCAAGTAATGGTTAGCAATTGTGAAGTTTTATATGTTAATTTGATTGTTAAATGATGAAATTGTTATGAATAATTGATTTGGAACCATATGTTCATAGTCAAAATAGTAAGTTATGGATTAGGGTAATGATTATTGTTATGAAAGATTATGATTAACCATTGATGAGATAGGATGGACATGTTATAACTACTTGTACATCATGCCTTGTAGATAGTATGCACACCATGTGTTTGATGAAATGTCTAAATGAATTTAGATATGATTTTGTATGAGAATTCGCTAAATTGGTGAGGTGTAATCATGGTGGGAATGTATGTAAATTATAAATATCGTATTGGATAATAAAGAATGTGAAAGTAATGGGAGCTAAGTGAATAAAGTTATGATGTTCAGGAAATAAGAAGGAAGAAGGAGCAAGTCACTCCAAAGCACAATGAGCTCAGGATCACGGTAAGTTCATATGAACTTAATCCTCCTTTTATGTTGCTCTACGAACGAAAGTTTATTTATTAATTCTAAATGTTGAGTTGTGTGTTGATATTGGTTCAAATGTCGATATGTTATATGTTAGAAAGCGGATAAGTGACACAATAGTGTCGGATGTATAATGATCACTCAAGTGAGATAAGGTTTGATGGAAAGTAAGATTATGAGATGATTAAGTAACGATTTGATGTAAACGGGTTAAATAATATGTTTGTGTTAAGCATGTGTGATAAGGGTTACCCGTCGTAAATGGGTAAAATAGGACAAGCATGACGATTTCGGTTGAGGTTTGAATATGGGCTCATTACGAATGGGCCGAATGATATGGATGTATGAATGTACCGAGATGTTGGTATAATAGAATGTTTAATGAAAAGAATGTTGTAAACCATATTTGTTAATGATTGGTATATTGTTAATGGGTCGATTAAAGGTATGTAGGGAATGTTATGGATTTTGTTTGAGATTTGTGAATTTACTAATGTTTGATGTTGTGCATGATAGGTAAATCTCATGTTTGAAGTTGGCGAGCTCGGACGAACACACTAGATAGCCCTTTTTGCGCTTCCGGACTATGTTATCTTTTACTAATGGGTCGAAAATCATTTTGTTAATGTAAATGTTAACCGTATGTCTAGAATAGTAGTAAGTGTTTTAAGAACGTTTGAATCCTTTGGGTTGATTTTGAACTTTATTGTAAAAACAGGGAAACGTAAATGTTACGAATGGGTCATGGCCAAATTTTGTTTAAAAAAAAAACTTTGTATGTTTGATCGTTAAAGAAAGTGGATGCCACATAACTTGACCTATAATCATGGATTTTACGAGAAAGGGGCAGTGGCATACCCAGGATTTATTTTCTGAAGAAGCAATCAGAGGGTTTAACCGAACTTTTAAGGGAGCGATCGGGATTTTTGTTAGATGAAAGGATAATTCATAATTGTCTCAAGCGTAGGTGTAAACAAAAATGTTTTAGTCTTTGTTAATAAAAGATTAGTTGGTGGATAAAGCCAATATAACATCCAATCATGGATGAAAATTAAACGTGATTGATTAGTGAGTCAATTAAATTAAATATATCTTTAAATTTAGATTCGTTTAATGTGTGAGAAAAAAACTATTAGACCATATGTAATGGGGCTTTATAAGGGCATGAAAGATTTTGATAATGCCCTTACACCATTACTCATGGGCATTATAGGGGCATGAAGAGAGAGGGGCATTTTTAGAATAATGCCCAATAAGGAGGAAAATAAGGAAACTAATAAATGAAAGGGCATTATGAAACCTTAACCATTACATGAACCATTATGATGATGATTCGTCAAAAAATGCCCCTTAAGAGGCATTAACCATTACCCATGGTCTTAAAGGGAACGACATGCACGTTAAATATGAGACAAATTAGCCCAACATTAACAACAAACAAGTTCCGGTTTAATTATTAAATTTTCAACATCATTTGTCTACAACACACACATTTACATGCCCTTTATAAACCAGCCCCATGTCCAACTTCCCAAAAGACCATAAGTTAAGTCATGTCTAGCTCAAATACGAGAGCCCGAAAGGATCAAGCTCGTCGTGATCACGAGCTCGATGACCTTATCAACAAGCTGCAAGCGTTGCTCCCGGGTTCAAGTTCCAAAGGCGACCAAAGGGTACGTTTGGTTGCAATTTTTCAACTTAAAATTTTTATTCATAAACATTCGTTGTGATCTAGTCAGCATTTCTAAGCCATGCACGCCGCAAGGCATGGGTGGTAATTTTTCTTTTCAAAAACCTTTTATATACTTGTATGTCTCTTTTATATACTCGTATGTTGTTGGCTGATAAACACTTAATAACGAAAACGTTTTAATAAAATTTAATGTATATCTTTGTCATCGCTCTTTTAAAAAAAAGACATGAATTTATGTTTTCTTCGAAAAGAATTGAAATTTGAAGGAATTGAATTTGGAATTGGGATTCGTAAAGCTATTCATTTGTCAACCAAATGCATCACATTTGACAAATTAATTTCCATAGCAAATCAACTTCCCTCGAATTCGATTCTAGTTAATTTGACGAATTCCAATTGTTCCAAAAAGTTCATCATCATCATACTCAGTATATCCCACCAATAGCAAAGCTAAGGTATGGTCTGAGGAGGGTGAGATGTAGACAGTCTTACCTCTACCCCGTAGGAATAGAGAGACTGCTTCCAGTGAGACCCTCGGCTCGATAGTAGTTTTGCATCAAGCCTTGGACATAAGCTGGACAATTAATATCGGCGCTATCTCGGTGATATAGCGGTGCTATATCGGTTATCGGTCTTGGCACATAATATCGGTTCAGAATATCGGTAGAAATCTCGGTAGCGAGAATATCGGCGATATTTACCGAGATATCGCCGATATTTTGATATTCTTATCTCGGTCATATCGGTGAGAAAATCGGTAGGCCAGATTTTTATGTTTTTCTTTATGGGCTGCCAACAAAATACAAAGCCGAGTTCTTTCCCAGTTCTTTTATGCTTTTTTGGCCCATATATTATAACCTTTATCACATTTCAAACACTTAACACGACAACTGATGATGTCTGCTGAACCCTAATCGTCCCTCCCAAGCCCCTGTGCTTCAATCGGATTTTAGTGTTTTAAGTTATGATGAACAAATGAAGAATCGGGTACCTTGGTTGATCTTGATGAACACTTCTTTATTTTGTTATTAATATTACATAGGTTCTAGACTTCTAGATATGAATATATATATATATATAGTATAAGTATATGGAGAAAACCACTTTTATTGAGAAAACCCAGGAAACTCTAACCTCCCGAATTTGTTTTTTTTTTTTTTGAAAAAATTACCACATGTAATATACATGTTTTTAAGAGTTTTGGGCCAAAAAAACAAAAAAGCGCCGAAGGATTATTTTTAAAAAAAAATACACAAATTTCAGCAACTTTCGTGCTAACACGTGTTAGACAAAAAATGCTGAAACTTGTTTATTTTTTTTAAAAACATTCCTTCGGCGCTTTTTTGTTTTTTTTGGCCCAAAACTCTTAAAAAACATGTATATTACATGTGTTATTTTTTTCAAAAAAAAAAAGTCGGGAGCTTTGAGTTTCCCGGGTTTTCTCAATAAAAGTGGTTTTCTATATATCCTTACCCTATATATATATATAATATATATATATATATATATAGGCTAAAGATAAAAAGAAAACCACTTTTATTGAGAAAACCCGGGAAACTCTAAGCTCCGGACTTTTTTTTTTTTTTGAAAAAATTACCACACGTAATATACATGTTTTTAAGAGTTTTGGGCAAAAAAAATCGAAAAAGCGCCGAAGGATTATTTTTTTAAAAAAATAAACAAATTTCAGCAACTTTGTTGTGTAACACGTGTTAGGCAAAAAATGCTGAAACTTGTTTATTTTTTTTTTTTTTAATTCCTTCGGCGCTTTTTTGTTTTTTTTTTTTTTGCCCAAAACTCTTAAAAACATGTATATTACATGTGTTATTTTTTTCAAAAAAAAAAATGTCGGGAGCTTTGAGTTTCTCGGGTTTTCTCAATAAAAGTGATTTTCTATATATCCTTACCCTATATATATATATATATATATATATATTTATGCATGATATTATAAATTACCGATATCCCACCGATATCTCACCGCGATAAACGATATCTCAGATATCAATCCTTGACCGATAACCGATATTTTTCCGCATTAACTGCATAGGACATAAGGCACATAACACTTAGCAATTGAGAAAAACGCTGATTAGTGCATGTACCCCATTGTCTTTCGGCTATCAAAAAGTTATGTAAATCAAACTGCTCTAAGCGCAACGCAAGTTTTTAGCATAATGAAATCTATAAACACACTCATATGAAAGAGGTTGTTTACATGACTCAAAACCATGAACTTTTTGGTGAGAAATGAGTAACCTTACAAAATGCTCAAAGAGTAAGTACTAACAAAATATAATGATTTGTGGTTTACTTGCATAAGAAGGAAAAGGTGGCAGCTCTAAAGATTATCAAAGAGACATGCAAGTACATAAAGAGCCTGCAAAAAGAGGTGAAGACTGCAGGAGAAAGGCTATCTCAACTATTGGATTATGTGGAAAACAATGGTCTTGATGTGGACATCCTCACAAATCTTCTACAAGAATAAACTGGTTTTTTTTCTGTTTTTTTTTATAAATATGTTGGTAATAAATTATAAAAATTTCTACTACTCGCATGTAATATGATATCCATATGGTGTTTCTTTTTATGTTATACAAATAACGGTGTGTACAATGAATGACGTGAATCCCAAACCGTCTTTTGGAGCCATCCCAGGAAGGGTGACCTCTCGAGAAGTGAGCAAAACAGACAATATTTGTTGGTATGAAGGGCCACCAGATTACAAACTTCAATTTCCTAATCTATTTATACATGCATATCAAATAGTAATGACTTAAAACAAGGAAAGAAACTATAAGTATAATTGTAAGATAACATACATAAGTACTATCCCAAATTTAATTTCAATAATAAAACAACCAAAAAACACATAGAAATTTGACAAAATTGCCAACATTTAGTTCAGAAGGGAACCTGTTTAAACTTGTTTAACATCTCAGCATCCCATCACAGCACAATTATAAACAAAACCACTCGAACGCTTTCTAGCAAGCAGGTTCCATTGAGGCGGGTTTTCATCGGGTACCCAAGAATTCAACTCTATCATTCCTCCATAAGAAACCCGCGGGCCACCAATGACAACGAGCTGATCGCCACAAGCCCGAAACGCAAGTCCCCATCCGTTCATAGACCCTGCTCTTTCGGGCAGCCCGCCCACCCTGACCCAAAGATTCTGACCCTTATCATATTTTCTGACTTCTTGTTCTTCATAATACGCTGCGTATAACTCATTCTTCACAACCGCCAATAAAGGAGGTGCTTTGGTGGTTGCTGGTGCGTCTTGACCCCCTGCCTCGGTTAACGCCGGAAACATATTTGGAATCTCGGTCCACGTACGCGTTTCCATATCGTAAACTTCCCCGCAAGTCAGTTCGTTATTATTTTCTACGCCTATTCCACCAATAACGTAAAATTTCGAATCCATAAACACCCCTGAACACATTTTTCGAGGTTTATTCATGTCGGGTAGCGTAACCCAAGTACCGGTCTCTGAGTTATAAAGCTCGGCCGAGCTCAAGATGTTTCCCGATGGACCACAACCACCGGCTACAATCGCTAACTCACCGAGACTTGCTGACCCAAACAAACATCTAGGTGTGTTGGTTTTTGACCCAGGTGACCATGAGTTAGTTAGGATACTATATTTATACACTACATGTGTGTCTATTTCTTTACCAAACACCAGCAGCTCAGTGCCTACGGCTAAAGATTCTTTATCGGAACACATGAAACATTCATTGCAGTCCATGGTAGGCAGGCGCATCCACCTATTGCGGATCGGGTCAAACGCCTCCCATTCAAAAAGGTTACACGAGAAATAAATCCAGTGTTCTATGATACCCTTTTTCCTTCTTAGCTTATAAAGCTCACCATCGCGAACCAGGGTCCGAAACGTGCGGTTCAGTGAGGCGATCAAGCCGTAATCCGACCTCGAGCTGTGCAAGAAGCAGTTAATCGAGAGGTCTCGACCTAATTGACTGATTAGCGAGCTAGAATCTGATCGATCTTCTTGTTCTTGGTTATCTGATGGGCCGGATTCAGAAGGTGAAATGACTGAATTATCCTTTTCTGTCTCGTTTTCAGACGGTTTCCGTGATTTTCTCAACCTGGTTGTCGTTTCTCCGTCATCTTCAAGACAACGTTTTCCTTTTGAAAATTCGGTCACGCAGAATGCGTTATAAGCCCATTTGCTTTCTTGTTCACAAGCGCTTGGTAATTCTCTCGAGACAAGAAAAGCCGGACCCTCCAACATGATTCTAAACGAACAGACTTCACGAAAGAAGAAAAAAAGATAGTTAAAAGACCAGTTTACTTGTGCAAACTAAACCGAATCTAAATAATGTGCAGAACAAACAACATCAAGAAGTACAAGATACCATCTTTGGAATTTTGTAAATAACTACTAGATGTTAAGCATCACACATAAAAACTATCATCAGGTTTTTAAATAAGAATACAAAGAACAGACAGATGCATCCAACAAGTCGACAACTACGAATCGACAATCGTTTTTCAGAAATTTATAACATTATCATACCTCTTGATGTGCCCTAAAACATTATTAAACTTTAAATAGGTTAAAATAACAGTTTTGGATAAAGGGTTATACTTTAAACTATATAAAAATCCAATTTGAACAAGGCAAATGAATCTTATAGGTCAAAACTCAAATAACATCAAGAAAGACAATCTTTAACCAATACCCACAAGAAAACCCTCAAATCACAAGCCAAAACATGCAACATATGGGCTAAAATTGCAATAAATCACATAAATTTGATACCATAAAATGAAAGAACAATTTGCAGAAAGCCCTAAACTAAAAATCCCAATTTGGGATGTTCTTGAATTCAATAAAAAAAGTACCCATAAAAAAATCCAAACAATCATGCATCACTTCAATTAACATAAACAACATCCAAATTATTCAGCAAAAACTCCTAAATTAGACTATTCCCCAAATGGGTATCCATTAAACAAATGGTTATATTAAAAAAAAAAAAAAAACAAATGGTTATATAAAAAAAAAAAAATTCACTATAAAACATAATCTTGAAAACATACTAATAAAAAGCTATAAACTTTGCAATCCAATCAAAAATTATAACAAGTTGGAACTACTAAAACAACAAAAGACCCACTAAAAATCAAATCTTTTTATCAATAGTCAAAATCAAGAAACACTTATCATAACCTTTTTGTTACAAATTTTGGGTTTTATCTAATAAATTAACTGAGCTTAAGATCATGTAAACCCATCTAAAAAATCCCAAAAAAAATAAAATAAAATAAGAAACAGATAGAAAGCTTACAGATTGCAGCAGAGAGATTTTTGATAATATATACACAAAAACGTAGATATATATCTATCCACATATGATATGAAATTCAGCTGTAAAATTAGTTATGGAGACACTTTAATTCATGTTTTCTCCATCCTGTCTATCCTTTTTTTCTTGAAATGAGGCCCTCCCACAGTTCTTGATTTCCTTTTCTGTAAAAGGAATAATTTTGAGAATATTTTAATTTGCTGTAATTGTTGTGATGGTTTGTGGTGTGGTGTGGTGTGGTGTGGTGTGGGGAGTGGGTGTTATTTATAATAAAAGTTAAAGCTTTCAATAAATTATAAATTGACAAATAGGAGCTCTGGCTTTAAGCACCATGTGTATCTGCCTGCTGTAGTATAATATTATTCTACTCATCAATTTGCAGAATACGGTATTATTATTTTTATTTTAAAGTTGTAATTGGATTCTGGTTATGTAGCAATGACTAATTCTAAAAAATATATATAAATGTGAAGTAGTATATATATATATATATATATATGGGGATGGTTCAAATGAAAACCACTTTTATTGTGAAAACTCGAAAACTAACTAAAAAAAGCCTAAAAAACACACAATTTTTTTTTTCAAATTTTTTTTATAAAAATCGCTGCTTTTTATGTATAAAAAAAACTTTTTTTCAAAAAAAAAAAAATTTATATAATAAAACCTGCGAAAATTGGTTTGCAAAAAAAAAAAAAATAAATAAATTTTGTATGTCTTTTTGGCTTTTTTTAATTAGTTTTCGAGTTTTCACAATAACTAGTGGTTTTCATTTGAACCTTCCCCATTTTAATTAGTTTTCGAGTTTTCACAATAACTAGTGGTTTTCATTTTAACCTTCCCCATATATATATATATGACAAAGATCCGTTAGGAACCACCTCTTATTGCGAGAACCACGAGAACAATGTGAACACAACCAAAAATGCCTAAAAATAGCTAAAAATCACACAAATTTTTTTTTTTTAAATATTTTTTATAAAAAAAATCGCTACTTTTCGAAGCAAAAAAAATTAAAAAAAAATTAATTTTTTTTTTTTGCTACTAAAAGTAGCGATTTTAACATAAAAAATATAAAAAAAAATTTAGATTTTTTTTTATTTTTTTAGATTTTTTTAGGTTTTTTGGGGTTTAGTTTTTAGCATTTTAGCTTGGGGGGGGGGGTTTAGGTTTTTGGGGAGTGGTTAGGATTTTTTTTAGGTTTTTTGGGGGTTTTAGTTTTTAGCATTTAGCTTGAGGGGGGGGGGGGGTAGGTTTTTTTTTTTGGGGGGGGGGGGGGGGGTGGGGGTTAGGTTTTTTTAGCTATTTTAGGTTGTGTTCACATTGGTTCTCGCGGTTCTCGCAATAAGGGTGGTTCTCACATGAACCTTACCCTATATATATATAGGGAGAAGATCATGCGAGAACCACCTCTTATTGCGAGAACCGCGAGAACCAATGTGAACACAACCAAAAATGCCTAAAAATCACACAAAAATTTTTATTTTTTTTTAATATTTTTTATATAAAAATCTCTACTTTTCGAAGCCAAAAAAAATTTTTTTTTTTTTTTTTTGCCACTAAAAGTAGCAATTTGAGCATAAAAAATATTAAAAAAAAAATTTATATTTTTTTTTTGATTTTTTAAGATTTTTTTTAGATTTTTTTAGGTTTTTTGAGGGTTTAGTTTTTAGCATTTTAGCTTGGGGTGGGGGGGGTTTAGGTTTTTGGGGGGTGGGGGAGGGGGGTTTAGGTTTTTTTTTGGGGGAGGGGGGGGTTAGGTTTTTTTTAAGGGGGGGGGGGGGGGGTGGGGTGTTTAGGTTTTGGGGGGGGGGGGGGGGGGGTTTAGGTTTTTTTAGCTTTTTTTAGCTATTTTAGGTTGTGTTCACATTGGTTCTCGCGGTTCTCGCAATAAATGGAGTTCTCGCATGAGCCCCTCCCTATATATATATATATATATATATATATATTTGTTAACTTCTTCGTTCCGACGGTTTAACGGTTTTAATTCTTTTGCCTCACTAGTTTAAAAATGATCGAAATATTCTCTAATGTTGCCATTTTATCATCATTTTCCTCCCCGCTTCTAACTCCGTCCAAAAGATATGTTAAAAATATGAGTATTTTGATAATTTTATAAATAAAAGTAAAAACATTTAGTTTTCTTCATATTTATTTATAATAAATATGTCTATATGTATTTGAAAAATCATTCACTCTTTCTTTCTTACCCCTCTCTACCTCTCTATACTAGACACCCCCACCACCATCTGCCACCAACACTAACAACTAGCCACCACCAACGCACACGACTACCATAACCTGCCATCGACAGCCACCACCACCTTAACCAGATGGAACGATCCCAAATCTAACTCAAAACCAGTTGTAGTAGTGGTGGTGGGCTTGGAACTACCTAATTAATCACCGGAGCTTCGACAACAGCCACCACCGTACCCCATCCATCATCGACAATAACATCTTCCCCAAAACCTAAATGTGTCGTCGCCACCCTTTTTCTTTGGAGTTGTAACCCGTGGCATTGTATTGATATGAGCAACACTCAACCAACACACTCAAATCAAACAAAGAATGTCAACAAAGAATGTCGACTTAGAGAGAGAGAGTGAAGACAATTGGCTTAAAGAGAGAGCGAGAGAGAGGCATAATGAGAAATGGTACAAACCTGATGGTGTTTATGGGGGTGTTCTGGCGGCGATGGTGGTAGTGTGGCGGTGTGTAGTTTTGAACATAGTTGGATGACCGCTGAATTGTAAGGGAAATGAGTAGTGGTGTTGATCGGTAGGTGGTGGTTGGTGGTAGAGAAGGTAGAAAGAGATAAATGTTTTATTAAGAACAAACACGAGTTGTGAGAACCATAAGAATAATTTCCGCGTGAGTTGGACCACCATTTTTTGCACTAACGTAGATGAAAATGTTATAAGCACATCTGTAAAAAAATTTGTTGAGTCGATAGTTATGCCTGATGTAAAAATCACCAATAAAATTTTTTTACACCCGACGTAAATTTTTGCATGCGACATTTTTTTTAAAATTTTCAGTTGGAACAAGTGATTTTTTTTAAATTTAAAAAAAAATTAAAAACTTTTGGAATGCCTAGTTCTCATGGTTCTCACAACTCAATGTGGTTCTCATTTTACCCTTTCCATATATATACATTTTACCCTTTCCTTATATGTATGTATGTATGTATGTATGTATGTATGTATGTATGTATGTATGTATGTATGTATGTATGTATGTATGTATGTATGTATGTATGTATGTATGTATGTATAGGGTCAGGATCTAGAGAAAACGGTAGAAAGTGTGAGAACGGTGAGAACGCTTATGGTCGTCCAATCAAAACAATCCATGGACTAGATTGGGCAGTGGCGTTTTCGTAAATAACATCAATTTTATTATGTGGGACGCGCTTCATTAAGGGTAAAAGGGTCTTTTACCGCTCATATTCAAAACGCCATCAAATGATAAAACGCCATTAAAAAAAAATAAAACGTCATTAAAAACAAAACGCCAAAATTAGTGATAAAACGCGTTTGATATTACAGGAAGATGAAACAACACAGTAATTGAATTTCAGTTATTAACATTTATTAGAAGAAATTCCCTCCTAAATTACGCGCCAAAAACATCATTATATAAACGAGGTAAAACATAGCTTCCATAATCACTTAAATCTATCCATTTCTGCCAAAAACATCTTTAACCAAAAATGCCAACTTAACCAAAACGCCAAAAATGGCAACAATCGTTTCGTGGAGAAACACTCTGGGAATCAGGCGATACGTCCTCCGTTTTGACAAACAGAAGGAGGGTGTATGTTAAGACGGTCAGGGCAATTCTGAAGATGGAAGAAGAGATACAAAGGGGAATCTTATCCCTTGGCATCGCTCTAGACAACGAATGCCATGAAACACATATGCTTATGAAAGCATTAACCAGGAAATTTGGACCAATCAAAGCAGATGTGAAGTCGGACCCTGTCATGACATCATGGCGTTTTGATGATGAAACAGACATGGTGACCGTTACCTACGACAAAGGAGAGCAGGAAGTATACTGGCTAGAAAACATAATGACAAAGCAGCGTCTTGGTTTCATGAAAGAATTGCATAACGCCACTTGTACCAACACAGAAATAGACTCAAAATTGGAGTTAATGCAAGACATGTTCAAGTGGAGGCTTCAGAATCTTCAGGAACAAGAAGCTGATGAAGGTGAAGGTGATGACATGGATGAAGATCCAGATGAAGACTCCGAGGAAGAAGAAGATGACGCAAGTGATTGATACTTTTCTGATAAAGTACATTCTGACGAACGCTTTTAATTTTTTTCCCTTTTTTTTTCTTCTTCTGTGTAATCTTCTTTTTTTTAAGATAATTAAATGATATATTTCTCTCTTTATTAGCAAAACGCCAAAAAAAATACTAAAAATGGTTATTCCTTACAAAACGCCAAAAATAACAAAAAATATTTTTACTGCTTAATATTTTATTTACTCCGTTATTGTGTTTTGTTATCTTGGTCTGCATAACGCCATTTAAAAAAACGTCAAACTTAGAAGATGGGACGTCTATCACCTATAAAACTGATAAAAGCTGATGAACACAGTAAATACAAAAACAGTAACTGAAAAGATAGTTACTTTATTACTATCATTTATTACAATAAAAAAGTGCCGCCTAAACTACGCGCCAAAAAACTCCTATAAGAGAGGGGTCTATACACAATGAAAATTGATCACACCCAGAAAACACAAACGCCATATCGTCTAGAAACCACTCACTTTAAAACGCCAAAAAATGTTGGTTAAAATAACCACAGATGGCAAAGCTTTCACTGAAAATGGATTCTTCTTCTGAGGGGGTTATCGTAATAATATTTTGCTAAATGAGTTGGACAAATATTCAAGAAAAAGAGACTGATGACAGTGATATGCCATCATGTGAGCTTTGTTCTTGATGAATATCGGCATGGAATAAAGAGATCTACACAAGTGTAAAATGCTATTTTGAACTCCATTATTATAAATAGCATCAAGCAAGAGTTAATCTTCAATGACATGCCACCAAACAAGAATATCACACCAAAACACAGGATGCCACTAAGCAGCTTCGTCTGAAAAAGACGGGGTGTATGTAGGAAAGTTGGCATCTAGCTAAAGTATTAACATGTTTAACATATTTTGATGTTACTAATCTGATCATAAATCGAATTTTCGTATAATATCGTAAATTATGTTTTAAAGTGACCAAAATGCCCTTTCGGCGCATAGAACGGTTTTAAACATAATTTCTTATACTAAACTCATTACCTACTAATGTAATATCATAAATAGGATATTTTGGGATATCAAGTCAGTTTATATTCTGAGTTTAAGTACACGTTCTCGTACTATGTCGATAAATGACGATAATGCCCTTATGGCACCTAAATTGGTTTTAATCATGCTTTTTATACAAAACCTTTTTACCTACTGATATGTTATATTAAATAACATATCATGATCATATAAACCTAATCATAACATCAGTTTTCATAACACATCGCATAAATCGTCATTTAACGACTTTAACGTCGTTTCGGTGCATAGTATGGTTTTAAACCATATTTACCAACCAAGACTTGTTACCTACTGATTTTATAACTCATTTAAAATATTTTTTACAGTAGGTACATGTTATAAACTCATAATCCCAAATAAGCTATCAAACTATGTGTGAAATGACCAAAATGCCCTTACGGTGCATAGTTTGGTCTTAAACTATAAACCACACGTATGTTTGATATCCTACTGATATTATGTCACAAATTAAGTATTTTTCTAAAATGTTTATGATCATAACATCAAAATATATGCAAGTTCCTTTTTATACGTCACATAATGACCAAAACGCCCTTATGAGGCATAGTTTGATTTTAAAACCTTAACGGGCATACAAGTTGATATCCTACTGATATTATAACTTGTTTAAAGTATAATGACATATGGAACTTGTTCATGACTCATCCGGTTACCCAATATCGCTTTTGTACGTTCGGTTAAGCTTATGTGACTAGTTTACGTAAGTCAACCGAAACGGGTTTAACCTTATCATATTAATCTCAATTTCCAGAATGTAATTAGTTTACCCATATTATACAAGTCATCTTACTTGTTGGGTTTAAACTACATTCTATTCCGGTCATCGCTTAATCTAGCGTATCATACCGTTTATATCACTTTAAGCTAGCCGGTCTAAGTCTACGACTTAAATAGGACCCGTTAGCATTCTAATTGGTTATTATTATTACCATCATTCCAGACTAGTGCCTTCCAGTAAATGATACCTACACTTATTTAATTGAATACGGCTGAGTTACTTAAATCTTGCACCTGAATCGAGTTTTTGTTCAGGTAAATATTTTTAACTTATTTTCCCTATACGGGCTTGGGATACGGTAAATTATTACCGCTTGGTCGGGTATGGGATCACTTAGCCGGATTGTGGCTACAAAATCTGCATAACCCGTTTTAATCTGTTTTGTTTGATAACTTAAACAATGGGGGTTAACGCGACCGTGTCCTGGATATCCTTGGCTCGTTTAAGATATTAACGGCCACGACCTAAGCACGGCGTGTAGGCATACACCCGACAGATGCAAATGCTAAAATGTTTTTACCCACAAGTTGGGGATAACTCATTTGAGGGTTTATAAATGGTGTGTCGGTTAATCATATCTTGGTTTCTATACTGGTCCCCATATGTATTGACAAACATGTAAAACCGTATACAAGATTAAAATTCTTAATTATCCCAAGTTATAAAAGATTTTCTTGTGCCATGTGCACTTAAATCAATTTTGATAATCTGGAAGCTGCTTCGTAATGTTAGAAGATGATCTTGCAAATCCTTTACATATGCATAAAGTCTATTGATCTCATTTTTGTACATTTTATGATCCGCCTGTGGATCTTTATTACAAGCCGTCTGTATTATTATTTTGAACATTTGGACATTTTGGTTTGTAATAATATTTTAAACTCCAAGACTTTCGCTGTGCTATGTTGTTTGACTATGATGTTATCAACTTACGTCATGATACTCCCCACCCGGGCCCACCGGGATTTGGTTGGAAATTCGGGGTGTGACACGAAAGTTTTTTCATTTTTTTTGCTAAAAATCCTTAAAAAATCAACTTGTCCAAAAAAATATTTTTTTTATTTATACCAGCCGTAAAAACGCTTAAAGCTGCTGTAAATGTTGATTCATGTTGATGTGAGCAGCCTTTTACAGCAGCTATACGAAGCCGAAAACACAACTTCCAAATATTTTTTACAGCCGTCTTTGTGACATTTACGTCTAGGTGTGTGCAAATAATGAGGGCAAAACTTGCACGAGAAGTCGGAGTTCTCTAAGTTCTCACAACGCGTACGAGTTTTCTCTTGATCCGAATGCTATATATATATATATATGGTGTGAGGTTCATTGGGAAACATTAAAAAAGTGGGAAACCAGGGAGCAGTGTGTTAGCATGTTAAATATATCTTAAAATTCAATTTAAAATTCTAAAAATTATTTAAAAAAAATTCAGAGCTTTTGCATATAAAATCATTTTTGTAAAAAAATTTACCTTTTTTTACTACTTTTTAAGATTATTTTATAATATTTTTTAGTTTTTGAAATTTTTAATTAAAAGGCATCTACATGTACTTATATACAAAAGCATCCAAAAAAATTTAAAAAAAGTAAATTTTAACATGTTAAGTTGAATTTTTAACATGTTAAATGCATTGTTCGCCACTGAACTGTCTAGAAATTGCACAAGTATGAACATAAGGTACACGGTCTAGCCGTACATCCATGTCCAAAAGGTCAATTCAAAACTACAGTGTTTGAAACGAAGGTCCATGATTGATGTTATGGTCATATTGTGAATCATGCGTCCAAAGAGCACTCAACTTTGGGGACTAAAACAAAAGTACAATCTATGGTTAATGCAAAGCCTCGAATGTGAAGCAGCCGTTCTACCCCTATAAAATTTCTTAGAGGACCAAGTTGAAATGAGAAACACGAATGATCTTCAACAATGAGTAATCAAGAAACAAATTTCTTAGACATGTTGAACGAGCCGGATGATGATGGTGGTAATTAATGGTTGAAGAATAAGTGGGTGTTGGGGTTGGGCCACATAGATTTAGTACTTTACTTTTTTTATTATTTTGTTTTATCTTTAAGGGTAAATAAGTAGTTTCACACATATTTAACTGAAAATCTAACGACGTTAGTTAGTAAGGACGACATATGCTATGAAAATTTAACCACTAGGATCAAATGTGTACTTATTAAACGTTGATGACCAATAGTGCAATATCTGCAAAGCACGCGGACCAACCAAGCAATTAAGCCTAACACAAAATATCCACTATACATCTCACCAATTGTAAACACATAACTACTAGACACAAAAAAGATTAATTAGAACAAACCACATAAATCCATCATATGTCATAATGAACATACACATTTATACTCCTTTTGATACCCTAAGAAAATACACTTTTAAGTCTTGTGTTTAACCTTCCCTCGATTCACATGTGTAAAAACTACACATCCAAAACTCTTAGGTGTTTATAGTATGAGGTTTTCCAAACTATACTTCCATAGGTGTCTCTATAAGACTAACAAAAGAAAAGGAAAAAACCCGATAAAGACGGAATATCCACCATCAATTATAAACTCTTAATTTGTTAGCTAACTAAAAGGGAAGCAAAGCTTGTATAAGATTAAAAGTCAGTTAATGACTATAACCTTGACTTTTAAGTCTCAAATGTCGAACATATCTTAACTAGGGTTCCTATAATATTTGACAGCTCGTACTACCAGTATTTTCTACTTTGCCCACGATGGGTTATGCATTCGGGAACTCAAGAATTTGTTTTTTGGGTTGTCTCAGTGGAACTTTCCATGAGATCACCCATCCCGGTACTACTCTCACTTGGACACGCTTAATGATACGTTTTGTTTTAAATAATAGTTAATTTAATAACATGGAACACGGTTATCTCGTTTTAAATTTATAAAAAATGATTATTACTTAGACTGAATACAACTAATAGACAAGTATACCTATCGTTTGTTGTAAAGTTTATGTAAGAACCAAGTGTCGAACCCAAATGACATGAATTTTATTACTTAATTGCCAACTTGCTAATTTATTATCTTTTGCTTGTTTTGTTTAATAATCTAAATATAAAACCAAAAAATAAAGACAAGTAATAGAAATGAGTGGAGAATATCAAGATCACAATAAGTATTGCTTTGTGTTTTCGAATCCACTTGGGATGAATTATAGTAAGTTATTGGCATATGGTGTGGTGAACCTAATTGAAAAAGACTCAGTTCCTAGCTAAGGTTACCCGATGGGTTTTTATTAAATTTACAAATTAAACTTTTAAAGTTAAAATAGAAGGGCCTCGGTTAAGATACCTCATTCCCGTAGCCTAAAGAAAAACTTGTTTATAAAGCTACCAACCTAGGTCTAGTTTAAAGACATCATCCTCCTCCTCCTCCTCCTACCACTACCACTACGACTACGACTACGAATACCACCACCACTACCACCACCACCACCACTACCACCACCACCACCACTATTACCAGCACCACTACTACCACTACTACTACCACTACTACCACTACCACCACTACCACCACTACCACTACCACTACCACTACCACCACCACTACACCACTACTCTTCTTCTTCTTCTTATAAAACATTACACCTCGCGACCTTTATAACCATGGTTCCTTTTTAGCACCAACAAAGACATAGATACTTGGTAGTCATGTTGCTAATGTGACTTGTTCTTTGTTAGGGTGACTGATCTTAATTTAGCGGGTGACGTTGTGATAATACATATATATAAAGACATATACATTTTAACCTGAGTTCATCAACTCTTGGTGCGCGCCAAAGCCTAACATATATGCCGTGTTAGACAAGTCTCCCAACCAAGTTTTGGCCTAACATTGATGCCTAGCATATAGAACATACATGCTCTAATGAAATTGTTGAACAGTGAGGGTTAATCACAAGATGTGAAAATCGAAAATGGGTTAACCACTACCAAATATGGATCCTGCTATTAGTATATGGGTTGTTAAACACCATGAGTGTACTAATAGGCTTCACACCACTAAGTTTATCAAGAATACTCATAAGATCAAAGACCAAAACTGAAGAACAAATTCCATTAACAGGGAAGAAGGGTTGAAAGAATTGTCAAAAACATAACACACGACTTTGCCAGATATTAAACATTTAATTCATACCAAGCTTCATTTACAACGTAAACAATACAAGAAATTTAGCCAAGAATGGCCATACAAACTTGTCCACAAGCAATGATCACGGAAAGGATCATGATGGATGAATTATAAGAATCAATAACTTCTTGAAGGTTGTTGATTAAAAGTTATCTTTCTCTCTCAAACTAAGCTATTACAAGTGATTCTGTAGAGTGATCCCAAATTCCAAGTGACCTCTCTTAATCAGAGCGTATGTGTATTCAAAATGGGAGAGGATAATGTGGAATGGGATAGTGAAAATGGGCTGCAAAGGCTGCTATTTATAGGTTGGATGCGTGTTGGTATGCACGACCGTGCATAGGTATGGACGATTGTGCTTGTACTTGGCCCTGACAGTTTGTTATCCTTTTTGTACCTGCACGGGTGTGCCCATGGTAGTTTACGCATGTGCCTTGCCAGCTGTCCTGATAGAAATTCTGATTCTTGTTCTTTTGGTGTGAACTCGTCCATTTTGTTATAGGCATGGTCATGCTTAAGGTAGTGCACGGTCGTGCGTAGATAGGTGTCCAGGCACGAGAGCTTCAGATGGTGTCAGCTTTATCGGATCTCAAAGCTTCCAAGGTTTGTCTTTATCTTCCACGATCGTGCCTAGGTGGTGCACGATCGTGTCTTTACATATCATGGACTTTTGCTGACCAAAATGGGTTGACTTGTTGACTTCTTGTTGTTGGGCTGGTATGCACAGCCGTGCCTATTTGGTACTAGGGGCGTTCAGAATTCGATTCGGATCCAAAAAAATCAAAATTCAACTTGATTCGAATTCGATTATCATGGTTTGAATGCATTTTTTTAAATTTGATTCGTATTCGAGTCCATTAATTGAATTTAAATCAAATACGAATTTATGATTTTCAATTCGATTTGAAATTCGAACTCAATTTATACATATATTAAATATATGTATATAACTTCTAAATGTGGGTCAAAATATAAATTACATCCATAATTGATAAGTCAATTCATAACATTACCAAGCCCAATAGCCCATTCTACTTATTTCAAAATTCTAACCTAACTTACATCACTACTACTACTACTAACCAACCCAACTTCTAGATTTTTGTCTTTTGTTATATTGATAGTTTATTCATTTTGTAGATTAGTATTTTTAATATTAAAAGTAATTAGTTTGTAGTGGTTTTAAAAGTAAAATTACAATAATCTACTGTTTATGGTGGATTTGAATTAAATCAAATATAAATTCAAATCCGATTCGAATTCAAGCTTCAAATACAACTACAAATCGAATCGAATCAAATAAATCAAATTTAAAACCAATACAAATTCTTTTATAAAAAGTAAAATTTGAAAAATTCATTATTCGATTCGTTGAACACCCATATCTGGTACTTGTTCTCATAATTTTGGATTTTTGTCTCGTTTTTGCTCGTTTTTCACTTCTTTTCATCCAGATCCCTTGGAAACTTGCAATTATCAAATAAGAATGATCAAGATAGTGTTTTCAATGATAAAGTCATAAAATTACCATAAAATGGGGGTAAATATTCATGAAAAATATATATAATTGATGCACATCACTTAACTGTGGATTTTTCATCAGTCAATGCATCCAAAATGCGTTGATGATTTTAAGATGCATGACATTCCTTATGAACTAAGAATCTATCATGGCTCTATAGTGAATGCACCCAAATGCATTGGTGATTTTAAGATGCATGACATTCCTTATGAACTAAAATCTATCATGGTCATGACCAAATGTGAGATTTTCCTAGGGTGTTAGAATGGGTTATGTTAATCTTCTATGTATTGTTATAATTGGTAGATGTAAGTCCCACGTCAGTTGAGGAGGAGAATGAATTCTTCCTTATAATGAGGGTAGAAACCTTCTCTATTAAGACACGTTTTGCATAGGCGAGCAATTTGTCAGAAGAAACAAAACTGTGAGTTCGTGGATGGGCAATTCATTGATGGCAAAGCGGACAATATTTTGGCATGTCTTACTTAGGATGTTACAAATGATGTCAGAGCCAGGGGTTGAGCCGGTGCGCCAGGGAGGACGTTGGGCTCCCCTAAGGCGGATGTGGATGTATTTCCCGCATCGGTTAAGAAGGAAAACAAAACGTTCTTTATAAGGAGGATGGGAAACTTCTCTACCATGACACTTTTTGCATGGATGAGCACTTTGTCAGTGAAAAAAAACTCTATGAAGTTTTTGAGTGGGCAACCAATCAAAAGCAAGACACACACTATTCTAACATGTCTTACTTGGGATGTTAGTTCCAAACTACTCAATAGTACTCGTTAGAACGTTTGTTAAATGTGTTCTTATTAGTTATTTATTTTCTCTAAATTATTATTATTATTATTTTTTTATTTTATTATTTTATTATTTTATTAAACCACAACTTAGTGCTACAGTAGTTATTATTCCCTTTGTTTTGTTTTTTAACTAAAAAATGTCATTTATACTTGCATATTTAATCTTTCTTTTTATGTCATTTAGGTAATTTACTCATCTATGAGTGGCATTTGTAATCAACCCACAAGACATATTGTTCATGCTTTTTTTATTTTATGTTTTGACCATAAAGGTTTTGGTTCTTACACTTTTGTCCCTCTCAAATTTTGTTAAGTTTTTCTTTTTAAACCAAATTACATTATTACCCCCTAAATTTTAGTAAATTTATCAAATGTCTAGGACTCTAATAAAGTTATTTTTACCGTTTTTAAACCGCTTTACACTACACTTCCCTAACTTTCATAAAGTTATCGCCTTAAATCTTAAACGGATTTTCCATTACGATGTCATGATTTTTTGCATGTTTCATCTTTTTATACATAGTCGCACGTTTCAGTCGTCCGATTTTAAGTAAAATTTATATGCAAACGTAGATGGAAAGAATATGCCTAAAAGGGTATCGACACATTAGAAATGAGTGAATAAGTGATTATATTATATTAGGTTTGAAATTTTTTTAATTTAAATAAATATTATTACGATGACCAGTGGCGGACTTAAAGTCTTAGTAGGGGTAGCACGGGCTACCCCTCAACCTCGTCTACCTAGTGTAAAAATACCCCTTAACTCCATTTCGATAGTGTAAAAATACCACTCAACTTCGTTTGTGTTATATAAAGGATACCCCTGATCCTAAAAAGAAATTTAGGATACCCCTAACCTTTTGGGCTAGTTCCGCCACTGACGATGACCATTTTGCTTATTATCAGGTTTTTTTAGCTACATGTAAATTATCCATTTATAATGTGGGATATTGAATGGCATCACTTTGATATGTATGTATTTAGTTATGAGTTTTATAATAGTTTGTGTTATTGTACTAGGAGTCTCTAATTAAGAACATAAATTGTTATTAATAACCATGTGCTTAATTACTTTAATTATTTTTGCTTTTCAAAACAAGCTGGTTTCTCACCACAACGCGCGAACGAAAACAACCTAGTTAAATGGAAAGGACATACATACGTATGCAAAACATACAAAAGATTTAACTTTTTTTTTTCATACATAAGTGTTGTTAACAACAATGTTTATTAGTCGTTTACGATAACTAAATTGTTGGCCTGGTAACATGCCTGCATTTGGTTTTCTTTTATAGTTATAACCATACCATGTGGATTTGATGATGAAGTTTTTATTTTATACTTGTAAATTATTGGTTAAACTGACTATATGTTTGTCATTGTAAGGTTAATGAAATGTTAGCTTTTGTAAAAGTTGACCGTTTGTTGCTCAGCTTAGGCATTTTCACAAAACAAATTATAGAGTTAGTAAATGTAGATAAAACAATAGCCGATGAAGATTTATCTGATGAAATGTAAAACATTTATTTATTTATTTATTTATTTTTTGGCCTTAAAACCATTTAAATGAGTTGAATTTAGAATATAACTTATGATAAAGGTAGCATGGAATGATCAGTGTCGTACCAATATATAGATTTATTTTTATTTTTCCAAATATAAAACAAGGTCTATGGCTATAAAATTAGACAATTTGTAAAGTAATGATTCTAGAACTAAAACATCACCAATACTATCCATTCTTGGTGACGTAAAAGTGGCTTTTATAAGTGTAGGGGTGTATTAAAAAATTATTTCAAAGTTTTATGCCCATTATATTATATAGGACGACCGTGATATTCGCACATCCCATCCTTATTTCCACAACCCCCCCCCCCCCTCCCCTAAACGTCACGCTTTGGCCAAAGCGCGGCGAGCAAAAAGACAAAGCAGTCTTTCACAAGTGCTGTAGTCTTTAACGAGTGCTTTGAACTGTCAGACTTTGTCTGATAAGTGGAAGTCTAAATGCCACGCGTTGGCCAAAGCGCGGCGATTTGGAGGCAACACAACTGCTTATAACCACAGAGAAGTGAAGCTTTTCTTTCGCATTCGATAATTCTTCAAATTTCAAAGAGTTTTTTTGTTGCATTCGACAAGGGACTTTTCACAGAGCCTTTTGTTGTTTTAGTGGGATTTTTCAAAATACGATGTCGTGGTTTATCAACTACCTTTTCGGTGAATACTCTGTCGAGTCCGTTGTTCCAGATTCTTACGAGGGGGGGCGCTATTTCTGACTCGTACGAGAAACCTGTCCCGTCCAACATGAGGGAGGAGGAGGATGTTGTCTCTGGCATTCATTTTCGGGACAATACTGTGCAGCTGGACTTGAATGTCCCTGTGGAAGACTCGGACGGGTGCAGCTGAACTTGAATATCCCTATGGAAGACTCGTACGCACAACACGACTATTCGAATTACGACTACGGAGGTGAACCATATCCATATCCTCAGTCTGAATATTTGTACTGTCACCCAAACTATCCCGACCACGGTTACGGTGGTGAACAGAACTTTGCAACACAAGACTATCCTGACAAGGGAGATGGTGGTGAAAAGAACTTTGCAACACAAGACTATCCGGACCAGGGAGACGGTGGTGAGCAGGACGATCTGTTAGTCGATGTGGATGGTTGTTACCCAGTTATATTCAGTTTTGATACAAATGTTAGGTTTTCGTCACGTGATGAGTTGGTGGCTTAGGTACAGAAGATGGGAAAGGAAAATGGTTACGTCATTGTTATTAAAAGATCGAATAAAAGAGGAAGTAATTTCAAGGTTTGGTTTCAATGCAGTCTTGGTGGGGAGTATAAGAGTGTAGCTACAGTGAGGAAAACAGGTAGCAAGAAAATAGGTTGCCCGTTTGAGTTGTTAGGGTTTACAGAATCAAGGGGAAGTGTTTGGAAGATAGAGGTGACGGAGGCGAGGCACAATCACACTCCTATTGAAAACTTAGAGGGTCACACGTGTCACACCCTGATTTTCGGTTTCTGCGGAAGCGTGTCGCGAGGTGTGGCCAGAGCGGCAATCGTTACATTCAATCAAGTAAACAACATTTTTAAACCATAAAAAGATGTTCATCCATACATTAATTTAGAAACCATAATTTACAATACAACTTGTTCAAAGTAAAACAGGCTACAACTTAAACAACATTGTTCGAAGTTTAACACGAGTTTACAAAACAAGACAAACGAAAACAGTATGACATCTCAAAAGCTGAAGTTCTTCATAACAACACGAACATGTTCTCCAAAGCCGTCCACTAATTTCCTGTAATACATGTTAGTTTTGGAAACGTCAACAAAAGTTGGTAAGTTCATATTATTAGTTTTCGTATCAAATGAATCTTCAAAACATTTGAAATAGTAAATTCGTTTTGTATAGTATAATGAAACTTGCACGATCATTAGTGTTTTGCAAGGACACTAATCTGTATTGTATAGTATAATGAAACTTGCACGATCATTAGTGTTTTGCAAGGACACTAATCTGTATGCCAGAATAGGAGGCAACCAAAACTTGACGACTTATTTTGTGTGTGTTAGTGACACTAGTTTTAGACACAAAAGCACTCTTGTAGCGATCTGTCATCGTTGCCATTAAGAGTGGGGCTCGCCAAAACCCAATAGATCTATCCCATTGTTCCTCGGTACTTGTTTATTCATTAATGGTCCCTTCATTTAAAACACCTATCCGCATGTGATCTAAATAATTTCATTTTTATCGTCATACTAATTGTAACATGTATACATCCCCGAAAGTTTAAAACTATAAACGTTTAAAATAAAAGGGGAAACATAAACTCAAAGATTTGCGTTCCGTGCAAATCTCTATTCAATTCCTGGTTCTTCGTTTGTTTCTTGACCTACAAGTGTTCTAATCTCATTAGACACTTAGGTTTATGTTTGTTTTTCGTACAAGTATCTCATCTTGAATTTCGTTTTTGGTTCTTGTATTCGTTTGCTTTCTTTGTTTATATATATATATATATATATATATATATATATATATATATATATATATTCTACTTAGTTTATGTTTGAATGTGCCTAATCCATATGTTAGGTTTTAAGTCTAATTTGTATGTTTAGTATATATGGGCCTAGCCCAAATGTCTTTGTATAAGTGGGTCTAGTCCAATTATTTTAGTTAAGTGGACCTAAATCAAATGATTTTGTTTAAAGTGGGTCAAGCCCAAATTGATTTGCAAGAGTGGGCCTAGCCCAAAATAGTTTTTACAAAAGTGGTCCTAGCCCAATTTAGTTTATAAAGTGGGCCTAGTCCATATATGTTATGTAAGAATGGGTCTAGCCCAAACTAATTTCTAAAAAGTGGATCTAGCCCGTGTTAGTTTATAAAAAGTGGGTTTTAGCCCAAATATTTTGTAAAAGTGGGCCTAGCCCAATCTTATTTAAGAAAAGTGGACTTAGCCCAAAATGGATACTTTTTAGTCTAAAATTTATGAGCTTGATCCATAAATAATAATACTTGTATTTTTATAAAAATTGTTACTTATGTCAATATTTAATCTTTCTAGTGCATAAGACTTTTAAAGTGTGTGTGACGGCTCGTAATTTTGTTATGACTATTTCTTTTGTGTCGATTTGGTTTATTCATGTCGTTCGTTCCGTTCGTGTCGTCCGTCTCGTTTACATCTTTTATTTCGTCCGTGCTATATATTTTATTTTGTCCGAATTTGTCAAAAGTGTCCATATTGTCCAAAGTGTCCGAATTGTCCGATTGTTTGTTTTTGTCCAAGGATGGACATTCCCTTTTTATAGTTTTCGTTTTCCAAGTGTTAATATATATTTTTGTAATTTTTGTGGAAGTGTATAGTTTTATATTTATTCCTAAATGAACTAAATACACAATATACATACAAAAATATATAATTATGATACTTGATGAATCTTTAAAGTATACATTTTATCTAAAATATATACTTTGTTATTTTTAGTTCAGAAATCTTTATAAAACATGAACTTATAATTTCTTGTCCAAAAATTCGTTTAATCAAGTGTAAAGATTCCAAGTTGTTTTCTAGTCGTCATATCCTTTGTTTAACACTTTTTGATCATAACTAACTTTATAAATTTTTTGCCATAGTTTCCTTTTAAACTATGGACTTTTCCCAAGTTTAAACAAAACTTGTCTTCAAATCATTCCAACTCAAAATATCATCAAGTATCAACAATCATCCTATTTTGTCAACAAAAGTGTTATGAACATGTTGTAGTCTCAATCTTTCCCAAAAATGAAACTTTATTCATGATTTTTGCCAAAATTTGTAGAACATAATTTTATTTAAAAATTCATGTTTTAGGTGATATATGTAGTCATTTTGAGTATAAACATGTGTTCAAAACTCTTTTTATTAACAAGTTTCATGTTCATGATTCTTTCAAGAAATGAAAACTTTATTCATTCATTTTGACAAAAATTTAAGTTCTTGGATTTTAAATAATCACTCATGTTTTCTAACATGCATGTAACTATTTTAAGCATAAAAACTCACGTTCATAACTTTTGTTGATGAATCTTGTTGGATCTAACATGCATGTGCTTAGATCATATTTTTGTACTAGAATAAACAAGATTAATAATCAGTAACATAAACTTCTTCAAGTTCATCCAAAATCATCAAGAAATTATAAGATCAAAATCATAGTTTTAGTTTTTCTTATTGTTTTTCAAGTGGGTTTTGTTATGTTTGATTCAAGATGAACTTGTATTTTTAATAAAATCTAAAATAATAAAAATGTAGAAGCTAGTGATGAATCTTACAAGTGTCACACCCCAACCGATGGCGGAAACATCGGGGTGCGGCACTAGGCGAACCAGATTGCTCAAGATAATCCATAACAACTATTAAATGGCAATATTTTAAAAGTTAATTGTCCTATACCAATCAACAAACATTCCACAAACAATTATTACAGATAGCGTGTCTCAAAAGCAAAACAAGTCCAACAACCTAGATTTCTATTAGTGTAGTTTCTAGACTGCCTATCTTGATTTCCAGCAAACATAGCATCCTATCAACCTGTCACATACGTTAAAATAAAGTCAATACATAAAATGTAAAGGTGAGTACACAAGCTTGAGTAGCATATAGTAGAGAAAGCGTTTAAGCATAACCAGCATGTATAACATAACGGGCGAAGCAAGTGACTATCAAACAATGTCTACAACTTAACCACGAGACTGTGTTTGGAGTATGCGCGACACACGTTCAGCGAACATATGAAGTAAAGTAAAGTGATCCCTAGCAACCCCTGTCTACGACAGGTGCTGAGTCCAAATTATAGTACTATCGTTGCTAGAGGCGGTATAGTGTAACACTCTATAGCATAGTACAAGCATTCAAAGTACACGTATAGCATGCCGGAGTGGTTAGCGTTGTAAAGTGTTTGCGTTGTGTGTTGTTGTGTTTTGATAGAGAACGTGTGTGCGTAAAAGAAAATGGGTTCGAGTATACCTACAGTGCGTGTTTAGCTAGTAAACACAGACTTGGATTGAAGGGAGCGCGTTGGAGTTAGCCTGAGCATAGAACAATACCGTAAGCATTGAACATCGTGTAACAGAATGGTTGAGTGTTCGAATGAAGATCCGAACGAATGGGTATAGCCCATCCGAACGGATGGTCATCCGATCGGATGGCCATTCGAGTGAGAGTGAGCGTGTGGGTGCTTGTAAAATTTAAAATTCGAAGTTTAATCAAATCGTTTTGAATATGGTTTAGTAAAAGGGATAGATCACCTGGTCGAATGGTCATTCGATTGGATGGCCTTTCGAGTGGGTGAGCTGTTATCTGAAAAATTGTGAAATTTTCTAAGTTAAAAAGTTTGGAGTTTAACGGAGACGGCGTGATGACGTGTCAAACAACAGAAAACACACCAAGTCTAGCTCATTCGATTGGATGGGAACCACCCCATTCGATCAGACTCACTGTTCTTGATGGGATTTCGTGTTCAACCTGTTAATCGGTCATCTCTCCGGTGGAAATCCGAATTCAAACCGGCTCTCAACTAGGAAATGAGTAGAGAGTCTGAATGAGCTTAGATTCCATCAGTTTTGAGGATAATAGTTGAAGAAAGGTTGAAATTAGTTGTAAAGCGTTGAGATCTTGTAAAACTTAGTTGAATCATGGTGGAAATCTCTTAGATCCGAACCAATCTTGATGAGTTGGTGCTCCACAACTGGTTGCCTAAGCAAAGTGTGTGAAGAACACCTTCAAGAGGTCCAAATCAAGCATTTCAGAGAAAAAGTAAGTGTTTGTGTGTGACTTTGATGGAGAAGATGATGTAGAAGTGATTAGTGGTGATGATTGTACAAGATTTGAGGAGAAATACTTACGAAATAGCCTTGAATAGTAATGTAAAGTGGCTGAGAGTGACTTGGGAGCGAGTGGTCAGATGGAGATGTCACATGATGTGTGTAAAATGCAACATATAAAATACGTCAATTGAGGCATAAAACTAACCCTTTTTTAGTACTAATGTTGGAAAAAGTGTGCTTTTGTCTTCCTTTTATATTTCAGGACTAAATGAGCGTAAATGAACAAAAGGAACAAATATGCGGCAAAATCTAACATAAATACAAGAAAAGGAACAAACGTGGCATGCCCGACCTCTCGACAGCAACTTCCCAAGCAAAAACAAGGAAACAGGAGGCTGACCACGGCCCCGTGCCCAGCGGACACGGGGGCGTGGCCAGTTGTCTGCAGAAAGGACAAAGCTATAGAAGCTTCTATTCCCGACACGGGGGCGTGCCCAGCTCAACACGGGCCGTGGTCAACGCTAAGATTCACAGAATCCAAGCAAATCATGATAGTACAGATACGCTTCTGCACACGGGATCATGCCCAGCGGACACGGTGGCGTGTGGAGCTAATGTAGACAAATTGCAATTAATGAAGAAAGAGAAAGAGGATGGACACGGGGCCGTGTCCAATGAACACGGGGCCGTGTCCGGGCTTCTCTGCAGGCTATAAATAGAGGTGTTTGGTTCACTTCAAAGTCATCCCTTGGCAAACCACCTCTCTCCCACTTCACCCACACTCCACCACCATCACAACACCTACATCCACCACCATCATCCATCATCCACCTAGAGTGTGTGTAGTAGTCTCGGGATCCAAGATTGATAGTAAGAGTTCTTGACAATCAAAGGCCATGTTTGCCTAAGTCTCTTACATCACTTACTGAAGACAAGCATTTAGTGTAATACTTTTGATTTTTAATCTTTTCGCACTTTTTATTTGGTTTTATATTAATGACTTTAATAACTAGTTTTTTATGTTGAAGGTGAAACTTCCTTATCATTTGTCCGTGGTGTCTTGGCGTTATTTTACTGTCTATATAAAATATAAGATTTACACCATTCATATCTCTACGGTCTATATAGAGATATGTTGGTTACCTGGTCGGGGGTTAAGGGAATGGTTTGGTAAGGTTATTGCCTTGTTCAGTGTATAGATCCTGCAAGGACCTGGGTCAAGCTTACTAGGACCTCCCTCAATACCCACTGGTATTGGATGGTAGGGGTGCGAATGGCTTGATCCCCTCATATGTAAACTACTATTAATACATTAACCCGGCTACTGGGGATTGTATCCCTGCTGACTCAAACCACTTAGCCGAGGGTAACGTCACCTTCAAAAGAGGGGCCTACCACATTACGCATTAATAACTTAATTAATTATCTTTCAATATTCCGACCCTTTAGGATTGTATCCTTGCTGACTCAAACTACTGGGTTGAGGGTAACGTCACCTTCAAAAGAGGGGCCTACTACTATAACTAAGATAATCTCTTAAAAAGTGCATAAGTGCGGAAATCATCAAAGGTTACACTAAAGGCGAGTCGGATCCAAGTGATTCATCTTGTCTATCTGTTTTTATTTTATTTTATTTTTCAGCATTTTTTAGTTTTTATTTTCATGTTTAAAACATTTTCCATAACTTTTGATTTGATTAGACGTTGAGGATAAACCGGTACTAAAAGCTCTTGTGTCCTTGGACGACCTCGGTATCTTACCAACGCTATCCTACGCTCACGATGGGTGCACTTGCCCATATTTGTGTTTAGTGTTAGTAGAATATCTTGTTTTATAAATTTAAAACTTGACTAAAGTGTTAAAAATGGCTTAAAATATAAATAAAAACATATCACACCTAACGCACATCACACATCAGTGACTAAGGTGTACGGGTGGGATTTATAGGCGAGTGAGAGAATGTAAGGTGGTGCGCGATTTAGTGGTCAGATGGCCAGTCGTTCGGATGGCCATCCGATCCGATTGTCATCCGGACGGATGTACATTCGACCGGATGTCCATTCGGACAGCCGTGTTGTGCGAGTCAGTTTTCCAACTTTCGTTTCGTGTGTTAAGCATTGCGTTGCGTTTAAGCGAGTTGCGAGTAAGCGTTTGAGTGTGTGAGCGTTGCATCGGTAACCACATATTTAAACAATAATCACACAAATAATCACACATAACATATAACATAAATCCGGGTTTCGAGTCTGCGTTGAGTTTGCGTTGTGATGGCGTTTAGTATCAACAAGCGATAAAATGCGTTCAGATAGTAAGCGTTATAAATAGCGTTTAGACGCGATAACTGCGTTTTGAATAAGCGTTGTCATATGCGTTTAGAATGCGTTTGAAAACATGGTTTAAAATAGTTAACCCCTAGCGATAATCGAAATCTCGGGAGTACAAGTAATTAAGCAAGAAATGACAGATACAAGTAATGACTCGACTTTTCGGGTTGTTATAACAAGTTTGCTAGTAAAACTAAAGATGAAGATATGATGATCCAAGAACTCCTAGTGCTACCAAAGTGCTTCTAGTGTATCTTCAAGTCTTGTAAATGCTTTGAATCAACCATGCACCTCCATGTTTGCAAGATTTTCTTGAGTTTGAAGTTTCAAAAAGATGAAGATGACAGTGTTTGGTTTGGCCGATTTTTGGAGAGAGAGAGAGAGTGTAAGGAGATGAAGAGTTTGAGTGTTGTTGGAAAATGAAGGAGATGGAGTGTTTAGGGATTCTCTAGAAATTAGTTGTTACACTAATCATGATCATCTAGCTTCCAACACACAAGTTAGAGGTGAGTGGGCATGTGGGGGACCCACATATGCCGTGAATCATCAGGTTGGGGGGGGGGGGGTATTTGCATTTTTTTTAAAAATCTTGTTACATATATAACTTTCTTGAACTTTGATAATTTAAAAAATTTTCTATGGAGTTTCAAGGTCCAACATTTTAAAGTAATGTGACACTAGGTAAAATTAATCCACCAAAATTATTTGTTCGTTGATCGGGTGAAAAATTTGGTTCAGGTCTTGTACCGGGTTAAATACTGACACTGCGTTTTATTTATATAAATCCATGACAAAAATTGTTTTTGCACATGTTTTATCATCCAAATTATTATTCCAACTTTTCGGACTAAAAATTTTATTATTTCTGGCACAGTTCCGGTACCGGCTTTGTTGTCAGGCAGTTTACTGAACTAACTGTGCAGCTTAACATAATAAGATTTAAGTGCGGACTTTGTGTTGTTTTTAATACCCGTTATATTATTTATGACAAATAGTATTTATTTTTGGGTTTTTGGACAGTTACTATTTCGTTCTGCGGAATGTTGTACACTTCCGCAGGATCACTGTACTTTTTTGCGAACTTGGACAATTTGGTTTTTAAATGAAATTTTCTACATAATAAAATTGGATGAAGTTTTTATGGAATGTTTATGCAGACATATCTTTATGTCTCGTTTTTATCGTGTCAGACTGTACCGCGACTAGTACTGACAAGTATTGTCTGTTCGCGTTTCTACCGTCAGTCTAGGATATAGTTTCTAATCGTAACGGATTTGTTATCATAAAAAGCTATGATTTTTATAATTCCTAGACTTTTAAGACTTAATCAAATAAAAATCAAGTCAAATATGCGAAAATAAATAATGTAATAGTTGTTCGGGTTGTATGGAATTACCGGAATTTTGCCGAATGTCACAACATGTATGCGAGAAGGCTTTCTTCAGAGGATACAAGACTTATTGAGCAGCTGGCAGAGCAAGAAATTCCAAACCGTGGCATCTGGCGAACGTTGACGAAAAAGAACCCAACAAAAAAGATTATTCTGAAAGATGTACACAATGCTGTTCAGAAGGTCAATGCCGGAAAGAGGGTCGGCGATTCTCCAATGCAGCAACTCGAAAACCTTCTTGTCGAAAGAGATTTCACTTACTACATACGCGAAAATGAGAGCACCAACGCAACGGAAGATATCTTCTTTGTCCACAAACGTTCATTCACTATGTGGTGTGCCTTCCCACATGTGCTAATGATTGACGCCACCTACAAAATAAACTTGTACAATCTTCCGTTTGTGCAGGTCGTAGGTATGACGTCGACAAACCAGTCATTTACGGTTGCTCATGCGTTGATTTCTGCAGAGAAGGCAGACAACTACATCTGGGTGTTGGAGAGGATTAAGTCTATGTTGGTGGACTGTATGGAGCCGCGTGTCATCATAACTGACAGGGACTTGGCGCTAATGAACACGTATGAACAAGTTTTCCCAAATACGAACAAGTATCTTTGTCGGTTCCATATTCAGCAAAATATCAATAAGAACAGCAAAGAGAAATTTACTGAGAAGGAGTGGAAAGAATTTCTTCGTTCGTTTTCGACATTATGTGAGTCTTCCACAGAGGAAATATACAGGTATAATTTGGCAAACATTGAAGCACAGCTGAAAGAAGTTGGTCGTGGACGTGAGTATTTATTACATAATTATTTAAATACTTTTTACGTACATACACACATAGCTGACAACTTATGGTTATATTTATAGAGGTTTTTGAGTATATGAAGAAATCCTGGTTGATCCGTACCATGAAAAGTTTGTAGCTGCATGGACTTACAAAAAACTTAACTTTAACCAAACTACAACCAACAGAGTTGAGGGCATGCATGCATTACTAAAAAGTCACCTTCCTAGTCATCGCAACACGCTGGTTAAACTTGTGGGGTTTGTTGATCATATGGTTGAGAAACAAAATACGGAGATTAGTAGATGTTTTGAAACTAGCCTTAGAAAAGTAATGAACCACCACAAGGATCACCCCATGCTTGCAAATATACTTCGAAGGTTTCAATATATGCTATTGAGCTTATCGCTTTCGAGCTACGACGTAAGGAAGACGGGTTGAGAGCCTATGGTGCAACTTGCGGTTGCCATCTTTTTACTAGTTGTGGTTTGCTATGTGCTTGTCGTCTGGAAACATTAGAAAAAAAATGGTATGTTTACCTATTGACTCTTGCCTTTTTATTATTTCACTACCTAATTGTCTACCATATGTTTTTTTCCTAGGTGAGAAAATCCGAATCAATTCCATAGACGTGTTCTGGAAGAAGCTTGACTTCAAGCCGGCAAGGAGTACGATTGAAGATATCGATGTAGACGCGGAATTTGAAAAACTGAAACAACAAATCAATCCAACAACACCTCCTCAAGTGAAAAAAAGCTACTTTGAAAAATTTAAAACTATCCTCAAGCTAGGAAAAAAATTCAAACCTCCTGTTGTTCAAATGAACACCCGTGGTCATCCAACAAAGAAGATGCAAGAACAACGGATAACAGAACCTGGAAGAAAAAGCTCTTATATATCGTATACAGAAAGTTGGTTCGACGGCTCGGATGATCTGCCTCGTTACAGCTCGTACGTATCATCCGAAGACTTTGAAAGACAAAAAAACAACCACCTAACGTTCACCCCAATTTCCCAATGATAACGTTAGGCCATAAAACGGATATAGCTATCGAGAACTATGGAGGTCAAATTCCAAAAGTGTTTCACCCATATATATCAAAAATAATGGATGTGAAACCAGATGGTCACTGTGGGTTTTGATCGGTGGCTGTGGGGTTAGGACAGAAACGATCAAAGTATTTGTCTATCCGGCGACAACTATTAACGGAGTTGCGTATGAACGAGGTTATTTGGAGGCGAGTCTTTGATCCTGAAAATGTAGAACATTATGATGAGTTGTTTAATAGGATACAATTTCACGGAGTGGGTAGAGCAGAGCCCAAAAATTGGATACTGATGCCTGAGACCGAATTTCTTGTTGCTCAAAGATATGGTGTGATTGTTCACACTATCGACATTCGTGGCGACGACATAGTTTTCCATCTATTGGGCGGTCTAGATGAAGCTGAGGAACCTCATCAAGTGGTTGCGGTTGTGTTCGTCGAAGGTGGACATTTCATCCACGTAAAGCTTGAAGAATCCTATCCAATGCCTCCCCCAACCCTCTTTGGATTTCGAATAGATCAGAGAGTGCAGCTGGCTGGCATGACTTATACAATGAGCGAATCAACGCATATCGAAGAATAATGTACACACCCACGAACCGTAATGCTTTCCCAGATATTCAATATGTAGGTTAAGTATGTTTGTGATTGTTATTATTCAAAAAAATGCGCTTCTATAACCTTAATATGCCATAACAAACAATCAACGCACTAATATGACACGAACCGTACGACCAAGTGAAATCAAATAAGAATAACACAAGATCATGGAATACAGCAACACACGTGACCGAGCTTATATGGAACATTCCGTATAGACCATTGGTGTGTGTAAGGTGTAATATATTTTTATTGATATTTTAAGCCCATTTTACACATTAATCAAGTTTTAAATTTATAAAACACGATATTCTACTAACACTAAACGCACACTTGGGCAAGTGCACCCATCGTGAGCGTAGTATAGCGTTGGTAAGATACCAAGGTCGTCCAAGGACACAAGAGCTTTTAGTACCGGTTTATCCTCAACGTCTAATCAATCTAAATTTTTGAGAAAAGGTTTAAAACATGAAAATAAAAACTAAAAATGCAGAAATAAAATAAAAAAATAAAAACAAATAGACAAGATGAATCACTTGGATCCGACTCGCCTTTAATGTATCCTTTGATGATTTTCGCACTTTCGGACTTTTTAAGAGATTATCTTTGTTATAGTAGTAGGCCCCTCTTTTGGAGGTGACGTTACCCACAACCCAGTGGTTTGAGTCAGCAAGGATACTATCCCAAATGGTCGGAATATTGAAAGATAATTAATTAAGTTATTAATGCGAAAAATGGTAGGCCCCTCTTTTGAAGGTGACGTTACCCTCGGCTAAGTGGTTTGAGTCAGCAGGGATACAATCCCAAGTAGCCGGTTTAATGTATTAATAGTAGTTTACATATGAGGGGATCAAGCCATTCGCACCCCCGCCATCCAATACCAGTGGGTATTGAAGGAGGTCCTGGTAAGCTTGACCCGGGTCCTTGCAGGATCTATACACTGAACAAGGCAAGAACCTTACTAAACCATTCCCTTAACCCCCGACCAGGTAGCCAACATATCTCTATATAGACCGTAGAGATATGAATGGTGTAAATCTTTTACTTTATATAGACAGTAAAGTAGTGCCAAGACACCACGTATAAATGATAAAGAAAATTCACCTTCAACATAAGAAACGAGTTATTAAAGTCATTAATACAAAACCAAATAAAAAGTGCCGAAAGATTAAAAATCAAAAGTAATACATAAAAGACTTGTCTTCACCAAGTGATGTAAGAGGCTTAACTAAACATGGCCTTTGATTGGCAAGAACTCTTACGATCAATCTTGGATCCCGAGACTACTACACACACTCTAAGGTGGATGATGGTGGTGGATGTGGGTGGTGTAGTGCTGGTGGAGTGGTGGCATAGTGAGAGAGTAGTGGTTTGCCGAGGGATGCCTTTGAAGTGAGCCAAGCACCCCTATTTATAGCCTGCGCAGAGTCTTGGCCACGACCCTGTGTCCAGCGGGCATGCCCCTGTGGCCAGCCTTTTCTCTTCCTTCATTAAATGCATGTGTCAGCAGAGGGTTCCACACAGCCCGTGTTCAGCGGGCACGGCCCCGTGGGCAGAAGCGTATCTGTACTATCAAGATTTTGCAAGATTCTACAAATCATAGCGTTGACCACGCCCCGTACTGAGCTGGGCACGCCCCCGTGGTGGGCTTAGAAGCTTCCACATCTTTGTCTTTTCTGCAGACACCTGACCACGCCCCCGTGTCCAGCGGGCATGGCCCCGTGGTCAGTCTTCTGTTTCTTTGTTTTTTGCTTTGGAGATGCTGTCGAGGGGTCGGGCATGTCACATTTATTCCTTTTCTTTGTATTTATGTTGGTTTTGACTGTATATTTGTTACTTTTGCTCGTTTAAGCTCATTTGGTCCTGTAAATTCAAAAGGAAGACAAAAACACACTTTTTTCCAACATTAGTACTAAAAAAATGTTAGTTTTATACCTCATTTGATGTAATTTATATGTTACATTTTGCACACATCACCCATAAACTTCCTTAATTGACGTGCAATGGCAAAATACGTCACCTTATGACATGTATAAGTGTGTTTTTCAATTAAAATGAAATAAAAAAAAAATAAACAAAAAACCAAAACGCCCCGCTATGACCAAAATGAGGCGGTTCGAGATTAAATAACTTACATTTTTAACCCAAACCAAGCTCTTGGGTTAAAATGTAAATTTTAAAACCTAAAGCTGCGCTTTGGGCAAAGCGGGACGTTTTGACCCCACGTTTAAACCAAAGCGGGGCAGCTTCAGTTCAAACTCAAACCAAAACACCAAACACACACAAAAGGTGCGATTTCCACACACTAAACGATTACGAGCTCGTTTGAAGACCATTTTCAACGATTCAACTTCTCAAGGGTGCGATTTCTAGGCCCGGTTTAGTTACATTCCTTTATTTTTTAAGTTTTTTGCGTTTTGAATCGAATTTAGGGGGGGATCCGACGGCTTGGTGGGCTTGTTTGAAGAACAGGGGCCGAAGCACCTGGTTTAGGCCATAGCGGGGCGCTTCGGTCCTTTTATTATTTTTTTGTTATTAATTAGTTTTTAAAAATGTTTTTAAATTGTTTATTAATTTGTTATTAATTTTTTAAATAGTTTATTAAATTGTATTTAAGTTGTTTTTAAATTGTTTTAAAATTTGTTTATAAAAGTTGTTTATAAAAGTTGTTATTAAATTTGTATTTTTTAAAAACAAAGATATGGATTTCGACCTGGATATGGATTTGGATGACGAGGAGGTACAGCAGGAGGAGCCCCAAGTTAATTTACTCGATGGTCACTTGTATCTGACTTTCCTGTTGGGGACAGATAGGCATATGAGGTGCGCGAGGCTGCGCGCCTTGGAGATAGGGGCACACGTGGGGATTGATTGGGAGCTTTTAGATAGCGTGGGGGAGGCCGAGAGAGGGAGGGGGATAGTTAGATTGGAAACTCCGTTTGCGCGTCTATTCCAGATTACGACGGAGGACTCGTATCGTGAGATTACGATCGAGTTTTTATCGTCATTCATATACGCGCCGCATCCGGATGATTATGTAGAGGACCCGGACCATCCGGTGCACAATATTACCTTCCGTTTGGCCAACCAGGAGTTTGGGATGAGTCTGCGGGACTTTGCCTTCCATTCAGGTTTGTACACACACGCCGAGCTTGATACAGATACTTACACATAGGGGGTTAGAGCCTTAGACAGGCAAACCCTTATTAGTTTTTGGATGGCTATTGCGAGGGTTCCCTTTGGGAGATCCTCGCAAAAAGCCTCCACAATCATAGACCCCTGTACATACCTTCACCTCATCGTTGGGTCATCGATCGTGCCCCGGTTTCACAGCCGGGACAAGGTCAACACGAGTGACCTTTTCTTTTTGTACTGCCTGTTGCGGCCCCACCCGTGTGCGCTCGCTACGTCCCTAGCGGAGTACTTTGCTTCCGCTTATCATAGGCTAGGGGCGCGGCAGGCTCTTCGGCGGGTCCTACATTACCATGATCACGCTCTCTTTAGGGATCGTGCCCGAGAGTGACTCACTAATGTCCCCGGCCGTTCCGTCGACTACATTAGGCCGAGTGTCAGTATCGAGCATGGGTTTGACGCACAGGTTTGATGTTGGGCTGCGGTTTCAGACGCGTGATTATCAGATTTTTGTGCCACAGCCATTGCCGGAGGTTATCCCAGTTGTTATTGAGGTTAGGGACGGAGTAGTAGCGCCTCCACATGTTCAGCTTGCTGCTCGGCAGGCTCAGCTTGACGCTCTAGGTTTGGCTCAGCCTCTAGATCAGGATCAGGCTCAGCCTCAGCCGCATTCGCCTCCAGCTGATCATGTCGTTGACGACGAGTTCCCGCCACCACCGCCGCCGCCACCTCCGCACCCGCCGCAGTACCCACAGCACGTCTATGCTGACCTGCCTCCTGCTGCGCAGGAGGTGGTTCGGGACATCGATCGGCGCCTCTGACGTTCTGATCGACAACAGACGTGGATTATTCAGACGCTCATGGCAATCACCACTCATTTGGGATTGCCAGAGATTCCACTGCCACCGTCTCCACCGCCAGAGGATCAGTAGCTTTAGTTTGTATTGATTTTATTTTGTATTAGACATTTTGTTTGTTTTGTATGTACAAACTGACTTTATATATATCTATACAGTTGATCTTTTATATATGTTGTGTGGATTGTTTGCGCTTATTTCATACGTCTCCTTCGCGACATATCGTACAGTGTTTTAATTAAACATGTTCGTGTAATTTATTAAAAATAACTTAGTTAACATCTATAAAAACAATGACATAAAGAAACGGAACATTTAACGTGAGTGTACTAGAGAGAAAAGGAATGTCGCACTTCAGGGCATTATTTGTTTTTTAAAGGACTTTTTAAATTACATTTTTTTTAAATTATAATACATGTTTTTAAAATTATAATATATGTTTTCTAAAACAAACAAAAATCAACATAATTTTCAACAAATAAATTCAACAAAATACAACCCATCAAAACCCCCCACTTTTTCCACCAAATCCACCCATTTTGGAACAAAAAAAATCTGAGAGATCGAAACACCACGCTTTGTCCAATGCATGGCGTTTAACCCAAAGTCAACAGACATGGTCTGACAAGTTTAGACCTTGTCTGCAGAGTTTAGGCCTAAACGCCGCGCTTTGTACAAAGCGTGGCGTTTCGAGGTGTGTAAAAAGACAAGGTGCGTGTGTGAATAGCCAGGGCATATTATATATTCTCTACAATAACAAAAAGGATGGCGGCAATAGTATTTCCATCTGATTGGTTGAGTGGGGCAATCACACGCCTGTAACACCCCGAAAATACAAATTTTTATATTTAAAAATTTAATGTTAGTAATAAACAAAATAAACTAACTAGGAAGAAGTAACCTAGTTAGTTAGTTGTCTTGTAGTAATAAAGAAAATTGGTTAATATAACACTCTATGTGACTTGGAATAAAGTATAGGGGTCAATTGTAGCAAACTTGAAACAAGTTTGCTTTAATTAAAACACTAGACACCAAAACACACACTTTAAGTGTGTGTTCTGGTCGAACTCTCCAGAGAAGCCAGGGGCTCCCCACATCAAACCCTAACTAGCTCAAAAATTGACAAATTGAAGGGCCAAATCAGTCCCAAATCGATATCCAAGCATAAATTAGTGATCACATCAGTGTAGTGATCATAAGGTATGTCAAAATTTACAATTTGGTTTCATCTCAAATTCTTGATGATTTGTGAAAATCGAAATCTGGGCTTGATTATTTGATGTTTAGATGAGATTAGCAATAAAAACATGTCTAGGAGTAAACCCTAGTCAATAACATGTCGAATTAGTGTTTAATTTATGAAATTCATGATAATCCATTGATAAGTTAAATGGGTTTTGTAAAAATAAGATGAACACAAGAATCACGACTATCAAAAGTGGTGTTACTTGATTTCTATGAAATGATTCTGAGAATAGTATGCATGCTTGACATAATGGAATAGAATTGTGTGTTTATATTGGGCAAAATAAACAAGTTATGAACTTGATTTTAAATATGTAAAATTATGCCCGTTAGGTGTTCGTTAAAATGCCTAAATGAAAGATAATTGTTGAAAATCGGACAAAAACGCATGTTTGATGGATATGGAAAATTATGCGTTAAGACTTATATAAAGGGTTCTAAACGGTTTGTGGATTGAACTCTTTAGGCAAGGAAACCGGGTCTTCAAGCGGACAAGCCGGAGCGGACACACGCTTGAAGGGAACGCTTTAAAGGTACGCGACTTGTCGTCTCTTTACATTTATGTAGACAAGCGTAGTCGTAAATATGTTTAATGTTGATATAGCGAAAATGGTTGCGTTTGGTAAGTCAATGAAGTGATGGAATTCACTCGATAACCAAACGGGTCAAAACGAATGGTTAAAGTATGTTTGGAATGTCAATGAAGTGATGTGACTCACTCGACAACCAAACGGGTCAAAATAGATAGCTAGATATGTGTAACGTTGATATAATGAAAATAGTCGTGTTTAGTATCACATTGAAGTGATGGAATTCACTCGACAAAGAACGAGTTAAAATAATGGTCGAAATGGTAGTGTTTGAAGTGACTTGAACGTCACTCGTTAAATTTGAGTTATAAGAACGTAAACCATGGAATGGAGATGATACACTAAGATGGACAAGCCCGGGAATGAGTAATTATGGTTGGAAAATCAATGACGTTGAATTATGCAGGTATGTAACCTTGTTCCGTTACATTATGTTAATTAGAATTACGGTCGTTTGAAATTGTGTTTTTAAGACAAGATATTCGTTAATAAAAGTGACGAAGATCACTATTAGATAAACGAGTCAAAAACTTGATTAGAAAATGTTTGGTAGTCATTGGAAATGGAGGATTCCATAAATGAGCCAAACGAGTCGATTAATTGTTTAGTATATAGTAAGAATGTGTTTTGAATAGTTTATGGCGATGGTGGATCATAAGAGCGTAAAACCATGGACTTGGTATTGATACGCTAGTGATCGTAAGCCCCGGATGATGGGTAAATAAGATTAGAATGCCAAAGAATAAGTTGGCGAACAATTTGCACACATAGTTAATGGGTCGAATAATCGAAACTAGGATTTTGTGGGCCATTCATTCATAATCCGGGTTTCGTTAAGTGAAATTTATTTGGTTAGATCCGTAATTTTAATACGGACATATAGGAAAAAGAATCGGCTAAAACGGATTTGTAAATAAAAAGTTATGAGGAATTAAGCGGAAAAAAAAATATAAGAAGGCTGAGCTGGGCGAACCGTGGGTCACGGTCCTGAACCGTGACTCACAGTCTGGCAATTCTGTTTGGAGCTGGGCGAACCGTGGGTCACGGTCCTGAACCGTGACTCACAGTCTAGCAGTTCTGTTTTGAGCTGGGCGAACCGTAGGCCACGGTTCTGAACCGTGGCTCATAGTTTGGCAGTAATTTGTTTGTTTTTCATTATTTAAGCAATAGAACTCGTTTTTACTTAATATTAAGATGTCAAAACTAACGATTAATGTGGTTTTGACCATAGGTGATGCTCATTTGTTGTGGATGTTGATCAAGCAATGGAATCAAGAACCGAACACAAGTTTTGAATGCTTCCGCGCTAATCTAATCTATTTTAAAACATGTTGTTTTGTAAACTCTTTTAAATATTGAACATTTTAATCTAGTTAGTCGACTATGTTTAAATACTATAATGACGTACATCTTAGTTATTAACTAAGTTTTGTTGGTCATGTATTTCGTATTTAAATAGTCCGTATTTTATGGTTATAAAATGAAACTATAAGACGAGTGTTACAACGCCACCCACAATTTTTTTTTAAATTACGATTTTGCCCCGTTTAAATTTATTGTTTTACTATTGGTTTTAGTTTTTTCTCCCAATCAAATTACAATTTTGCCCTCGGTTCAAATTTACAGCTTCGCCATCGCTTTTGTGTTTATTATTTCTGTCAAATTACGATTTTGACCCCCAATGTAGTATAACCAAGCCATCGTTTAGTTTCTTTTTTTTAGAAAAATATGGTATTGTTTTGTTTTGTTTTACACAACTATGGTAGTGTTTTGTTTTAATTTGTTGACTCGATGTAATTTTCATTAGTGTCAGACCGCCTGGCATACGCTCACTTGTCCGAAAAATTACAAATTTGGCCCCAGTTTAAAATTATAATATTTCCATCATTATAGTTTTCATAGCAAAAGTATGGTAGTGTTTTGTTTTAATTGGCAGACTCGACATAATTTTTTTGTGATTGTTTTATGAGTAGTATGTATAAGTAACCAAAACACAGACGTAAATTTTAATACTATAAGAGAGAATTATTCAGCTTAGTGCCTCGCAACGCGGGCAACCATCATATTGTTGAAAAAGCCCCCCCCTTCTTTTGCCTTTTTGTATTTGTATAATATAATTATAATTGAGCATTATCAAAAATACATGTGGTTGAGTGGTTTTGATGTATGTATATAACCAAACAAATTCAATAGATAAGCCAATTGGTCCAACCAATTTACGATTTTATCACCAGTTTAAAATTACGTTCTTACCCCCAGTTAAAAATAAAAATACGATTTTGCCCCTAGCTCAAAATTACGAATTTTCTCTCAGCTTAAAAATATAAAATTATGAGTTTGCCCTCATTTAAAAAATACGATTTTGCCCCGGTTCAAATTTGTAGTCTAGCCATCGTTTTAGTTTTTCTTTTCCCTAGCTCAAAATTACGATTTTGCCCTCAGTTCAAAAATATGATTTTGCTCCCTTTTCAAAAATTACGACTTCGCTCTGAGTTTAAAATTACGTTTTTGCCCTCAGTTTAAAATAAAATTATGCTTTTGACCGAGCTAAAAATTAAGATTTTGCCCTTAGTTCAAAACTATGATTTTGCCCCAATTCAAAATAAAATTATGGTTTTGCCCCCCAGCTTACAATTACGAATTTGCCCTCAGTTTACAATTATTAGTTTGCCATCATTTAAAAAATTATGATTTTGCCCCCAGATAAAATTTGTAGTCTTGCTAAGTTTTTTTTTTTTTTTTTTTTTTTTTGCAGAACTATAATAGCTTTTATTTTACTTGGTTGAATCAATTTAACTTTTGTGTCAAGCAGGTGTCTAGCACTCGCTCATTGATTGGTTCTGATAAATTACTATTTTGTCCCCAGCTCTAAATTATAGGCTTGACATCGTTTTAGTTTTTTAGCCATACTATGGTAGTGTTTTGGTCTAATTGGTTACCTCGATGTTTTTTTTAAATCGTGTTATAAGTAGTATGTACAAGTAACTAAAATACATACGTACATGTTATGAAACTAAGAAATATTCGGCTTAGCGCCCCGCAACGCGGACGGGGCATCCGACTAGTTATATATATTGATGACGAGCGATGATGAATAGTAACGTTATTTTTATAATAATATATAGCATTTTATTATTTTTTATTTTAATATTATCATAATAGTTTATTATTATATTTACTTTCAATAACATATTTTTATTTATTTTTTTAAACATATATTTCCTTTACCATTTTTTTAATAATTCTTTTTTTAGAACATATATTAATTTATCGATTAATTTGATACTTCTTTAATAGTTTGCGTTTATAATTTTTTTCTAAAGACTTAAGTAAGTAGTTGTGCTTGATTTTTTCCCTGACATTCTGTTATAAATTTTGTAAAAAAACGAAGTTGTACTCAAAATAAAGTATTTATTTGGTATCATAAAAATGGTACGATGATAAACTAAATCGTTGTAATGGTTTAGCTTTTTAAACAACATACTTTATTTTCAAATCAAGTTTATTTTACATTATCATTTGCTTAGTTTCGCCGCAAAGCGCGACGTCAACAAAACTAGTTCATGAGTAAAGTACAACCAGAAGGGAATTTTTTGCTTTCTTCAAACCATTTTTTATAAAGCATAGAGTAAATTACAATTTGTTTCTTTGTGGTTTGAGTCAATTTTCACTTTGCCTTCTTATTTCAAAAAATTTTTGTACTGCATCATGAAACTTGTATTTCCTTACAATTTGTCACCTCGTGATTTATTTTCCGTCACTTATGTTATCCTATTGAAGATACTATACATTATATATAATTCATACAACACTACCGTCATTTGTATTTCCTTGCAATTTCTCTCGCTATTGAAGATACTATACATTATATATAATTTACACACACAAACATTAGTCATTTCACACTCATCATGGAGGGAAAGTTAATAGAAGTGATGAAAAATAAACCATAGGGTGTCAAATTGCAATGAAATACAAGTTTCATGGCGCAGTACAAAAAGTTTTTGAAATAAGGAAGCAAAGCGAAAAATGACTTAAACCACATAAAGAAGGGCAAATTGTAATTTACTCTAAAACATATAAAAAACATCACTTCCGGATCCAACAAACTGACAACCATGTATTTTCATAAAATTACACTTTCACCCCTCATATGATTATCACTTCAGTCCTTTAACTTCCCCATGTCAATCCGTTCACCACCAAATCTGGGCATGACACCTCACTGCAACTCTCTCTCCATGCTGGTAGAAGGGGTGGAACCTGCTCTCCCAGCGGGTAGTACAAGCTCAACGATCGCATTCAAACACAACCACACTCCGTTCTTTGGTAATCATCAACCGAAATGGTTTGCCGATTTGAAGACCTGAGAGACCGATGACCGTATACCTCATCAGGTACCTATACCCAAAAAGGGTACCCGGGTACACCCTGCCCACCCTAATGTCGTATCACGCCTTTCATTTCCACATCATACCTTATTATGTAGCATTGTTATATAATAATAATCTACTATATATACGTGTGTGAATTATATATAATGTATAGTATCTTTGGCTAAATTTATAGGAATACACACCAATCAACTTTTCATAGGTTTGTGGCAAATAACAAGATGGCCCAATCAGAATTTGGCAAGTGTGGAGTGACCAAATATATTGGCTTTCCCTTTATATTAATCTATAACTTGGTGGGGCTCAAAAGGGTTGATAATGTGTTTAACATAGTAGATCATCCAACATGATATATGTAAACAATTATAAAGGAAAAGAAATGATAATCCAAGGGGGGGGGGGGGGGGGGGGGGGGGGGGCAAAGTAGTATATATAATTCGGTGTTAGTTATAAGTTAATGGACATGGCGGTGAATAGGACAAAATCTACCAATAGTGGTGCAATCACACTTTGCGAGTCATGACCAAACAGGTCAAACTAGGGACCGAATGTGTCGTCGATTTGGTTACCAGCTATCAAATCAAGTACAAATAAATTAGACAGTTTTTAGTGAACCGCTCAGACTCAGCGGTCAATGTAGAAACTTAGTTCACCTTTTATAAAATATAATTACAAAATATATAATAACGAGACTCTTATTATTCATAGGAAATATCATAGTACAATACCGGTTGCACTAACTAAATAAAAGGAATATAAAATATAATTATATATACCAATCTTGATTCAAGCTGCATCTCTGGTGGGTCCTTCACGCACACTTGATAGCATCTTAGACTCGAGTATTCATCATCTTGAATCTTGAAAAATTACTCCTTGATTGCAACAAAGAACACACTAAAACGTTGACAATTTTGGTTGAGGCACGTGTTCAACACGCTTCTCTTAAAACAGATTTCACGCCTCTACCAAAGACGACGTGTCTGTCTCCCAGGGTACAACAGCCGAAGTAGTTTGTACTGCCGGAGATGGAACCTCCACAGTTGAGTTTTTCATACGATAGGTAGGTGTTACCCTTTGAACCTTCGCTCATGAAATGCACTTAGCCCACTAGCTCTGAGTAGATCTCAATGTCTTTGAACTCGCCTTCCGTTTGTGTAGACGACAATACACTTCACACAACACTCTCCTTAGTCGGGTCATCTCCTCATAGTAGTGTCCAATAATGGTCGTGGAATACGTTCCTGGTTCTGCGAGAGCTCGATGAATTGTGCCCTCAATTCCATTCAAAGTGACCCCACTTCTCTCTAACATAGATGATTCTCCTTAGATCATTAAAAGCATTGTGGTTATCCTGATTTATCCAAATCATTTACCACATATTATGCTTAGCCTCACTCTTTGTCACTGAATATCATAGGAATAGACTAGGACGTATTTAAACACCCTTTTATACTTTGGGGTATGTATAACCATATATACTAGCTTATGCATGTCATTTGTGCCCCTACAGTGACCACCCTTAGGCATATGAGTTAGTTGTCCTATTGAACTTAGATCTTGGGATCTCCAGTCAACTAAGTTCGGTTTCCTTCACACACCCTTTTTCCATGGGCTTCAGTCTCATTCCACAACTTGATCTCTAATAAAACCTCAGGTTGTTTGTTGGATCCATAACATTAACAAATAACTTTGCGTATTTGAGACCAGTTGTCATGATGTGTTCTTAACTCGTAAGTTAATTTTGCCTATTGTCAACTTCTAAGACTATAACCTCAGTGGCCATCTGAATCTGGTTATAATATATGTCTTTGTAAGATACGCGTATCATTTAAGGCAAACACATCTCCATTATGCACTATGACCTTTGTGTCCTCCACTTAGTCGTCTGTTTGCAATGTTAGATAGGATTACAAAATCCTTATTACCAAAATTTTATGATACAAATGCAAGACACCCCTACATTTAAGCGTTATAGGATATCATCCAGATGGGGTAATGAAAACCGTTTCTACATACCATTATAGGGTTGTTTCTAAATGGATCCTCCCCCATATTTCTTGCCATTTGATCAACATTTCCGTAACTTCACTTATGACGACATACACATATGATTGAACAAGATCAACCTCATTGTATCAGTGAATTCAACTCATCTTGCATTAGCTTACATAAGCTTCTGAGCTGACCAAAGCAACACATGCCATTGTCATAAGTTTATAACCAACTTAGAATAATTCAAATTTAACATCGAGAATAAGCCTAGACAATGAGTTCTCCTCATTAAATTTTCGAACAAACTCTTCAAAAGTTACATGTATTTTCCTTATAATGAATGAAATTCTCCCTCAACTATGTCTGTACATAAATTCTTTTTGTGTTCATACACTTTTGAATGTTTAGAGTTAATTAGTCTCCATCAAGACCCATAATTAATCAAGTAGTAGTCTAGCATGCTTTAGACTACAATACTTTAGCATGTGAACTAAAGATGAATCATTCCGATTCTTCACAGCCTTAAGGATATCATAATATCACTTTGCAACATTCATCCCTTGTTAAGACAAAATAATGAGACTTATTCATAATCCTAAAACATCAATGTTTTGGTCAAAAATTACCGAAGTAATTTAGTGATCAAATTAGTTAAGTGAGGTAGTGTGCTAAAAAGTGTGTTGAAAATATGCTGGTTAAGTTGTTTGGAAAAACACTATTCAAGATACGGCTCAGGATATTGAGCTGTATCTACGATCAAACAATGAGCAAAAAGTAAAGGGGGGTGACGCGAGATATACGAGGAAAGCCCTTGATCAATCTAGATCGCCGGCATAAAACCTCGGGAGCTGACAATCGCAGCTGCCTTGTTCTTCTTATTGCTTTAAACGTCAGGATACAGTGCAGGATATTGACCAGATCGCTAAGTGTTACAATGCTTTTGTGCGAGAGTGAAAATTGCTAAAGAACAAGTGTAAGAGTGTAATGAGTGTTGATGTGATGTCCTATTCGATCTGATATACCCACCTATTTAGAGTAACGAATTACAAACGAAAATTCCTATAAATATGGGATGCTCCGAATATTCCATTGTAAACGTTGTAGACCGAGTAATGCGGCTTCAACGTCTTTATTTGAACGACTTGGACCGAGTCTTCCGCGGAATGAGTCCTTGTGAACGTTGCTAGCTTCTAACCCGCGTACCTGCACATAATCCGTTAGTGATCCTGAGGATACCATTCAGGATGTTACCAATATCCTGAATCAGCATCCCGGATGTGAACAGATATCATATAACCAAGATATAACCCAAGATATTTCTCAGGATATGGGCTCAGAATTTCACCCATAACAATTGTCCCCAAAAATGTTACCGTTCAGTATCCTTGCCACTAACGGTTACATTTTTCACGGAGATCGAGATAATTAAGAGATAAGACCCATGATGTGACCGTTTGCAACTTACTCAGCCTATATTTACTCATCCCCATCTCTTTTTTAATCACTACTGTTATGGGTGAAATTCTGAGCCCATATCCTGATACTATATCTTGATTTTATGATCGCTGATTACGATCAGGCTACCGGACCAGGATATTGGTAACATCCTGAGGCAGTATCCTGACTATTACTAACAGTTTGCTTGTAAACGTTGGCTACAAGGGACTAACGTTCATGAAGACCAAGTCATCCTGAAGACTCGCTCAAATTGGTTAGGATAAGGACGTTGATGGCGGAAAAATAGCTCTTGTAACGGTCAGCATTGAAGATTGGCGTGTTTTATGGAAAGTTACGAAGATTGGTCAAAGATATTAATGTTGTAACGGTTATGGAAGCTTAAATCCCGGAGTTATAGTTTGTAAGCGCGTGGAAAACGAGTGGAAACAGCCTGGCAACGTTCAGAAAGGAAATAATCTCAGTATCCCGGATTTTTAGCATAATATCCCGGATTTTTAGCATAGTTAGTTATTTCCTATTACTATATAAAGGGGTGATCGGATCATAGGTAGACAGGATTTAGACACACAATTTCTCGTACACTCTAGCTCTCTACCACCTGTAACCACTCACAAACACTCACACTTGTACTCGAATCGCATTGTAACACTTAGTTGATCCGTATCATATCCTGCATTGTATCCTGTTATTCAAGCAATAAGAAGAACAAGGCAGCCGACGATTGTCAGCTCCCGAGGTTTTATGCCGGAGATCTAGATTGATCAAGGGCTTTCCTCGTACATCACGTGTCAACCTTTACATTTTTGCTCATTGTTTGATTATTGATATAGTCTGATATCTTCGGACTATATCCTGAAACTGTTTTTGCAAACTAACAAACCAACATATTTTTCACAAAGTATTACTAGCACACTACCTCACAAAACTAATTTGATCACTTAATTGCTTCGGTAATTTTTGACCAAAACAATTTGGCGCCCACCGTGGGGCAAGTGGTGCTATTTCTACTAAAAGCTTTTGCAAAATCATTACTTGGTTTTCTATTTTCAAAAATTTTTGCTACACTATTTTCAATGGCCTCGAGATCAAACATGAGCTCTTCCACCGTGTCTGCTACAACCTCTACAACAATTGGTTCGATGCTTCCACCACCTCCTCTGAGAACGCAAGCCTCTTCACAAGGGACCGAAATTCATGTGGCTCGGGATGTTATTCCCACTCAGAATATTCGGGGATCTGGTCCTGTTTTGGCCTCTAATGAAGAAATTCTAACTTTATTTGGTAGTGTACAGGAACAAATGAGGCAGCAGCAGGAGACCAACCAAATGCTGATAAGAGAGATGCAACTCTTGAAATCCAGCTCAAGCAGGCCCGCTGAGGATACTGTCACTCCCTTGCAACCAAGAGCTTTAAACTTCAATTCTGCAGTATATACTGAGGATAACAGGGGGAATATTGTGCCTAGCCATTCCCAGAGTCATATTCCTGAAATACCCTCTTCGGTCAGGGTGTCAACTGTGAGAAATCCAGGATATGCTCCAGGATGTGCTCCAGGATATAGCCAGAATCACCAAGCTGGTAACTTGTCTGTTAACACCAGTATCCCTGTTACCAATAATCTTGGATCATTGCAGGATGCAGGTGTGACATCAGTGATAACCAGAGAGCTTCAAAAGTTGAAGGATATGATATCAAGTGTGCCTGGAATAGTGCAGCCTATACCAGAAGTATCCCGGGATAGTCACAACATATCCCGCTTTGCTCACCCCATTTGTGATGCAGAAATCCCAAAGAGATTCCAGACTCCTAACATGAAGCTGTGTGATGGGATGACGGATCCTGAGGAGCATATTGCCCAGTATAGGGAGAGGATGGAGATTAACCCTATCCCGCCAGAACTTAAGGAAGCATGCTTGTGCAAGGGCTTCGGCTCTACTCTAACAGGATCAGCCTTGAAATGGCTTCTAAATGTTCCACCTTATTCAATTACATCATTTGCTCATTTAGTTAATTTGTTTAATAGTTAGTTTTCTTGTAGTAGAAGCTTTGAAAAACTAACAAGTGACCTCTACAGGATAACACAGGGGCCTCAAGAATCCCTAAGGGATTATGTGAACAAATTCAGCAGGGAATCCTTGGATATCCCATACCTTGATGTTGCTACAGCAGTCCAAGCATTCAAAATGGGACTACAAAAGGATTCCCAGTTTTATCAGGATCTTGTGATGAATCCTTGCAGGAACTTGGACGAAGCTCGAAACAGGGCCTTGAGATATATCAGGCTGGAAGATGATAAGAAAATGCAAGAGAGGATGAATGCATCCTCAACATATGAACCAACTAACAGGAAGTCAGAATCCTCATACAAACCATATCGTTCTAAGCCATATGACAGGAATGATAGCAAAAATGTGAACGCTGTTGAAAATGAGGATCCTGAGGAGTATCCTGAATTGTCAGAATATTGTTTTTCTGTTAATATACCTGAACTAATGTATGCTATGCAGGGTTTGGGAGAAAAAGCCAGGTGGCCTCGGAAGAATCAACAAAAAGCTGATTGGAAGGATAAGTCCAAATGGTGTGCCTTCCATGAGGATTTCGGACATGTTACTGAGGATTGCATTGCCCTGAGGAAAGAAATAAGCTACCTACTAAGCAAAGGATATCTGAAGGATCTTCTGGGCAGAAAGAAGAATAAGGGTCAGGATATTGAGAAAGATCCTGAACGAGCAGCATCACCTCCCGCCGACGCCAAGATAATTAACTTTATCTCAGGAGGGTCCGATATCTGCGGAACTTCTTATTCTGCAGCCAAAAGACATGCAAATGAGGCTAAGGCCAAAAGGGGGAATAAGCCAACCAGGATATCGACCCTCACGACTGATAAAACGATCACGTTCGATAGTGATGACAGGGATACTGTCCAGGATCCTCATCATGATGCTCTGGTAATAACTTTATATGTTGCTAATCACTTTGTACGCACGATACTGGTGGATAATGGCAGCTCAGTCAACATCATCCAATTGGAAACCTTGAAGAGAATGAACATCCCCGAGATAGAGATTACCTCAAAGTCCACTGTGCTTGTAGGGTTTAGTGGAGAAGCAAAGAATACCGTAGGGGAGATAAAGTTGCCCGTGTATGTTGAAGGGGTCAACTCATTACAACGCTTCTGTGTCATGGACTCCTTATCCTGCTACAATATCATATTGGGTAGGCCATGGATCCATGATATGAAAGCTGTGCCATCAACCTATCATCAGTGTATCAAGATCCCTACTCCTTGGGGGGTTGTCAAGGTGGAAAGTGATCAACAAGAGGCAAAGGAATGTTACTCATCCTCGATGAAATCTTCAACCAAGCATAATGCAGCAGAGCAATTAAAGATGCGGGCCCAGGATATCGTGGAGGCTTCAGAGCAAGATGTAAAGAAAATTATCCTGGATCAGGATAATCCAGATATCTCGGTGCTCGTAGGAGCCAATATCCCTCAGGATACTGAAAATCAGTTAACTAACTTTTTGAAATGCAGGATGTCAACATTCGCATGGAAGCATGAGGATATGACAGGTATTTCTAAGGATATTATAACTCACAAGCTTGGAATTGACAGGTCTTTCAAGCCTATCCAGCAAAAGAGAAGGAAGTTTGCTCCAGAACGAAACGTAATTATTCAAGAAGAGGTTGAAAGACTATTGAAGTCCAAGATGATCAGCGAAGTCAAATTTCCCAAGTGGCTAGCAAATGTGGTCGTGGTTCAAAAGAAGAATGGGAAATGGAGAGTTTGTGTAGATTACACAGACTTGAACAAAGCTTGTCCTAAAGACCCATTCCCTCTGCCTCATATAGACTCGATGGTGGATGCCACTGCTGGTCATGAGATGTTAACCTTCATGGATGCATCCTCAGGAATCCAGCAGATCCAAATGGAACCTTCAGACCAGGAGGATACTGCTTTCATGACACCAACAGGTATTTACTGTTATACTGCTATGCCTTTTGGTTTGAAAAATGCAGGTGCAACGTACCAGAGATTGGTGAACATGATATTTAAAGACAAACTGGGGGACACCATGGAGGTGTACATTGACGATATGGTAGTCAAATCCAAGAAGGATGAGGATCATCTCCAGGATATTAAAGGAGCATTTGATATCCTGGACCAGTACAATATGAAACTAAATCCTGCCAAGTGCCATTTTGGAGTGGGGGCAGGAAAGTTTTTAGGATACATGGTGACTAAAAGGGGTATAGAAGCAAGCCCGGAACAAATCAAAGCTATCCTGGATATCAAGTCACCATCCAACATGAAAGATGTACAAAGATTAACTGGACGAGTAGCGGCATTGAACAGATTTATATCAAGATCCTCAGAAAAATGTAAGGAATTCTACGATATCCTGAAGAAGAATAAGAGGTTCGAGTGGGGATAAAAACATGAAGCAGCCTTACAGGAATTAAAGCAATATCTTTCAACCGCACCTCTAATGATGAAGCCCGAGGATGGTGAACCATTATCCCTGTATCTTGCAGTATCAGGGAATGCAGTAACTGCTGTTTTAGTTAAGGATCACGAAGGTCAGCAGTATCCTGTCTATTATGTTAGTAAAAGTTTATTAGATGCTGAAACTAGATATTCACACTTAGAGAAATTTATATTGGCTCTAGTTATGGCATCGACGAAGCTTAGACATTATTTTGAGACACATAGGATTCATGTTAAAACTAATTATCCTGTTAAGAATGTGCTTAGGAGACCTGAGATGTCGGGTAGAATGACTAAGTGGTCAGTAAAATTAAGTGCCTATGATCTAATATATGAACCTAGAAATGCTATAAAGTCTCAGGCTCTAGCAGACTTTGTGGCTGATTTCAGTAGTGATATTCAAAACGAAGTAGACCTAGAAGTGCAACAGCTAGGAGAAAACTTAGAATCTTGGACACTATATACTGATGGTGCATCTAATGTAAGAGGTGTAGGTTTGGGTATACTACTAAAATCGCCACAGGGGGACATATTACCCCAGGCTATTAAATGTGAATTTCCTGCCACTAATAATGAGGCAGAATATGAAGCTCTGATAGCAGGATTAGAATTAGCTAAAAATATAAATATTAGATATTTACAAGTATATGTTGATTCCCTGTTGGTTACTAACCATTTCAATGGATCTTATGCAGTAAAAGGCGAAAAGTTAGCTGAATATCTTGAAATTGTTAAAAAATTAGCAGGATATTTCAAAATTTTTATACTTGAACAGGTACCAAGAGAAAAGAATGCTGAAGCTGACGCTCTAGCAAACTTAGGATCTACTGTCAGGATACCGGAGGGAACTCAGATACCAATAGTGCACATCTTATATCCTGCAATGGAACATTTTAAATCTCAGGATAAAGAAGTAGCATGTATCCAGGATCCTGGTGATGGATATCCTGAGAAGGATCCTGAATCCTGGATGACTCCAATTGTGAAGTATCTTCAAGAAGGAGATATCCCAAAGGATGCAAATCCTAAGGCTTTTAGGATGAAGGTATCTCGTTTTGCTATTATAAATAATATTTTGTATAAGAAATCCCTTGCAGGTCCGTACCTAAGGTGCTTGGAAGATCCTGAAACCAAGGAGGTACTTCAAGATATACACGAAGGCGACTGTAGCAACCATACTGGGGGCAGATCTCTGTTCTCGAAGGTGTTGAGAACAGGATATTACTGGCCGACCATGAGAAAGGATGCTGCGGAGTATGCTCGAAAATGCGATGCATGTCAAAGACACGGCAACATCCTGCATCAGCCTGTAGAACCATTATACCCTATCATATCCCCTTGGCCGTTTATGAAATGGGGAATGGACATAGTGGGAAAACTTCCAAAGGCTCCAGGAGGAAAGGTTTTTATGCTAGCAATGACAGATTATTTCTCCAAGTGGGTCAAAGCCGAGGCCTTTGTTCAAGTCAGGGATCAAGAAGTGGTATCCTTCATAAAGAGGAATATCCTGACCAGATTTGGGGTACCAGCTGAGATAGTTTGTGATAATGGCTCTCAATTCATCAGCAAAAGAACTACTGACTTTTGCAAGAGTTGGGGAATTAAAATGATCACATCTACACCGGTACATCCTCAAGCAAATGGACAAGCAGAATCCTCAAATAAGATAATTGTCAACAATTTGAAGAAAAGACTTGGAGCTAAGAAGGGAAAATGGGCAGAGGAACTACCATTTGTCCTATGGGCTGATAGAACAACTGTGAAGAATGCTACTAGGCAAACCCCATTTTCTTTGGTATTTGGGGCAGAAGCAGTGATCCCGACAGAAATGGTGATACCGACAGCTAGATCAAGCCTATGGGATCCTGAATCAAACCCTGAAATCTTATGTCAAGAACTGGATACTATTGATGAGACAAGAGATGCAGCAAAGCTAAGGATAGCGACATATCAACAGAGGATATCCAGAGCATATAACAAGAATATAAGGACTAGAAGGTTCCAAGTCGGAGATTGGGTGTTAAGGAAAGCTTTTCAGAATACTACGAATCCTGCTGATGGAAAGTTGGCTCCAAAGTGGGAGGGACCCTATGAGATTGAATCAGAATCCGGAAAAGGAGCATACCAGCTTAAGAATATGGAGGGGGATATACTACCAAGATCCTGGAATGCTATACATCTCAAAGCCTATTTCAAGTGAGTTTAGAATTTAATTTCTAACTCAAGATGGTATGAATTCTGTCTCTTTTAAATATAATATAATTTATTTGAACCCAATACTAACTTAAGCATCGGAGGGGTGTTAGCCAAGCTAACACCCACCTTAGTTTAAGGTTGTTTTGTAGAATATGCTTCGGGATATAGCCCCAGGATACACACTCAGGATACTTCAAAAGATTAGAGGATTGGCCCCCTCTCTCACGTTTAAGGGATCCTGATCCCTTCACAGGTTTAAAGGTATTCACCTTTCTCACGAATTGGGTTTAAACACCCCGCCTGGAGCGCAAGTTATCCAGGGATAGTTCAAGGTGGCGGGACCAGTTCATGTAAAAGTGGCTGACAATTTGTTATTGTTGGCTATACCCTGGATCCTAAAGGTATATGAGGATTGATCACCCTCTCTCGCGAAAGGGTATTTTCATACTCTCTAAGGTTTAAAGGTTTTCACCTTTCTAAGTGTTGGAGTTTATACACTCCCGCCTGTAGCGCACGAAAATTTGGGATTTTCCCCAGGATACTAAGGGTTTATCCCCAGTACATTAAGGGTTTATCCCCAGTAAAACTAAAGTTTTTAACAAGATTGCAAAGATATGACAAGCTGTGATTACACACGTTCTTTTGTGGATAAGAAGCTACGAAGTTTAATCACTAAGTGAAGAAATACTCAAGTATGTCATGCACTGATGCAATATCCTGCACAGACAGGGGACATCCATGCCGGGGACATTACAAAGGATTCAAAGGTTAAGGTTGGAAATTATTGCCTAAGTGTTTCTGGTATGATTTATTGTTCTTCAAGTCTCGAAAACCTTATCTAAATGATCTAAGTTTTCTAAAAAGTCATATTCAACCAAGTTTTGTCTAACATTTAAAAGACATTTCATCAGTATCCTGACCAGGATATTTGATCAGGATATTCAAAACATACCTTTCAAAAATAAAAACATAATAAATAAGACTAAAAAGGTCGGTTTATTATTATTAGTCCAAAAGATTGTATTCTTGGTTTCGTCTCAAAAAGAGACCCATCCACCAAGAAGACAATTAAGTTTTTAAAGAATATTTACATAAACAGTTGAAGGCTTCATCTAGGAAACACAGGATCCCTCCACCTTCAGTCGTCAAACTATTCTACTTGCAGGAAATTAGAATTGTTCTAAGTGCAGGACGACTAGATGATTTAGACCCTACAAAATACAGACAAACTAACCAAGATACAGGTTCAGTATATGTGTACAGGTTCAGTATATTTGAAACAGATATCCTTACCAGACATGTTGGAATGACTAAAAAATATATCCGTTGGAATCAGGATATCCAACAGTTACATTTTTGGGGACAATTGTTATGGGTGAAATTCTGAGCCCATATCCTGATACTATATCTTGATTTTATGATAGCTGATTACGATCAGGATACCGGACCAGGATATTGGTAACATCCTGAGGCAGTATCCTGACTATTACTAACAGTTTGCTTGTAAACGTTGGCTACAAGGGACTAACGTTCATGAAGACCAAGTCATCCTGAAGACCCGCTCAAATTGGTTAGGATAAGGACGTTGATGGCCGAAAAATAGCTCTTGTAACGGTCAGCATTAAAGATTGGCGTGTTTTATGGAAAGTTACGAAGATTGGTCAAAGATATTAATGTTGTAACGGTTATGGAAGCTTAAATCCCGGAGTTATAGTTAGTAAGCGCGTGGAAAACGAGTGGAAACAGCCTGGCAACGTTCAGAAAGGAAATAATCTCAGTATCCTGGATTTTTAGCATAATATCCCGGATTTTTAGCATAGTTAGTTATTTCCTTTTACTATATAAAGGGGTGATCGGATCATAGGTAGACAGGATTTAGACTCACAATTTCTCGTACACTCTAGCTCTCTACCACCTGTAACCACTCACAAACACTCACACTTGTACTCGAATCGCATTGTAACACTTAGTTGATCCGTATCATATCTTGCATTGTATCCTGTTATTCAAGCAATAAGAAGAACAAGGCAGCCGACGATTGTCAGCTCCCGAGGTTTTATGCCAGAGATCTAGATTGATCAAGGGCTTTCCTCGTACATCACGTGTCAACCTTTACATTTTTTCTCATTGTTTGATTATTGATATAGTCTGATATCCTCGGACTATATCCTGAAACTGTTTTTGCAAACTAACAAACCAACATATTTTTCACAAAGTATTACTAGCACACTACCTCACAAAACTAATTTGATCACTTAATTGCTTCGGTAATTTTTGACCAAAACAACTACCGATAAGGAAAAAGGTAAACATTCTCTCTCTAATCTTCATCTTCATCCTCCTTTTCCGATCAAAAATTCAGGCGATCAAATGCCGAGACATACAAGATCCAGTTCTGGAGATTCGGCTCCCACATTCATCCAGCAGAATCTTCTCCAAGAACCGGAGAAAGAGATATGCTCTTTTGATAGTGCCCACTTGTCGGCTCTGAAATCCTTCGGTATCTTTTCGAAAGGAACGGTATTCCGGCCGTTCGACCGGGAAATCCGGTCGGATATGGTCTCCAATGAGTGGTTGTGCTTTAGTGCCTTTCCCTTCACCTTAGGGTTACAGTTCCCCTTTCCAGACTTTATCACCGAATTCTTCAACATTACAAAAATCTCTTTCAGCCAAACAATGCCGATGCTTTGGCGTGTTTTGTCCGTTCTTGACCAGATCAAGAAAAACCACATCCCTGATCTTTCTGTTCATGATCTCCCCCTAGCTTACCGGCTTAGATGCCACGGATCATGTAGATTTTTGTTTTATTCCACCTCCGGCGACCCGCTGATACTTCGTGCCACCATGAACGAGGATAATTGGCAATCTAAGTTCTTCTTTGTTAAAAGAGACTCAATCCCTGGTGGAACGGAATATCCGGTGAAATGGTTGAAAAAGGGTAGGATTTAGGGTTTAAGGATGATCCTGCCTCTTATCCTGTTCCATATCCTGAACTGATCAACTTTCTTTTTTCTGTTGTGCACGCAACTGATTTTAGGAAGATTGCACCTCCCCTTGTTGATTCACAAAAAAGGATTGATGCCATCAGACTCCTTCCAGAGGCTGAAAGAAGTTTCAACCCGTCTCCACCATCTCCAAGTCCTCTTTCTAGTGCAAACATGTCTGGTAAGGATCCTACAAAATATCCTGTACATACATGTCTTTATTTGATATACTTATGAGGAATTTTACTCCCTGTATGCAGACTCCAGCAAGGTTCCAGTCTACCTAGACCTTGACGAACTTGACAGCTACCCTACTCCAGTCATGGTTAAGAAAGAGACCCCTGCTGCCACCAGCTCCAAGCCGCTCCCGGCTCCTAAAGCTAATCCGAGGACTCGTGCTTCCACAGCAAAAAAGAGGAAAGGTCCAGAAGTCAGTGCTCCAGGTCCAGAAGGGTTCTCCTACGATGAACTCAGCTTTTCTGACTCCTTAGAGCCAATGACATCCTTCCTCAACAAGGTAATATCCTGCTACATATCCTGCACATATATCCTGATAGGATATCCTGACAGGATATCCGGGTTAATATATTCTAACTCATACCTGAACTTGATGTGCAGGGCCTCCAGCATTTGCTCCACCTGTACAACGATGCCTGTGGTACTGCTGTACTCCATGAAGCCAGGATTAAACAGCTCGAAAGTACCGTTGCCGACCAAGGTGCCATTGCTGAAGCAAAAACCCGGCACTACGAGGGCATGCTGAAGAAGGTCACCCAAGATGCTGAGCTCAAACTTGCCACTGTCCAAATGGATCACGAACAGGCCATGGTTTCTTTCCGGGAAGGAATCAAAGCCTCTGCTATCGTCTCCCTGCTACAAGCTCGCATCAAGATGGCCTACGAGGCCAAGGATACAGGCCTTGTATGCCCATCCTGGCCGGTTGAATCCTGGGTGGCCAAGCTGAAGGAGCTCGGAGGCAAAGCTGTGCCACTTCCTGCTGAAGCCGGAGAATCCTCCAAGGCAGCAGAGGTGGTAGACAAGGCTGGAGATAAGAAGGATGCTGGAGAGGATGCTGGGACAGATGCTGGTGAGGATGCTGCTCAGGATGCTGAAGCTGGAAAGGCAGAGAAGGTTGGAGAAGATGCCGCTGTGTGAGGGCATTCAGGTGGGCAATGATGGATATACGTGCCAAGGCCGGAGCCCACCTTTTTAAATTTGAATGTTGGTTTGTAATCTCCAAAACAATTTACTTTTTCTGCACTTTACTTTTCTGCACCTGAACAATTTACATTTCCTGCATGTTTTTTGAACAATACAACAGTTGGAGGTAGATGGGTCTCGGTTTGAGATGAAACCTTCAACTGTTGGGTAAATATGTTTAAAGACTAATTGTGCTTTTGGTGGATGGATCTCGGTTTGAGATGAAACCAAAAGCACAAACTTTTGCTATGTTAATAATATAACTTTTCTTTTGGCCTTACCATTGTTGTTATTAGACCTTTATTACATGAATTTTACTTATAAAAATAGTTTTGTTTGATCATATTTGGGAACCCATTGTAAGTGTATCCTGAAAGATATCCTGCTCAGGATACTGAAATACAATCTATAAATTATCCAAATAAAGAGGAGAGATCATACCAGAGATTCTTAAAGAATCAATTTCAATCTTCCATCATAAGTATGTCCCCAGTGCACACTTACAAACTTGAATCCATCCTTTGAATAGTATAATGTATGTCCCTTGTGTACGACACAGAAATGCAAATGTATTCACACTTTGGCTTGAATAAATTCCGAACACCCCGAGGCAAAACTCTTGATATCCTGAAATGAACCCTTAGCATACTGGGGATAAACCCTTAATATCCTGGGGATAAACCCTGATATCCTGGGGATAAACCCTGATATCCTGGGGATAAACCCTGAGTTTCATGCGCTACAGGCGAGAGTGTATAAACTCCAAATCTTAGAAAGGTGAAAACCTTTAAACCTTAGAGAGTATGAAAATACCCTTTCGTGATAGAGGGTGATCAATCCTCATATACCTTCAGGATCCAGGATATAGCCAACAGTAACGAAATTGTCAGCCACTTTTACATGAACTGGTCCCGCTACCTTGAACTATACCTAGATAACTTGCGCTCCAGGCGAGGTGTTTAAACCCAATTCGAAAGAAAGGTGAATACCTTTAAACCTTTGAAGGGATTAAGATCCCTTAAACGTGAGAGAGGGGGCCAATCCTCTAATCTTTCGAGTTATCCTGAGTGCATATCCTGAAACATATGCTGCAAAACAACTGTAAACTAAGGTGGGTGTTAGCTTGGCTAACACCCCTCCGATGCTTAAGTCAGTATTGGGTTCAAGATAATAAACAAATATATTTAAAAGAGATAGAATACATACCATTCTGAGATAGAAATTAAATTCTATTCTTACTTGAAATAGAGCTTTAAGTGTATTGCATTCCAGGATCTCGGTAGCATATCCCCTTCCATATTATTGAGTCGATATGCTCATTTCCCTGCTTCTGACTCAACTTCATATGGTCCTTCCCATTTTGGAGCTAGCTTGCCATCGGCAGGATTAGTGGTATTTTGAAAAGCCTTTCTTAGCACCCAATCACCAACTCGAAATCTCCTAGTCCTTATATTCTTGTTATATGCTCTGGATATTCTTTGTCGATATGCTGCCATCCTTAGCCTTGTTGCATCTCTTTTTTCATCTATAGTATCCAAATCTCGACATAAGGCTTCAGGATTCTGTTCAGGATCCTGTAGGATAGATCTTGCAGTAGGTATCGCCATTTCTGTTGGAATCACTGCTTCTGCCCCAAATACCAAGGAAAATGGGGTTTGGCCGGTTGCATTCTTTACCGTTGTCCTATCAGCCCACAAAACAAAGGGTAATTCTTCTGCCCATCTTCCTTTTTTGGCTCCAAGTCTCTTCTTTAAGTTATTGACAATTATCTTGTTTGAGGATTCAGCTTGTCCATTCGCTTGAGGATGTACCGGAGTAGACGTGATCATTTTGATTCCCCAACTCTTGCAAAAGTCAGTAGTCCTCTTGCTTATAAACTGGGACCCATTATCACAAATGATTTCAGCTGGTACCCCAAACCTGGTCAGGATATTCCTCTTTATGAAGGATACTACTTCTTGGCCTATAACTTGAACAAATGCTTCAGCTTCAACCCACTTAGAGAAATAATCCGTCATTGCTAGCATAAATACTTTTCCTCCCGGAGCTTTTGGTAACTTCCCTACTATATCCATCCCCCATTTCATGAATGGCCAAGAGGAAGCTACAGGATATAGTGGTTCAGCTGGTTGATGTAGTATGTTACTATGCCTTTGACATGCATCACACCTTCGAGCATATTCTGCAGCATCTTTCCTCATCGTTGGCCAATAATATCCTGTCCTTAATACTTTCGAGAACAATGACCTGCCCCCAGTGTGGTTACCACAATCCCTGTAACCACCGTGATTTTATACTATTAAACAAGACTGCATAAACTATAAGGGCCTAACGTGTCATTTTGTGAAAGTGTAAGTTGAGGGACCAAATCGTCATTTCTCGAAACTCGCTTAAAAACTTTGATTTTAAGTCCGAGGACTAAAATGTCATTTTTGAAATCCTATAAGTTCGGGTTAGAAATGTAATTTCTAACAACTATAAAGTTTAGGGTCCTTTATGACATTTTTGAAATAAAAGTACAAGGACCTTTCAGTCATTTTCTTAAACTTGTAGTCCAGGGACTGAAATGGTAGTTTCTGAACCTATTTTAACTAAATAATCCTAACCGGGTTAAGCATTATAGAAGGTTTTCTATTACAAAACATAACCGGGTTAGTCATTTAACTGAATTATTAGAGGGTCTGTTTGTATCAGTTCTTAACCTCAGGGACTAGAACGCAAATTGTGATTTTTTTTGAAACCTGCAAACCGGGAATAAACCCGGTAACGGACTGATGACCGGAAACCGATACAAAGCACGTGTGTAAGTGGAATCTCTGCAAAACAACATTACACGCGGAATCTCACCTCGAAAATAAACTCAACCACGCTTTTGAATCGGTCAATACCGAGGTTTTGGCACTTCAGTTTGTCATTTTTCTTTTGTAACCGGAATCGATTTAGATTCCTTTGTTTCGTATTGTTTTCGAATCAATCGATTAGTTATTTAGATTCCTGAACCCCCGTTGATCATGACACCACCTCTCAAACTCGCAAACATACCTCGAAATCCCTCTGTTTCGTCTCTGCAACAGTCGCCGGAGTCGGAGCTCGCCGGAGTTAACCGACTTGCCGTTCAGCTCGATACCGGCTCGATGTTTTTGCTCCAAATCATTCGGTATGACTTGTACAAGGATTCCTTAGATTTAATTTGAAAACAAACCGAGTCTTAATCGAAACCGGAAACAGGTTGACTTCGGTTGACCAGATTTGGGGAAGATGATGTTTGTATATTTATTTGTTGTTTTTTTTTAACAGTTTATTCTTTTAATAATTTATAATAAATCTGTTATGGTTAGTTAAAATCCGGAAATTTTATGATGTTTACTTGACATACTGATGCATTTACTAAAAATATAAAACTTATCAAAATGTTTATAAAACTGTTTTTATTTATTAAAATCAGTTTAAGTTCTACAAAATTATAATAAATTGATTTTACTGAATAAATTATCGAAAATTTTATGATAATTATTTTAAGAGATAATCTTTACAAAAATAATATTCTTGTTAATATTCCTTATGATTTTGACATTTTTATAATTAAAACAGTTAGATTACATATTTTTAAAGTTAAATTTTAATCAGTTTAAATTATATAACTGTACAATTATTATCCGAAATTATTTTTGTGATAATACATGCATTATTCTGAGTTTGTATAAATTCTGTTATTGTTTGATTAATTCTAGATTGTTTTACATAAATAAATCAGTTAAATCAGTTAATTTAACTTAACAGTTTTAATTATATAAATACACAAATTATGCCCAAAAACATTTTTATGATTAAATACATATATTTTTGAGTTATTAAAAAATTCAGAAACTATTTTGGAGTATTTTCATATTATTTTTAATAAATAATCTTTACAAACACAAATACTGATATTTTTACCATTTTAATTCCATTTAATTACATGAAATTATTCAGAGTCCCCAATATTATTTTAGAACAATAATATATATGTCCAGTAACTAAAAATGATATTTCTGATTTTCTGATATAAATTAAACACTTAGACAAATTATTTGCATAATTATTCTGTCATTTCATTTTTTTAAAACAAATAATTAACTGATTATTTAATTATAAATTTCTGCCATGATAATTATTTTATATCAGATTTATACATGTTAGACAATTAAAAATATTATTTATAATTGTCTTGCCTTAAATTAATTATTTATATAATTAACAGTATATTTTATCATATTATTTCTAAAAATGAATACATTTTAGAACACTGAAATTAATTTATATTTTTATAAATTGATTCAACTTTTGGACTATATTGTTGTGACTCTTATAAACTGTGCACAAAATTTTATAAGTTATTTTCACATATATATATATATACTCAGATTTAAATTTTAGATTTAAACATGTAAATGTATATATATATATATATATATATAATATTTGTTTTAAATATACAAATATTAATATCTGTATAACTTGAACATTTGTATACTTCACAAATTAACCAAGTTACAAAGTCTTCCCCAAACCGGATCGGTCAAACCGAACAAACGCCTTAGACATAGTGACCCGTTAACACAAATTACAGTTTTACCCATTGTTGATACATATTCCATATTCGTTGCATGTTCTATCAATTAGAGTGACGTGGAATCTTATTTCCAAGAACTCTCACACTTTGCATACTTGTTTGGACTTACCTGAAATCAATGTGAGTATACTCGCAACCCCTTTTTATGTTTACCACTTTTTGGGGTGTAACATGTTTACTTATCAAAACTTACACATGAACATTTTGCTTAAACACATGAACATTCCTATAACATGCTTGTATACGTGATTGCTTGATACTTTAAACTTGGGTAATACATTTTCGTGTCCGTACGAGCCAATCCTTGACATATGTAGCGCTATAGGATTAACGACCCGCCATCTTATCTCGTGGTAATGTCATAAGCATGTTGCGTTTCTTTGGTTTGATATGTTGATACATGCCAAATTTATTGTTTATCTTGAATCACATGCTTGCTATGAGGAATCGTTCGAAACTTATCTTTCGCTATGTACGTATCAAACTTGTATACTCGCCATTGCTTTTGCATTGAATTGTATTTTAAACATGTTACAGGTTGATGATGATGATGCTATGAAAAGAAGTAGCGTGATGCCTAGATACACATATAGACGTTTAGGTTTAATATGTCGTATCAACTTTGCTTATGTTGTTATGTATTTCTTTTGAACTTATTGTTATTTAAATTTCTTGTAATGTTGACAATTACTTTATGCAATGAAATCGGTTTATTAAATATTGTCACAAATAGCGTTATGATGTCTCTAGCAATCTTCACACTTCGTCTCATCCCGATGTTTCCGCCATTGGTTGGGGTGTGACAGATTGGTATCAGAGCCATAACTATAGGGAATTAGGAAAAGTAGGAATGCTTTAACCTAGTCTATAGTTCTAGAGCTTTATTCTTATGCTTTGCTTGAACTACTTGCATGTACTTTATTTGCTCATTATCTACTCTCTTTTGACCTTCAAACATATGTGTCACTTATGTGTTAATACTTGACATGCCATTCTTACGTGCTAATACATGTTTCATTATGTGTTAATACTTGTTCCAATATGTCATTCTTTATGCACCGTTCTTGACATGTTTATACTTGTTGTTTAACCTTCAACATCCGTTTTTCCTCATACACTTTACTCAACTATTCTACATCCACAAACACTCGTATAACACAATCGAAACGATTCACCAAAATAGGGGTGATTCCCACATTTGGTGATGACTTTCACTCGGCTATACTTTGAATTTTCCACGAAATCTACCCTCGAGTTAGGAGTGATATCCAAATCTTGAAGGGAATTTCCACTTCATATTCTAGTGGACCTTATCTTTTGATAAGTACCAACCACGCTAGGGTACGATGTTATCAAGTTAGAGGTGAAACTCGCATCTTGTTAACTAGTCCCACTCTTTGATTTTCAATCTCGCCAAAGTTTCGTTTTTCCCAATTGATTAAGGACGTGTACTAACTGGAAGGACAAATATCGTTAGTCGCTTCTCGATGAGAATATTTGTCTATTAGGCCAAAGCACGTTTCCTTAATCGAAAAGGACTTCGATTTACTTTGGAATAGTCTTATGTTACGTTACGTGACAATCCAATTTTTATGATGAATCTCTTTTATGCTATCTCAATTTTTAATGTATTTTACATTTGTACGATATATCATTTCAATCTAAAACATGCATGCTAGTATGTTATACTAGATTCGTGTTACTGGGTTATTCTTATGTGATGAACTTGTCATTAACTTCGTAAGAAGCCACACCTTAACATATACGATGGGTTGACCGTTTATTCACATGCCAGTGATACGTTAATCTTGTTAACTAAGTATGTCATGTCGATTGTCCTACCTTTTTATGCTACTACTCATGGAAACATATCATCGAGATAGGAGTGATTTCCCTACCTTGATGATTAACTCCACTCTCCTTTTCTTAAAACGACCTCACCAATGAGTTAGGGGTGATTCCCTTACCTAGGTGATCGTTACCAAAACCATCTCAAGCATTCTGATCACTCAGTCAACTTAACCTTTCAATTTTAACTAAGCTACAATTTCGTTGGTTCTTTCGAGATTATCGCCAAGAACATGACAACAACAACCATTTCCTTTTTTCAAACATATCTGCACCGATTTTCTTTTCGGCTCCGGATTTCCCGGTAATTAATTTAAGCACGCGTTTCCAACTTGTCGATCAGTGTGAACCTAGACTTTTGGTTGCACAATTACGGCTCATCATAAATCATTTCTGGACTTTACGTAATTGCAAGAGCTATAAAACCGTTCTACCTTCTCACATCACCACAACATCTTCTTAAACTCCATATCACTTACACACTCGCCGGAGAAACACACCACTTAAACCCAATATTCAAATGGCATATTTCCCAGTAGCACATGCTGAATCCTCAAATGCAGCTAGAATTCATCCCTTCCTTCAGTTTGCTGAGTTACCCACTCGTGAGAAGTATCAGAAACTCAAGCATCTTGAAGTTTTTACCATTAGCGGCATTGATTGGCATCGAATAGGAATGGTTGACCCCAGTGGTTCTCTGGCAAGACTACTACCACACAATACACCTTGGCGCCGTTTCTTCGACATCTTAGAGCCATCATATGATGAACTGGTATATGAATTCTTGTCCACTTTCTATTACAAATCTAATAGAAGTCTTACCGAAGAATCCATTCATTTTCGGCTTTGTGGACAACATCATAACATGTCCTTGACAGAATTCGCAGTCTGTCTGGGTATATATACTAGTGAGGAAGTTACACAGCCCGTTTTCACGAGGGCATTAACCACCTATACCTACGCAACAATGAAAAAGTATTGGCAACGCCATGCATCAAAGGCATGGTGCGGCAACAATAATTCTATCAATTTCAGAGACTCTCGTTATCGGTATATGCACCTTGTTTTGGCCAACACTATCACGGGGCGAGAAATTAATCAACGAAGGGTTAGTACCTCCGAAGTCTTCTATCTATATAGTATTTTCGAGCGAATTCCTTGTAATATTGCCCACGAGCTTGCTGGGTATTTTTCTAGTCAACAATCACACCCCCTGAAAAGTCTCATGGGAGGTTCTTATATTACTAGAATAGCTAAATCATTAGGTGTCTTAAGTGACCAGATTATCCAGGAATTTTCTCCACCAAAGGCACCTGGGATTGTAAATTGTAACCTCATTAGACGAACTCCGACTCAACCATCTCAGTCGGGGGGAGCTCCAATTGTCTTAGACAGTACCCCCACACCAAGCCTACAATAATCATTATTTCAATTGCCTCCATCATCTTGTTATCGTTTTGATATGCAACCAGAGCTGCCTTGCATACAAGAACATATTCCAACTAACTTATCCCAACCACTAGCACCAAACTTCTTACCAAGCTCCTCACCGATAATTTTTGAGGAGGATCCAGCAATGCAAGAAACTTATGAATACCTGATGCTCCAAGAACAGTTAGAACCGGAATCACAATTTCCACAGTCCTTCCTGTCACTGTTAAACGAAGTAGAACAACTGCCACCAACTGATAAAGCAGGCCCAAGTGCGGTGCCTCAAATGGATTCACATCCAGATCAAATGGTAGTTGAAATGGCTAGGTTAAGCATTGAGAACCAAGATTTGCTACGGCAAGTGCAATGGTTGACAGAAATGAATCAATGGTTGGAAAGCATGCTAGCTGCTCGTATGCAACTGGACCCACTACGACCACTACCGGACAGTTTTGAGTCCGAAATTGATCCACTACATGACTCATTCCAAATGTAAACTGTTTCTACCATGTTAGACCGTCAAACAAACAATGCTAGCTATGTTTTGATTCAATAAATGTTGTGCTTATTTGATTTGAACGATACTTCGACCTTGCGTGTTCTTCACTTAACTAGAAGTGCTATGTGGACCATGTGACGAAACGCGTAATTCTGGGTGCACACTTAATTACGAGGTTCGACGCATGAGAATCATAGTAGGCCTTGTTAAGTAAGGTGGCATATAAGAACATTTTGTGGCTATGTGATTATCCATTATTTGCTTAATTGTACAAACGTTTGTTTAGCCAGTCCTACATTACGAATCCATCATAACATAGTGCCATGCAAAAACAATTCCTCAAATTCATGCTAGAAACTTTTATTCGAAATCAAACCATTAAAAATCTAGATACTCATTAAAAATGAGAGCACATACAGGGGTACAACGATAAACATGTAAGTAAATACATAAATACGAAAAAGTCGAGCCGGAACCTCATACATTCCTTCGTACAGCAAGGCCGCCAATAATATTATCATTACGCTACTCAATATCAAAACCGGAGGAACCATCTTCGAAATCTTTGTTCCTTGAATAACCTTGAGTAGAAGAATGTTTGTTGTGGGAAAATGGGGTTGAAAATTTGTTATTTATAGTGATAGATTATAGCCGTTTGGCAACGGTTATATTACCATTTTATAGCCGTTAGACAACGGTAATATTACCGTTTTATGGCCTCTCAACTTTAAATTTCAAAACTTTTAGCCAAACATTTTGGCCCGAATATCATCTCTCCGAAAGTCTTCCTCTTAAATTTCGGGACGAAATTTCCTAAAGTAGGGGAGACTGTAACCACCGTGATTTTATACTATTAAACAAGACTGCATAAACTATAAGGGCCTAACGTGTCATTTTGTGAAAGTGTAAGTTGAGGGACCAAATCGTCATTTCTCGAAACTCGCTTAAAAACTTTGATTTTAAGTCCGAGGACTAAAATGTCATTTTTGAAATCCTATAAGTTCGGGTTAGAAATGTAATTTCTAACAACTATAAAGTTTAGGGTCCTTTATGACATTTTTGAAACTTACTTTATAAATAAAATAAATATATTTATTTTTGAAATAAAAGTACAAGGACCTTTCAGTCATTTTCTTAAACTTGTAGTCCAGGGACTGAAATGGTAGTTTCTGAACCTATTTTAACTAAATAATCCTAACCGGGTTAAGCATTATAGAAGGTTTTCTATTACAAAACATAACCGGGTTAGTCATTTAACTGAATTATTAGAGGGTCTGTTTGTATCAGTTCTTAACCTCAGGGACTAGAACGCAAATTGTGATTTTTTTTGAAACCTGCAAACCGGGAATAAACCCGGTAACGGACTGATGACCGGAAACCGATACAAAGCACGTGTGTAAGTGGAATCTCTGCAAAACAACATTACACGCGGAATCTCACCTCGAAAATAAACTCAACCACGCTTTTGAATCGGTCAATACCGAGGTTTTGGCACTTCGGTTTGTCATTTTTCTTTTGTAACCGGAATCGATTTAGATTCCTTTGTTTCGTATTGTTTTCGAATCAATCGATTAGTTATTTAGATTCCTGAACCCCCGTTGATCATGACACCACCTCTCAAACTCGCAAACATACCTCGAAATCCCTCTGTTTCGTCTCTGCAACAGTCGCCGGAGTCGGAGCTCGCCGGAGTTAACCGACTTGCCGTTCAGCTCGATACCGGCTCGATGTTTTTGCTCCAAATCATTCGGTATGACTTGTACAAGGATTCCTTAGATTTAATTTGAAAACAAACCGAGTCTTAATCGAAACCGGAAACAGGTTGACTTCGGTTGACCAGATTTGGGGAAGATGATGTTTGTATATTTATTTGTTGTTTTTTTTTAACAGTTTATTCTTTTAATAATTTATAATAAATCTGTTATGGTTAGTTAAAATCCTGAAATTTTATGATGTTTACTTGACATACTGATGCATTTACTAAAAATATAAAACTTATCAAAATGTTTATAAAACTGTTTTTATTTATTAAAATCAGTTTAAGTTCTACAAAATTATAATAAATTGATTTTACTGAATAAATTATCGAAAATTTTATGATAATTATTTTAAGAGATAATCTTTACAAAAATAATATTCTTGTTAATATTCCTTATGATTTTGACATTTTTATAATTAAAACAGTTAGATTACATATTTTTAAAGTTAAATTTTAATCAGTTTAAATTATATAACTGTACAATTATTATCCGAAATTATTTTTGTGATAATACATGCATTATTATGAGTTTGTATAAATTCTGTTATTGTTTGATTAATTCCAGATTGTTTTACATAAATAAATCAGTTAAATCAGTTAATTTAACTTAACAGTTTTAATTATATAAATACACAAATTATGCCCAAAAACATTTTTATGATTAAATACATATATTTTTGAGTTATTAAAAAATTCAGAAACTATTTTGGAGTATTTTCATATTATTTTTAATATATAATCTTTACAAACACAAATACTGATATTTTTACCATTTTAATTCCATTTAATTACATGAAATTATTCAGAGTCCCCAATATTATTTTAGAACAATAATATATATGTCCAGTAACTAAAAATGATATTTCTGATTTTCTGATATAAATTAAACACTTAGACAAATTATTTGCATAATTATTCTGTCATTTCATTTTTTTAAAACAAATAATTAACTGATTATTTAATTATAAATTTCTGCCATGATAATTATTTTATATCAGATTTATACATGTTAGACAATTAAAAATATTATTTATAATTGTCTTGCCTTAAATTAATTATTTATATAATTAACAGTATATTTTATCATATTATTTCTAAAAATGAATACATTTTAGAACACTGAAATTAATTTATATTTTTATAAATTGATTCAACTTTTGGACTATATTGTTGTGACTCTTATAAACTGTGCACAAAATTTTATAAGTTATTTTCACATATATATATATATATATACTCAGATTTAAATTTTAGATTTAAACATGTAAATGTATATATATATATATATATAATATTTGTTTTAAATATACAAATATTAATATCTGTATAACTTGAACATTTGTATACTTCACAAATTAACCAAGTTACAAAGTCTTCCCCAAACCGGATCGGTCAAACCGAACAAACGCCTTAGACATAGTGACCCGTTAACACAAATTACAGTTTTACCCATTGTTGATACATATTCCATATTCGTTGCATGTTCTATCAATTAGAGTGACGTGGAATCTTATTTCCAAGAACTCTCACACTTTGCATACTTGTTTGGACTTACCTGAAATCAATGTGAGTATACTCGCAACCCCTTTTTATGTTTACCACTTTTTGGGGTGTAACATGTTTACTTATCAAAACTTACACATGAACATTTTGCTTAAACACATGAACATTCCTATAACATGCTTGTATACGTGATTGCTTGATACTTTAAACTTGGGTAATACATTTTCGTGTCCGTACGAGCCAATCCTTGACATATGTAGCGCTATAGGATTAACGACCCGCCATCTTATCTCGTGGTAATGTCATGAGCATGTTGCGTTTCTTTGGTTTGATATGTTGATACATGCCAAATTTATTGTTTATCTTGAATCACATGCTTGCTATGAGGAATCGTTCGAAACTTATCTTTCGCTATGTACGTATCAAACTTGTATACTAACCATTGCTTTTGCATTGAATTGTATTTTAAACATGTTACAGGTTGATGATGATGATGCTATGAAAAGAAGTAGCGTGATGCCTAGATACACATATAGACGTTTAGGTTTAATATGTCGTATCAACTTTGCTTATGTTGTTATGTATTTCTTTTGAACTTATTGTTATTTAAATTTCTTGTAATGTTGACAATTACTTTATGCAATGAAATCGGTTTATTAAATATTGTCACAAATAGCGTTATGATGTCTCTAGCAATCTTCACACTTCGTCTCATCCCGATGTTTCCGCCATTGGTTGGGGTGTGACAATCCCCTTCATGTATATCCTGAAGTACTTTTTTGGCTTCAGGATCCTCCAAGCACCTCAAATACGGTCCTGTAAGAGATTTCTTGTATAAAACATTATTTATAATAGTGAATCGTGATACCTTCATCCTAAATGCCTTAGGATTTTCATCTCCGGGGATGTGTCCTTCCTTGAGATATCTCATGATTGGAGCCGTCCAAGATTTAGGATCCTTTTCAAGATACTCTGCTCCAGGATCCTGAATACCCGCTACTTCTTTATCCTGAGGATTCGTTGCAGGATACAAGATATGTAATATTGGTATTTGGGTCCCTTCTGGTATCCTGATCGATGATCCCAGATTTGCTAAGGCATCTGCTTCAGCATTATCCTCCCTTGGTACCTGTTCAAGTGTAAAAACATCGAAATATCCTGCTAATTTTTTGAGAATATCGAGGTATTCGATTAATTTCTCACCCTTAACTGCATAGGATCTATTAAAATGGTTAGTAATTAACAAGGAGTCAACATATACTTGTAAATTCTTGATACTCATATTCTTAGCCAACTCTAATCCTGCAATTAAAGCCTCATATTCTGCTTCATTATTAGTAGCAGGGAATTCACACCTAATAGCCTGGGGTAATATGTCCCCCTGTGGCGATTTTAGTAGTATTCCCAATCCTACTCCTCTTACATTAGATGCACCATCAGTATATAACGTCCAGGATCCTGAGGATTCTCCTAACTGTTGGACTTCTAGGTCTACCTCATCCTGAATGTCACTACTGAAATCAGCCACAAAGTCAGCTAAAGCCTGAGACTTTATGGCATTTCTAGGTTCATATACTAAATCATAAGCACTCAACTTTACTGACCACTTGGCCATCCTGCCTGACATATCTGGTTTCCTAAGCACATTTTTGACAGGATAATTTGTTTTAACATGAATCCTATGTGTCTCAAAGTAATGTCTAAGCTTCGTTGATGCCATAACTAATGCTAGTATCAATTTTTCTAAATGAGAATACCTAGTTTCAGCATTTAACAAACTTTTACTAACATAATAAACAGGATATTCCTGACCTTCATGATCCTTTATAAGGACGGCACTTACAACATTCCCTGATACTGCGAGGTATAGGGATAGTGGTTCACCATTCTCAGGCTTCATCAGTAGAGGTGCAGTTGAAAGATATTGCTTCAAATCCTGCAGGGCTGCTTCATGCTTCTCACCCCATTCGAATTTCTTGTTCTTCTTCAGGATATCATAAAACTCTTTGCATTTCTCTGAGGATCTTGAAATAAATCTGTTTAATGCTGCCACTCGCCCTGTTAATCGTTGAACATCCTTCATATTTGAGGGTGATTTAATATCCAAGATGGCTTTAATCTGCTCCGGGCTCGCCTCTATTCCTCTTTTGGTCACCATATATCCTAGAAATTTTCCTGCCCCCACTCCGAAATGACACTTAGCAGGATTTAGCTTCATGTTATATTGATCCAGGATATCAAATGCTCCTTTAATATCCTGGAGGTGATCCTGAGCTTTCCTAGATTTTACCACTATATCGTCAATGTATACCTCCATGGTGTCCCCCAGCTTGTCTTTGAACATCATGTTTACCAATCTCTGGTATGTCGCACCTGCATTTTTCAAACCAAAAGGCATAGCCGTATAACAATAAATACCTGTTGGTGTCATGAAGGCAGTATCCTCCTGGTCAGAAGGCTCCATTTGAATCTGCTGAAATCCTGAGGATGCATCCATGAAGGTCAACATTTCATGCCCGGCAGTAGCATCCACCATTGCATCAATGTGAGGAAGAGGAAATGGGTCTTTAGGACAAGCCTTGTTCAAGTCCGTGTAGTCTACACAGACTCTCCATTTCCCATTTTTCTTCTGTACCACAACTACTTTTGCTAGCCATCTTGGAAACTTGACTTCTCTGATCATCCTGGACTTCAACAATCTTTCAACTTCCTCTTGGATAATCGTATTCCGCTCAGGAGCAAATTTCCTTCTTTTTTGCTGAACAGGCTTGAATGATCTGTCAATTCCAAGCTTGTGAGTGATAATGTCTTTGGATATACCTGTCATATCCTCATGCTTCCATGCAAATGTTGACATCCTGCATTTCAAAAAGTTAGTTAACTGCTCTTCAATATCCTGAGGGATATTGGTTCCTACGAGCACCGAGATATCAGGATTATCCTGATCCAGGATAATTTTCTTCACATCCTGCTCCGAATCCTCCACGATATCCTGGGCCCGCATCTTTAATTGCTATGCTGTACTAGGCTTGGTTGAGGATTTCATTGAGGATGAGTAGTATTCTTTCGCCTCCTGCTGATCACTATCAACCTTGACAACTCCCCAAGGGGTAGGGATCTTGATGCATTGGTGATATGTTGATGGCACAGCCTTCATATCGTGAATCCATGGTCTTCCCAATATGATGTTATAGCAGGATAGAGAATCCATCACACAGAAACGTTGTATCGAGTTGACTCCTTCAACATATACTGGTAACTTTATCTCTCCCACTGTGTTCCTAGCCTCTCCACTGAACCCAACAAGCACGGTGGACTTTGAAGTGAAATCCATCGGAGATACATTCATTCTCTTCAGAGTCTCTAGTTGGATTATGTTGACGGAGCTGCCATTATCAACCAATATCCTGCATACAAAATGGTTAGCCACATATAATGTTATTACCAGAGCATCATGATGAGGATCTTGGACAGTATCCCTGTCATCTGCATCAAATGTGATCACTTTGTCAGTTGTGAGGGTAGTCATCCTGACAGGTTTGTCTCCCCTTTCGGCCTTAGCTTCTTTTGCATGTCTCTTCGCCGCCGAATACGAAGTCCCACAAATGTCGGATCCTCCCGAAATAAAGTTGATTATCTTGGCATCCGCGGGAGGTGACGCTGCTCGCTCAGGATCCTTCTCAGTATCCTGACCCTTATTCTTCTTTCTTCCTAAGAGATCTTTCAGATATCCCTTGCTTAGAAGATAGCTTATTTCTTTCCTTAGAGCAATGCAATCTTCAGTTACATGTCCGAAATCTTCGTGGAAGGCACACCATTTTGACTTATCTTTCCAATCGGCTTTTTGTTGATTCTTTCGAGGCCACCTAGCCTTGTCTCCTAAACCCTGCATGGCATACATCAATTCAGGAATGTTAACAGAAAAGCAATATTCAGATAATTCAGGATATTCTTCAGGATCCTCGTCTTCGATAGCATTCACTTTCTTGTTTTCATTTCTACCATATGGCTTAGAGCGATATGGCTTAAATGAGGATTCTGACTTCCTGTTAATTGACTCATAGGTGTTGGATGAGTTCATCTTCTCTTGCATCTTTCTGTCATCCTCCAATCGAATATATCTTAGGGCCCTGTTTCGAGCTTCATCCAAGTTCCTGCATGGGTTCATTACAAGGTCTTGGTAAAATTGAGAATCTTTTTGCAGCCCCATCTTGAAAGCTTGCACAGCTGTTGCAACATCAAGATGCGGAATGTCTAAAGATTCCCGGCTGAACTTGTTCACATAATCCCTTAGGGATTCTTGAGGCCCCTGTGTTATCCTGTAGAGGTCACTTGTTAGTTTTTCAAAGCTTCTACTACAAGAAAACTGACTATTAAATAAATTCACTAAGTGAGCAAATGATGTAATCGAATGAGGAGGAACATTTAGGAGCCATTTCAAGGCTGATCCTGTTAAGGTAGAATCAAAACCCTTGCACAAGCATGCTTCCTTGAGCTCCGGAGGGATAGGGTTAATCTCCATTCTTTCCCTATACTGGGCAATATGCTCTTCAGGATCCGTTGTTTCATCATAAAGCTTCATGTTGGGGGTTTGAAATCTCTTTGGAATCTCAGCATCACAGATAGGATATGCAAAGCGAGATATCCTGTGGCTGTCTTGGGACACTTCCGGGATTGGCTGGACCACTCCAGGTACACTGGATATCATGTCCTTCAACTTCTGAAGCTCCCTAGTAAATGCTGATGTTACACCTGTATCCTGCAAAGATCCACTATTGTTAGCAGCATGAGTATTATTATTATTTGACACGTTACCCGTCTGAGGATTCTGCACATATCCTGAAGCATATCCTGAGCTCCTCATGGTTCACATCCTGATCGAGGAGGGTATTTCAGGAGTATGATTCTGAGGAAGGCTGGGCACAATATTCCCCCTATTATCCTCAGTGTACACAGCCGAACTGAAGTTCAAAGTTCTAGGTTGTAATGGAGTGACGATATCCTCAGCAGATCTGCTCGAGCCAGACTTCAGGAGTTGTATTTCCCTCAACAGCATTTGGTTTGTTTCCTGTTGTTGCCTCATTTGTTCCTGCACACTTCCAAATAAGGTTAGAATTTCATCATTAGAAGCTAAAATGGAAGCAGATCCCTGAATACTCCGAGTAGGGATAATATCCTGAGGTTGTGAAGAAGATTGCATCCTTGGAGGAGGTGGTGGAAGCACCGGACCAGTAGTAGCAGAAGTTGTAGCAGACACAGTGGAGGAGCTCATGTTTGATCTTGAGGCCATTGTAAACAATGTGGCAAAAATTTTTGAAAACAGAAAACCGATTAACGATTTCACAAAGATTTTTAGTAAAGAGAGCACCACTTGCCCCACGGTGGGCGCCAAATTGTTTTGGTAAAAAATTACCGAAGCAATTTAGTGATCAAATTAGTTAAGTGAGGTAGTGTGCTAAAAAGTGTGTTGAAAATATGCTGGTTAAGTTGTTTGGAAAAACAGTATTCAGGATACGGCTCAGGATATTGAGCTGTATCTACGATCAAACAATGAGCAAAAAGTAAAGGGGGGTGACGCGAGATATACGAGGAAAGCCCTTGATCAATCTAGATCGCCGGCATAAAACCTCGGGAGCTGACAATTGCAGCTGCCTTGTTCTTCTTATTGCTTTAAACGTCAGGATACAGTGCAGGATATTGACCAGATCGCTAAGTGTTACAATGCTTTTGTGCGAGAGTGAAAATTGCTAAAGAACAAGTGTAAGAGTGTAATGAGTGTTGATGTGATGTCCTATTCGATCTGATATACCCACCTATTTATAGTAACGAATTACAAACGAAAATTCCTATAAATATGGGATGCTCCGAATATTCCATTGTAAACGTTGTAGACCGAGTAATGCGGCTTCAACGTCTTTATTTGAACGACTTGGACCGAGTCTTCTGCGGAATGAGTCCTTGTGAACGTTGCTAGCTTCTAACCCGTGTACCTGCACATAATCCGTTAGTGATCCTGAGGATACCATTCAGGATGTTACCAATATCCTGAATCAGCATCCCGGATGTGAACAGATATCATATAACCAAGATATAACCCAAGATATTTCTCAGGATATGGGCTCATAATTTCACCCATAACAATCAATATTTAGGAAGGTCTCACAAATTATTGTATATAGCACATAGCTAATTTTTATCATTCAATTAAGGAACATAACTTGTTTACCTTTGATCTCCAACGCTTTACCATTGACTCATAAGGACTTAAACATAAGTCTTAATCCAAGTCACTTGGCGAACACATTCATCACCGACAAGATGAATGCTCCTCGTCTACAATCACTATTATGTGTGAGATAGAGTCAACTAGATCGACACTCAACAACATGGCATTCATAATTTTGCCAATAGTGATTTGTACACATCTATTGTTATTCATTAGGAGATATGTATATCTAGGATGCTCTCCTAAACGAATATAAAATCTCCATATAGTTCTAACAATAATCAAGTGGTAGATGTATCTACGTATAGCTCACTCGGAACAAATCTCGCAAGATTTATCAAAGGTATACAATAACATATAGTACCTTTTCTTTCATACGTTAGAATTCACACTTGTGAATTTTCCAATCACTTCTAACGAAGTATGTCGACATGGATCTCGTTTGTGTATTTCATCTCAATACACTGAGTGCGTTTTTTCATTATTCTCTCATAATGTGGTTATACATTTGATGTTTCGTCTTTGACTTTTAGTCAATGCAACAACTCTCAAGTTGTTGATGTCCAATTATGTTCATGTACTATCCGTTTAAAACCATATTCTTTTAAACAATGTATACTTGACGTTATAATTACTTTTCAAAAAATAATTTATACGTCACAAACATTAGTGATTTATTTCCTTGTAAAAACTTGCATGTGTTACCCGAAGATATTGAACACAAAACAATAAAATACATTGGAAACTGAATCATAAGTGCCAAACACTTTTGAAATATAAACGGAAGCACAGACGATATGTAAACATCAAATATCAAAGTGTTTTTATCTTCAACACTTTATAATCTGACCAAAATTTTCTCAACGATATCGTCCCATGACATGTCTTGAGGTACTCCCTTAGTAAGACTCCATGCAATTGTAAGCACAAGTTCCCCATTTCATCTTAAAACTTTAAACTTGGACAATTCTGCTCAAAACAACACCAAGTTGTTACAAAGGCTACATTTAAGTAGTAAACGTGAACAACTAAATTTGTTCACAACAACACCAAGTTGTTTTCCACCAAATAATATCCACGATATTGTTACTTTGTTCAACAAATGCTACTTCTAGCAAGAGTAGCAAACCATTTGAATTCTGAAAACTATGCAAAACTTTGTTTTAAAATCATTTTAAAATATTTCCTTAGTTTTACAATGTACAATATTAATAATATCAATTAAAGTTTATCAAAACCCAAAATATCAAACGGTTTTATATTGTTTAGTCTTACTACGCATGTACTAAACGTTTTCTAACACGCATGTTGAAAAAAAAATATAACGAGCACTTTATAGAATCGAACGATTACATAAAACGTTTTCTATCTCATCAAGTTAGGCACATAGCCTACTTTTAATACAAGAGACATGTGGTGGAGAAGAGTCTCACTTAATTAGAGATTTTATTAGAGACATAAACTCTAATACAAACTAATAAATTGACATAAAACTCTACTCAAGAGTTTATCTTCCATATGAAGAGTCTAGTAAAAATAATTTTTAATTTCATTAAATTCATATAAATAACAACACCATCACTTTACGGTGATTTAATTCTTGAAGCCAATCAAACAATTAACTTCAACTTCAATGTATGACATTTTATTTATAAACCATACAAAGCATAATATAAGTGTTTATATTCATTAAATCAACGCTACAACAAATTACTTATATAAAATGTTTACATAAAACATTTCAAAGCATTTGTATTTTAACCATTTTTAACAATCATGTTAAAATGAAAGAATTTTTGATGCTCACATTAGAAATATTAACATTTCCATAAAATGTTAATTCGACTTGCTATAAACACATATATGGTTCAAATAAATAAGTCATTTCAATACACAATAAACAATTAAAAAAATTGTTTCCAAACTAACGCTTTTCATGAACGTTTCTAACACACATGCTAGAAGACAAATGATTACAAAAATCGTTATAGGTCTTATAAACTTTTTTTTAACACTCATTCTTTAAATCATATTATATATATAATATGATCATTTCTAACAAGCATGTTAGAACATGAAACGTTTACAAAAACGTATTGTTTATAAAAATAAAGTTGGTCTAACACACAAGTTGGAGAATTTAACGTTTACAAAAAACGTATGGTTTACACTAATAAACCCGATCTAACACAAAGGTTAGAAAAATTAACGATTCCAAAATCGTTTCAAAAACCAAACGGTTGAACCAAAACTATTCGTTTTGTACCACAGTATAGGATTTAAGATGGTATCTCAATCTCAATAAATCCAAATACAACAAGTTGTACTACATACATATTTCCAAAAAAAAAACATTTATAAGATCATAATGTCTAAAAATATATATATATATTTTTTATTATAAATCCTTTCGTGAGCCCAAAAATATATATATATTTTTTATAAGATCATAATGTCTAAAAAAATTATAAATCCTTTCGTGAGCCCAAAAAATTATAAATCCTTTCGTGAGCCCAAAAAATATATAAGATCATAATGTCTAAAAAAATATATATATATTTTTTTATCATAATGTCTAAAAAAATATATATATTTTTATTATAAGTTATAAGGTTTTAAGATTGTAGCAACAATCTTACAAAATCTGTTTTAAGTTTGTAGGAACTCGGTTTACCTTTTATAAAATATAATTACAAAATATATAATAACGAGACTCTCATTATTCATAGGAAATATCATAGTACAATACTGGTTGCAGTAACTAAATAAAAGGAATATAAAATATAATTATATATACCAATCTTGATTCAAGCCGCATCTCTGGTGGGTCATTCACGCGCACTTGATAGCATCTTAGACTCGAGTATTCATCATCTTGAGTCTTGAAAAATTACTCCTTGACTGCGATAAAGAACACACTAAAACGTTGACAATTTTGGTTGAGGCACGTGTTCAACACGCTCCTCTTAAAACAGATTTCACGCCTCTACCAAAGACGACGCGTCTGTCTCCCAGGGTAAAACAGCCAAAGTAGTTTGTACTGCCGGAGATGGCCATGCGCCTGAGGTTACACCGGATAAAATTATAGTATTAGAACTTGTGAAAAATTATGATACGAAGGCGATGAAATCGTATAAAGAAAACATATCTCTCTAACTCTCTAAGTACCCAACACATGAGTCTTCAAGTATTTCATCTTTTCTAAGAACTCGTCATGTATTTATGAATTTTCCTTATATCATATCTCTTGTATTTCTCTAGTGTACTTTTCATATGAGGCACATAGTATCCTAAATATCCAAGAGTCTTTTCAAAGAGTTAAGAGTCTCAATAATTATATACTAAAACTCTAATAAAACCCATCAAATGTCATCAAGAATTTCACTATATGAAGAGTTAAGAGTCTCAATAATTATAGACTTAAACTCTAATAAAACCCATCAAATGTAATCATTAAAACTTTACATAAGAGTTTCGCTATATGAAGAGTTTAATTAGTAATTATAATTTTACTTAATTATAAATTAACTAAATATCCATTCATTAATTGTGGAACCCAACTAATATTGTCTTCTCCCTTTACTGGTTGACCAGTTTATAAGACCGGGTCTTCTAATTAAAATACATAGTTTTGATTTTCAAAACATTGTATATAACATATAACATACATACATACATGATCTCTTGTGAGTATTTAATTGTATAGTCTTTATAGGTTGATTAGTAAAGTAGGAATTTTCATAGCACTTGGTGGCATAGAGCACCATTTGCCTTTCCTCTATGATATCATATTCCCTCTGTTCATTATTGGTACACCATTGTGACTTTATGGTACACGGCACAGATTATGCAATATGTCATTGTCTTTAAAAGATGAAATAAAAATGTATTTTTTATAGAAGCAAAAATATTCTTTTGTACAATAACCACATGCTATCGGTCCTCATTTCATGCATTTGCCTTTTTAAAATACCAAACCAAAAATAGCTTACTTGAGTTAGAGTTACGTGTTAAGTTATAGTCCATTACAACAATGGGATAAATTCCTAGAATGGATTAATGGAACAATTGAGGCATTACTTTAATCACCACTATCAAAACATAATCCCACTACTAATAGGTTTTTATTGGAATATTAAACGGATTTTAATATTTCTAAAACATCTTACCCAATGACCAAAATAGCAAAATATTTTTTTCTTCTCATGTAGTATTTTTGCTTGTTTTGTATCAATCTTTTTCTTTATCATATTATGTTGTATTGTGGTATATTCACAAATGATTATATAAATATCTACACCATGTCTCCCCACTTTGTGGCCTAGTGGTAGGAGGTTTGGATTTTCCAATAGAAACTAAAGTTCAATTCCCACTTGTGCTATATTATGGTGGATACAGGCAATAAATGATTCGGACTAGGCCTTGTGTGAGATTGCAATTCAATTCTTGAGTCCAACCGGGTTTTCGTCCCACCGTGTGTCACGCCAGAGAGTTTTGCTCTTGTGGTGGCACAACGACTGTCAAGTGGTAGTCGGCGGTATGGTTTCCTGGGGGAACGCCAAAAAAATCAAACTTTGAAGCCGGTGTAGACCCGGTTAAGACAACATAGTCTGGTCAGAGTAGTTAATACGTAGCTCTCCGATTTAAAGAGTGTGATAACCTTATACATGAAGTTCATCGTTCAATATATATATATATATATATATATATATATATATATACACCATATTAAAACATATAAGTTCAATTTCAAAATAACCTATCAATGTATTTGTAATAAAAAATGACCTATCAATGTATTTGTAATAAAATAGGGAGTAAACTTCCGTTTTGCTCCCTATGGTTTGGTCACTTTAATGATTTTGACCCAATCCTTTAAAAATTGCCAGTTTACTCCCTGATCTATGAAGCCTTTCATGATTTCACTCTCCGCCTCTAACTCCATCCAAATTATTTATTAACTGAAAGAGTATTTTGGTAATTTCAAATATAAAACTGAGGGTATTTTAGTAAAACTATAAATAAAAGATTATATTATATATAATAATAAAAAATAACAAATCCATCATCTCTCCCTCTACACTCTCTCTTCTGCATCCCCCAAGACCCTCATCTATATATACAACCTGTATATCTACACCCTAAACCTTTTCCCTCATAACAAATTAACAACACCCCCAAATTATACGAACAAAAAGGTTTTGACATCAAGAAAGAATCTCAACTTTGCGATTATCTTTAACAACACCCCCCCCCCCCCAAATTATCTATTAAACCGCTGTCACCACTGGGTTTGAGAAGAAAGGGCTGACATCAAGGCAAGAAAAAGGTGTTGAGGCTGGGAACGATGGTGAGGAACTACCGGAGGTCAGTCGCGGGTAAAGTGTGGCCAGAGGTGGCGACTGGTTCGAGCTCTCTTTCTCTCTCTCTCTCTCTCTCTCTTTCTCTCGCATCCCTCTCTCATTTATCTTTGTGGTGGTGGCCAGATCTATGGAGTTTGCGGTGGTGGAAAACCCAGAAATTAGAGAGGGGGTAGTTAGTGGAAAACCCAGATCTGTGGACGATGGTGGAAGGTGGTAGTTGTGGTGGTGGTGGCCGTGGGTGGTGATTGTGGTGGTGGTGGTTAGTTCGGATGACGGCGGCGGTGGTGAGGTCCGACGGCGATGGTGATAAACCTTTAGCAAAAAAAAATAGAGGATGGTTGTTGAGGACTGGTGGTGATGGCAGTGGCGGGCTGATGGTAATGGTGATGGTGGTTTGGTGGTAATGGCAGGTAGTGGTGGTAGTCGATTAGCAGCAAAGGGAGGGGAGAGGTTGCAGGTGATGAATGGTGATGTACTGGTGGTTTGATTTTCTTTTTTGAATGAAGAATGATGGTTTGATGATACATATATCAATAAACAAATTGATTTTAGGAATTAATAACAAACAAATAAATACTTACATTTATAAAATTACTGAAATGCCCTTTTACTTAACGAATACTTTGAATGGAGTTAGAGGCGGGGAGTGAAATCATGAAAGGCTTCATAGATGAAGGAGTAAACTGGCTATAAAGGTTTAGGGCAAAACCGTTAAAGTGACCAAACCACAGGGAGCAAAACGGAAGTTTACTCTAAAATAGGAATAACACCCGCGCGCGTTGCGGGGCGGGTACTTCATAAACATCAAATTGATTAGTCCAAACGTTATGCGATGCGCTAACCATATAAAAACATGTGTCCGACATATCCAGACGAAAAAAAAAACGTTGAACTCCACACGTACGTTGTAGCGTGTTAACTCGCAAAATTTAAAAGGAAGCATAAAAGAAATCCTTGCGAAAGATGAAAAGTATGGTGACCAAAGTTAAAAATAAAAAAATGGTGTGGTTAAATCGCCAAAAATATTACGTAAAAAAAACCAGATGGGTTAAAATAGAAAAGATGAAAACCTTTTGGGTTTGAATTGAAAAATCAATTTATTTTTTGTAAAACTCCATATGCATGGATTACATATCCCCCACCCCAGCTCAGTTGGGAGTTGGGCCGGTTGGTTTCTTTGGAGACTCCGGTTCGACTCCCGGGTGTAGCGAAAGGTGTGGGGACCAGGCAATGATGGTAAGCGCTTGCTAGCCAATGTTGCGCAAGTTCGAGCCTGAGCCGCCCCGGTTTTATCCGGCCATTACTCCAGCGAGGTAACTCGTGTGGAGGTGGTACGGTTCCGGGCGATAGCCGTAGCCAAGTCTGACTACACCCAACACGGGCCCGGTTAAGACAACGTAGTCTGGGTCAGATCTTGGTTAGGGTCCCCGACTTGGGGATGTGAATACCTACAATAGAAGTTCACCTGTCAAAAAAAAATATAGCCTTACAATGTTACTAAATTATAGTATGGGCGTGTTAACTCGCAAAATTTAAAAGGAAACGTAAAAAGAAATCCTTGCGAAAGATGAAAGGTATGGTGACCAAAGTTGAAAATAAAAAAATATTGTGGTTAAATTGCCAAAAATAAAAAGCTTTAGGTAAAAAAAACCAAATGGGTTAAAATAGAAAAGATAAAAACCTTTTGGGTTTACAACACTATATAGCCTTACAATGTTACTAAATTAATAATTTTATAATTTTTTGAAAACTCCCTATGCATGTATTACAACACTATATAGCCTTACAATGTTACTAAATTAATAATTTTATAATTTTATAATATAATATAAATTTATAATTATCTTCATAGCAGGCCAACCATACAAAGCTTTTACTAATGTTATATGACTTTACTAGTAATAATGTTATATGACGATTGATTTAACTTTTAAAGATATTTCTCCAACAAATTTATTAAATTTGTTGAAAAAACTGTATCCTTCAGTAAACCAACAAATTTATTAAATTTGAGCTTGGACCTAAATTGAAGCTCATTTAGTAAGCGAGCTTGAGTTCGAGCTTAATATATGCGGCTTGACTAGACTCAGAATCTTGAGTGAACCTGCTATTTTTAAAAGACAAGCAAATTAAATTAGAACAAAGACCATGCTAAACCTAGAATTTTCCCCATAGCTGAGTTCTACTCCTCAACCATGAAAAGAAAAAAGTTAAAGAATATACGTATCGACGCATGTAGGTACATCGTAAACTACATATATTTATCTACACGTGTACATTCTTTTTTGGGTAAAGGGTTACCCCGGTGATTTTATAACATAACCAAAACATTACAAGTAGGAAGGCTGACTATGCCCCCTAATTCTCTTCGTGACATACCACAAAAGAGTAGACAAGAAACGACAACCAAAACAGTAAAACTAGTACAAAAAGAAACAATATGCTAATGCCTTCATTGTTCTTCAAAGTACTCTACCCCATCAATCTTCCACTCCTCCAAGAATCGCCTTACATTATCAGCCGCTTTACACATGTGTACATTCGCATGCTACATATATGTATATCGTCAATCTGCATATATATTTTTTGTTTTTTTATATTTTTACAATAATAACCTTTTAATAAATAATTGACAAAAAAATTCATATATATTACTTGGTTGATAATGATTCTCTCAAGTTCTCAAATAACAAGTGGTTCTCTTAGGATCCTCACCCATGATTATGATAACATAACTATATACATATATTAGATTTTTTTTGTCAATAAATAAAATATATATTGAATTATAATTAGAAGCTAATTACATATGTAAATAAATTAAATAATTAATAAGTGACATACAAGTCAAGCTCAAGCTTGAAATTGCACTTACAAGCTAAGCTAGAGATTTAGAGGAAAGCTCAAGAAAAGACAAGTTTGAGTTTGGGACTCTTTAACTTAAAAGAGCCAAGCTCGAGCTTAGGCGGCATGCCAGGATCAATGCGACGAGTTCAGTGTTTGAATATCTCGTAAGTTGTGTCTAAACCCATCGGGTTTTTGGCTATCCTTGTATATCCGTCATGAGTGCCTCAGCGAGTAATGTTAAAAATGTATCAAAGAAGTATTAGTTATTAACTCAATCAAGATCCAGTTACACATTTTATTTCAAATATACAGATTGTAATAACAAGCACTATGTTACAGCAAACTATTTACAACATGCAACACCTATGTAACACATTTACACACTGTATACACCTGGAAATTTATACATATTCACTCTGACCTCTAGCAAAACTTATACATGCTGTCTGCAAATGGGACACGACCCATGTCGAGTTAGCCACGTATCCACACAAGTCTGGTGAAACGAGTGTCGACAGCGTGGCAAGCACCGCGCAATTTCACCTACTTCAATATCCTGACATACAGAAACACCTTCTGTTAGTGAACAAATACAAGAATGAAAACTAACTCATGTAAAGTTTTCGGAGCAACATGAACCTGTAAACAAATTGTGCAAAATATGTTTTGAAACAGTTTAGTTTCATGGGAAAATTGATGACATGGCAAGCGTCTTAGCGAATCCTTTGACAACCCTCTGTACGTTACTTCTTCGTTCCAATCAAGTACCTCGACAGGATGCAAGTCAGAAACATTCACCTTCAATCATGTCGGAAATTATAAGCAACAAAAGTTTAGTAACATATTATCATTATTACATCATTCGCCATAGCTGCTGCTAAAGAGACACCCCCCCCCCCCCCCCCCCCCCCCTTAGTGTACACCATCCCACTTACCACATCATATGGGCCGAGACAGAACGGAAAAATGTCATGTATGGGTTTATCAGTCATTTCTTTGCCAGTCAAAAGTTCAAAACATCAAACACGTTGTATGATTTGGTCCTCACACGACCAATATAACCATTTTTCACTGCATCATAAGCCCCATACGATTATCATACATCACATTTTGACCCCTTTTCCCTCTATCATACAACCCACAACCATTTTCCCGTTGCATCATGCATCCCATATTCATCGCTTTTCGCCTATCATACAACCCATATGACACGTCACTACGTCAGTGGTGTCCATAGTTGTTAATGGCGACAAATAGCGATAAAGGTACCTATACGCTACATAGCGAATAGCGTAAATAGCGGGCGCCTATCTTATAAATAGAGATACACTAGAAAAAAAATAACAAAATTTTATATGTATATTATATCAAAATACCTTGGTATATATATGCTATTTTACATGTATATTTAACAAAAACTAAAATCCAGCTATTTTATAGCTATATTCAATTGTTGTTTATATTAAAAAACAAAAAAATAAATAAATAAACTGTCGCTATCTATCGTCACAACTCTAATAGCAAGCCTAGACCTATACGCTACGTAGCGTGCTATAGCGATCGCTCCGCTCGCAATTGACAACTATTGTCAGTGGCGTTATATGTACCTGCCAATGATAAGCGGTTAAAAGTTCAGGAGGAAACCGTTCTTCCGCAAATCTTCCACGAAGAAGCTCCTCCATAAAATCTGCCTGCAAGACACATAACTTCACCATTCATGAAACATATAAACTTTTTATTAATATATATATGTATAATAAGAAACAACAACCATAGATGAGTTTGTTGTGGCAGAGGGGTGTTGACACCAATAAGCACGTGAAGCCTGCAAAACCTCGACAGATAAAACAGCCCCAGCAATGGCACCTAACCCAGCACCACGAACAACACCACTGTCAGAAGCTCTACCTGCTATAGCACCAGTTATGGCACCCGTAAACGCCCCAGCTGCAGCAGCCCAGGAGATCAAATCAATAAATTTATATGTTGTAAAACAATTAAGTCGTGGTGAATTACCGAGAGCGAAGAGACCGGTGAGGGCACCGGAAACAGCACCGGAGATGAATTTGGGGATGAAATAAGAAACCCTGATCGCTTCTTCTTCTTCTTCTTCTTCTTCAGAAGCTCGTTCCATTTTTAGTTTGGTGTTTAAGTGTCAAATAATCAAGGGTTTGCTTGTGAGATGAGAAGAAAGAGGCGTTGAAGAGTAAATCGATGTGGTGTAAAAGTTAGCAATAACCTAAAATATGTTCATCATATTTAACAAAATAGAACAAAATGTTGGAAAAAAAATGCCCACAAAATCGCTACACACATTTTGTTGCTTATTTCGCTAACCCGGTTTTCAAATACCCGGTCTGGTTTTATCAATAACCTATGCGGGTTTTTCAATACCCGAGTCATACCCAAACCCTACCTGAACCGGGAAATAGTTTATTATAATACCCGAGTATTATAAAACCCGACCCGAACCCGGATACATAGGGTATGGAATTCCTGGCCAGAACCCAGACCCGAACCCGATCCGGGTATTCTCAATACCCAAAACTAAGAACCCGGTCGTACCCGAACCCCGTTCCATACCTGGAACCGGGTATTCCAAAAAAAACCCGATTTATGCACCTCTAGGTGGGGTATCGACTATGGAACCGGGTATTCCAAAAAACCCGATTTATGCACCTCTAGGTGGGGTATCGACTATCGATTAATCGAGATTAATAGAGATTAATTATAATTAATCGGATTGAGATTTTTATATGTATTTTTTAGTTATATACACACACACATTTTATATGTAATTTTTTTAAGTGGACATGTTTTAGCCCATGATTGACCCATTTTTTTAAGTGATTGGCGGAAATTTATAAGGTTTGGTCAAAATTTGGCCGGGATGAGAATAGGATGACTATTGACCGCTAGAGATTAATCGGCCATTAATCGCTGAACCTCCGAATAATGATTAATCGGCGACTAGTCATGATTTTTACAACCATGCGTCTACCCTTCAATTCATTACATGTTATTTTGTTGTCAAACCTTCAATCAGAATTCAAATTCAAAGTCTGTGTAGAAAATTCGTCTTCTTGGTTTTCACAGTGGTTTTTTTAATAGATGTAGAAAATGCGCAGCTTGTTGCCCGTTTACCTGCCACTTGTTTGTAAATTGCTACTTTGGTATTTTAATTTCAAGATTGATTAATGTATAAATCTTTCGGTTTGAGCGAGGTTGGATCACGTAAATAATGAAAACTTTGTCTATAACTTTGTTTTTCAAATACATCATCTATAACTTGATCTTTTATATGTAAGTTCATAAATCTCGGGGGTCGGTCAGAAAACCATAATATACATTATATAAACTCTATACCCTAAACCTTAAATAATGAAAACTTTGTGTATAACTTTATTTTTCAAATGCAACATCCTTAACTTGATTTTTATAGGTAAGTTCATAAATTTTGGAGGGAGTCTAGAAAACCATGATATACATTAGATATATAATAATAAAATATCGTGAGATCGGTTGACTCCACACCCTATATGGTAGGTCCGTCCATACTCACCCCTTTCCTCAACATCACCACCGGATATTGGTATATTTTCATCTGCCTTCATCTTCGAGGATAAATGCACAAACCATCACGTTGACGAAAGCTGTCACACCCCAACTGATGGCGGAAACATCGGAGTGAAACGAAGATAGATTGCTCATCACACATAACACTAGAACTTGCGACAAGTATTTAAATAATGAGTTTCATTTTATTACTATAAGAATTCGATTACAACATGGAAAGGAAAATACAATTACAACAGTTTGAAATGAAAGAATTACATCACAATAAGTATAGAAAATTTAAAATGAGTATCTAGCCATCCTACTATGTTCCATGCATCATCAACATCATCATAAACCTGCAACATGTTTTAAAAGCATAGTTCAATACAAAAGTATTGGCGAGTATACAAGTTTGGTGTACTAGCATATAAGTATAAAAAGATAATGGACAATCCACATGGCAAACCTATTTATCAAGATTAATGTATAAACTGGCATGTGTATAAACTAGTCAAATCAAAGTTGAAACGCAATAAGCTCTTAACATAACCCAACGTTCACAGACGGTGCGTTACTCCTATAGCGCTATATATGTTAAGGATAGGCTCGTACGAAGTTAATGATAAGTCTAACACAAAACGAACAAACCCAGAAAATACGAATCAGGCATAACATAACAGTAAGCATGTATTTGATTGTTTGTATGTATGATTGTATAAAGTACGTATGTTATGTGTGTTTTTGTATGTGTAAACATGTTGCACCCAAAAAGTGTGAAAACGGTAAAATGGGTCAAGTATACTCACAAAATTTCTAATTCTTCCGATTATCCAAGTGTTGACGAGTGAATGACGATTATCCAAGTGTTGACGAGTGAATGAGATTAAGAGGTTGAATGTATTCGGATTGGAGTTCAAGGTATGTTTATATTCGGCATTAGGAATTTAAGGTACATAAAGTATGTATGCAAGAAACTAATCATCTAGACTTAGCACTCGTTTTTGACACTATAAAAACCCATAGGGTTTAGAATGATTTCATGGGTGTAACACCCATTAGAATCGTAACGAGAAAACTAAGTTCTTGGATGATGTAACCTAGTTCCAAGACGAATAATAACTTGATTACCATCAAAGGTTCGGTTAGTATATTTTATATATGTTATATTTAGCATGTAGTATGATTATAGTCCAACAAATATTACAAGTATTATCATAGAAGTCATGCATAGAAGTAGGATGATAAATCTTCCATATTAAAACCTCTTTTTTATATTCACCAATGCACAAGTCATGCATAGAGGTAGGAGGATAAATCTTCCATATTAAAACCTCTTTTTTATATTCACCAATGCACAAGTTGTCATAAGACAACAATGATGGTCATGAATGGATTAATATGGAAATGATACATACCTACATACTAACTAAGAAGAAAACATCAAGTGAGGTGTGGATTGTAAGTAGGATAGCCCAAGCTTTCCAAGTAATCACACATACACAAGTTCAAGTCTTGTTTAACACTTGTGGATTAAAACCCTTTCAAAAACAGAAAGTTTAAAGGATTAAAACCTCTGAATTTGTATGTTATAACCTTGTTTTTAAGCACACATAATCATAGTCTTGATTAGTGGCATAAGGACATAGGAATGTATGAGTAAACATAAGATTAAAGAAAGTTTTAACAAGTTTTTCTTCCAAAACCGAAAGTTGGACCTAAAAAATGGGACGTTTCACCTTGTTTTTCCATGGAAAACCTTGTGAAAATAATTTTAGAGGTGTTCCACATTTTGTAGAGGAAGGAGAAGTGAAAAAGGATGGAAGAAATGTGAGATTTAACTCACTTTTGCAACTTGAATGATTATGTCTTTGAGTGACTTTTCCAGCTGATTTAGAGTGTTTAGAGAGTGAGATTAGTGAGTTTGTAAAGTATGAGAAGTGTTGAAGTGAGTTGGGTTTTATAGGAGGTGATTAGGGTTGGTTTAGGTGGCTAATAAATGAAGAAAACACAACAAACACAAAAATGACCAATGCTTGAGCTGGAAACAACATTCTGGCGGATCGGGGGTGTCGCGCCGCGCGACAGGAATCATCCATACCCGTCGCGTCGCACGACGAGGCTATGTTCCGGATTCAAGTTTCAAAGTTGGCCATTTAGCCCCCTGATGTTTATATTTGATAGTTTTAATGTAATCTAAGGGTATTTTATGTAATATAAGCATGTTATAAGGGGTTTTCAAGCATCCTTATCATAATGACAAGTATGGACAAGTACGATTAAGTATGTATGTCGTAAATAAGTATCGTATGCATCCAACTGACGTATGATTCACGCATATCACGTATTTGTAAGTTTATCGTATGTTTTCAAGAATTATGAATACAGTATCAATTGTTTTATGAATTTAAATGTATAGAGATGTACGAATATGCAAAGCATGAATTGTAAGAAATACGAATTTTATTTATGATCCAAGTCTTGGATTTTACAACGGTACAATGAAAAGACAAAATACAAGGATTACAAGATTCCAAAAATAGAAATACAAGACGATCTTTCTAATTAAGGAAAGTACGAAAAAGCAGGGTGTTACAAAAGCCCCTTTGCATTGTACCTTTATTCAATGAACATTTGGTGTTGATATATTAGAGCGTACATAGTGTTTTTTTAAAAGGGATTTTTACATATTTCCCCCTCCTAAGCCTCCTTATTACGTATTTCCCCAAACCATAAAATCAATTACATATTTCTCCTCCCTAACTCATATATATTACATATTTCCCTTTTTTCATTTAAATGACTCTTATTTATGTCTATTTTACCCTTAATGACTTATTAAATGAATATTTACATATTTCCCCATTCTAATATGTAAAATCAATTACATATTTACCCAGATTATGTAGTATCACCCCAATTCTTCTACTTGTTACTCTTGTCAAACAATACACACAAAAACATAATACTCATAATAAAAACATAAATTCCGTTCATAATAGATTTCGTTCAAAAAACATAAATTCCGTTCAAACCCCAATTCTTCTACTTTCACATATTTTTTTGTACTCTTTCCTCGTCCTCTTTTACTTGTTGACGCTTGATGTTGAGTAGGAACTTCAGGTGCTGAGTTTTTGCATGTCTTTTCACGGTGTCCATACTCACCACATCGTGGACATTTTGTCGTTTTTAGGCTCATCATCTGGTGTAATTCTATTCTTTCTTGTTCTCCCAGGTGGACGTTTGATTGCAGGTCGGTATATCTTCTCCTCGTTATGTATATGCACCCATTGATCCTTTGTAGGCATTGGAGCAACTTCTAAAGCATAAGCTATTTAAACTTCTCAATAGTATAAAATGGATCAACATACATGTCCCAGTTAACATCCCTTGTGAAAATAATAAAAGCCGTTGCATGCACACACAGAACGCCTTTTACCTGCCAAACCCGACAAGTAGATTTTCTATCATCTGGTGAAACCTCCCAACGCTTGTCCTCGTATTTCACCTCGACTCGATTTTCACCACTTCTACAAATTTCATATGCATCCAATTTCTACATACAACATTCAAATATTAAAAATTCATTCACCTAAAATATATTTGAAATATATGTAGAAAAAAGGAACATTATACAAACCTTAGAGATTTTGTCAAGGTAAGTCTTAGTTTTAGGTACTAAGGTACGCTTCCATTGTTTTGAAAGCCTCATTTTTTTGTCAAATCGTAGCATAATCTTCTCTCTAATTGAATCAAGTAATTCAAGAACCGGTTTATATCGTACCTCACCTATCCACGCATTAAATGATTGCATAATGGGACAACACTCTTCTAAACTCTACCACATTTTCAAATGTGGAGTTAACTTTAATAGTTCCATTCTTGTTGCTAAAAGTTACCGGTTCGGAACTTGCATGCCCAACTTCATCATTTGTAATAAAAGTTACTGAGTCATCCTCATCATCTTTTTCATCATGAACATCATCCGATTCCCTATAAAAACATATTTAAAATGTATCTAAACAAAAATTTACCTTTCTTGCACCGAGCCTGTCTTGACATTATTATTCATTGTCACATAAACGGTTAATTCTTTCTCAACTTCATGCATACTAAGCATCAATTTAAAGTTGTCATGAGAATCAAACTTCACAAATTTTTGCTTAGTAGCGTATTTGTCAATATAAACAAGTGAAAAGGATAGCTCCGGATCCGGAGGATAATGGGTGGCAACCTCTTCATTCAAATCATCAAAGTCGTATATGCAAGTGTCAATGTAAAGATATTTTTGAAAGCCAAGACAATAACGTTTTTTGTATGAGTTCTTCGCTAACTGAAAGTAACATCCATATTTTAATTTTATCTTGTACTTAGTTGATCCTTGGCCAACAACATTCTCAAGTATTGGTAATTCTACCTCATTCTTGTAGGTCCGTTTTTCTCGGAGGATCGATTACGAAACCTAGTCCCTGTTTATCACAAACACGGTCACGAGTGAGGAATCCACGTGACGGTGCAAACCGAACAAAGTAAAGCAAGTAACACAACAGATAACCAAAGATTCACTTTAGATTAAAAGGACGAGAACAACATCAAACATATGCACACAATGCTTGAAGATAAACTCTCAAATTCTCTATGCTCTCATGCCTTAACTGTTAAACATAACCAGCTATATATACTGTCCACTGGCGAACCTTGATGTGACGAAGGTTATGTGTGACGAAGATAGAACCTTCATCACACACTCATATCGACGAACATTGAGGGTTCGCCAAGCATGGTTCACGACGAAGATTGGACTCTTCGTCAAGCATCACACAAAGAAAAAAATATAACAAAGTTAAAACAGAAGACATAAGACAAGACTAATTATATGTAAACACTATGCACACTAGCATATGTTTAACATACATTACAAATACAGAGACAAAACATCATACCAAGTAAGATAGGAGGATATCCAACTAGGTAGACTTGACGGAATTTGCAGACTCAATTACAAAAGACCATTTAACATATAACGTAAACAAGAAAAAGTTACAGACACATAAATGCACAAACAAACTCCCCCTTGTCTGTTGCTTGGTCTTCGCTCTTTGAGTCTTCAGTGCTTTGCCGACCAGGAGCTGCCTGCGTGTATCCCTCGATAAAAATAGAAACAAGCGATGCGTTGAAATAGTAACGCTTGATGCGCGTCCTTGTCCTCGTAGAATATGTCGTGACGAAACAGCTTGTTGATATCGGAAGCAGACATGTTGATTATCCACATTGGATCGAGCATGCAAAAATTTTCTTGATCATTTTTTAACACAATAACGGCCTCGTGCGTATCGGAGTCATAACACCACAAAGCCATATTTTCCAGGAAGTTCTGCTTCATCGGCGTCAGAGGGATCTTGTCCATAACCTTCACCGGTTGATAAACGAGCTTGTACCTTGCCTTGTTGGTTGACGGATCCAAAGTATACTTTATCTGCTGATAAATCGGAAACTATGGCTTGTATAACTCGTCTTTCCACCCTATCCTCCGATTTATCTTCAACTTGCGAGCAAACAACGTTGCTCCTTCATATTTTGAGCGATTAATCAGCTCCAGTTTTGATAATGCTACAGCATCATAGAACGGTAGAGATAGAATACTCAAAAACGAGTTGAAATACTGGATTCCGTGTTCGCGCTTGATTGCCACACAGTGAATTTCTTTCATGAAACTCCAGCTCAGTATCTTCCCATGAGGCTTAACCTTTTCAAACTTCATATAATCAACTTGTGCTTCAGGAGGTGTAGGCTTTGCAACCTTGGAAATGAACTATTTTCTCCATTCTTTGAATGAGTCGGTCGTATCATCGGTTGAATCACGATTCTTTAGCTTTTCGTCGATATCTTCCTGATTATCTTTCAACCAGTCTTCATCAAACGGATTGAACTCTGTTCCATCTTCACGTACATAAGTCGACTTCCTCGTTTCGCCTTCAAAAACGATTTCATCAAGATTTTCTATATCTGCAGTTTCAAGTTCACTTGGAATATTATCAATAGCAGCATCATCGATTGCTTTCATTTCATTCAACGCTACCAACTGCTCATTCGAGAGTTCAGCAACAAACTTTCCTTCTTCCAGAACTTCTCCAGTTACAGGATGTACAGCCTGTAAAGCAAGGTCAGCCGAGCTAAGAACAGAGGATGTACCAGCCAAGGAGCTTTCAACGTAAGAACTGCTCTCTAGCTGTTGTATTTCTTCTACAGCTCCACCGGAGGTTCCTTGTGTAGATTCAATATGTGGAGACTCGAAAGCAACAATCTGAGTAGATGCAGTGGCTGGTGGTTGTTCAGATGTAGCATAAGGGTCTGGGTTATCCGGATCTTCAGAATCATGATCACGTTTCTTCAAGGCTTACTGTTGTTTGCATCGGTCAACCCACATAATGTTAACACGCTTTCTGACATTCTCGAAACCATCCTGGATTTTCTTGACCCCATCTGTTATCTTGGTATTGCGAGAGTTGTACCACTCTTTCATATCATCATGCTTTTCTTTAAGAGTTTCGGCCAACCTTTGAACAGCAGTGCTTCTTTCTTTCAAACGATTCATATCAATACCACGAGCGTTATCAGCAGCTCGCATTTGCTGTAATTAGCGTTCCCTCTCTTCATCAGCAGCCTTCAAACGTGCATACTCAGCTTTAAGTTGTTCAATCTCAGCTTGTTGGCGTGTAATCTCAGCTTGTTGACGCTGAACAGTGGACCTTAGCGTATTCATCTCCAATTGTTGCTTTATCACATCGCTTCTTGTAGCATTCATGAACTTCGATTGTCTGTTAATCTGACCTGCAGCAGCTTGCAATTGAGAGAATAAGAAATCTACCTTTTCGTCTGGCTGCATTTCAGAAAATTTTCTTTGTCGGCGTTCAGATGCCTGCTGAGATGTAGTTGCTCGAATGGTGGATGCCATTGTACGTGCAGGTTCTTGTGGTGTAATCGTTGGAGCTTCAGCAGCTGAAGTAACCACAGGAGGTGGTTCAGTTGATCTTGGAGGAGACGATACCATAGCAGCAGCTTCTTCGGCCGTTAGCCCAAACTCTGGATTCATTTCTGCTTCGTGAACAGCTTCTTGTTGTGACACAGGTGGTTGTACAGATGAAGCACCGATATACTTCCTGCTCTTTTTCTTCCTATGAATAGCCGTTTGTTTCTTCTTTAAACATTCAGCTTCAGTATCAGAAGGTACATAATCGGCATCCTCCTCCTGTCTAATCCTTCTTACTTGCCTTACACCACGATCGTCGAGATAGAACTCATATCCTGGCTCTGGTTGATTATCATCAGACTCAGATTCCTCTGCATCACCTCCAGCTGAACTAGCACCAGTTGTACCAGCAGCAGATGCACCAGTAGTACCAGGTGCACTAGCTGCTGTAGCATCAGCATCTCCACCATCACCACCATCTCCATCACTATCACCGTCGCTATCAAATGAATCACTTTTATGCCCAAACTTGTCTTCCATCATCTTTTTCAACTTTGGCTCTTCATCGTCCGATTGGCTGTCGTCGTGACGCCATTTATCGTTTGCAGGAGCGACGTACTCTGTGTTCGCTAAGGCTCCAAACATCTTCCTTAGAGGATCAGATTCTACGTATCTCTTAGCAGAGAAACCCTTGAATATCCGTAAAGACTGTTCTAACATAGCATCAATCTTGAGAATGTCATTATCTGCCTTTGGAAGCCCTGGATGTTGAACATTCATAATCATCTGCATAAATCTGGGATACATCCAGAATTTGTTGCCGGAAGTACGAGATCCTGTTCTTCTTAAGTTTTCTTTCATGTTTGCGAAGATGAACTTTGAAATGTTGAAGGGCTTGTTTAACACTAACGCGACCATCAACCCAACGAGATCGTTCCCGACCATATCATATCCAGCACGGCTTTTGCTTATACATTGAATCAGTACGTGAAGTAAGAATTTGTATCGCAGCGGCAATCCAGCTTTGTTGATCTGTCCGGCGAAGATATCACCGGTGCACTTCATTCTAAGTAAACACCCTCGAGTGCACATGATCGGAACAGAGTATGGAGCACTTGCATCATCTTGAAGTTCCGATACAGAGTTTAGAATCTCTGGAGATACATCCACGTTCAACTAGTTAACCTGCCCCTGAATCAGCTCCTTTCCGTCAACTTCAATCACATTCGTTGAATTCCATAATTCTTTAATAAGAGACTTGTAAACCGGCATTGAGAATGTAATTGCTTTGTTTATCCGTGATTCCCTCAACCATTGAGTAATCTCCTTGTATTCGTCAAGCTTTCCTTCAGGATCTAAGTAAGCTACCATATTGTGTCGGGGTCCAGACATGATCTGTTCTTCCGTTTTATTGGTTTTCTTGGTGGCAGGTTTACGTTTTCGTTCTTTCGGAGCCATTCTGTATACAACAAATACCCACAATAAGACAAAAATACATAACACTTATAGAATACATACATGTATACACATTTAATGTACACTGTGAACATTAATCATGTATAAATATATATACTGTATAAGAGTTGCATATTTGACAAACTTGAAATATTTCTAAGTGTTGATCGACGAAGAATGGTCTATGTGACGAAGTTCCTCTTTAATGACGAAGACTGGATTCTTCGTCGCCTTAGCTTGACGAAGATTCACAGGTCAATGAAAGTCAAACATAGTCAACGAAGATTGTTTCTTCGTTGACAATAGGAGGTTCATCGCACAAGTTATGACGAAGATTGAATCTTCGTCATTTTAAAGTTCGTCAATTAAGGGTTCGTCATAAATTGAGGTTCGTCATCACTTAGGGTTCGTCATTCCAAAATCAGAATAGGGGGTTTTCGTCATAAAGGGTGTTCGTCAATCAACATTGAAACCCAGTTGATTCAACATTAAACAAACAGCAAACCACCATCAAATGACCAACATTAGGAAACAAAACACCATGTGTATCTAAAACCACTTTAAAAACACCATTTTTGCCAAAACCTAAACATATTTTTAAACAAGTCCAACACCAATAATCAACAATAATCCACAACCCTTGTTCTTTTGAATCGATTTATGAAGATCAACAAACAACTTAGACTATATAAGCAAACAATATTGACCAGTAATCAAAATCAAAATCAACAAACAAACCTCAAACATATATAAACCTAATACCCTGTTTCAACATGATAACACCCAAATCAAAACCCAGATAAGTAATCGATATACACACACCAAACCTATTACATTATCATATTTCAAATCATATCAAAATAAGAAATCAAAACATGAACAGATAAGTATATGGTATAATCAAACATCAACAAGTTTCAGAGGGTTTCAAACCAACATTGGTCAAAATCAGTGGATTTAAGTGGTTCCGATCATGTTTTTGGTCCATCATTTACCTTGGTATTGTTTCAAAATAACAAAGGAATCAACAAGTTTGAGTTGGTTGAGAGGTTTTTCGGTGAAGAATAAAGTGAACAATAGTGGGGTTTTGTAAAAGTGATTTTGAATTGTGATGTCAATTATTAACAGGGTCCCCCTTTTTATATCCTGGACCCCCCTGACGAAGATTGAATTGCGAGGAAGAATTAATTGGGCTCGACGAAGAATCAAACTGGGCTTGAAACATTTAGCCCAAGTCTGACCTCGACGTTGTTTGAATCTTCGTCAAACAATGAAGTTCGTCAATGACCAAAAGGGTTCTTTGTTGACCAGTCAACACAGAAACACCAAGTTTAATTTTTGAACCATTTTTAAACAGTTTTGAACAGATTTTTGGCTTGTGTTAGATTTACCAAATGTAAAAGGACATTTTATGAAGTAGTGAAATCACAAACAAGTCGGTTTCGGGCTTTTCGGCAGAAAACTTCGAGTTTCAACTTCGGCTAATCAAAACGAACTTTACAACTTACACTACAACAGAATTGAAATGCGGTAAATTAACGAGAAGTAATAATAAGCATAAAGACACTGTACAATATCAAACTTTTTGCGAGTTTCAAGGTAAGAGAATCATTACCAGCTTACGGTCTTTGTCAAAATGGTTTATAATTTCTGTTTAAAGCTTTAGATAAGTATCCTACCACAATTATCGGTATTGTTATCCACATAAGCTCAACTTATCAGATGTAATCATAATTAGGAGATATGGTTTACGGTATGAATTATTATACTTACTTGTCGGTGTTCATCCACTCACGACACATTCCCGTATCAAGGTATGCACGAGAGTTCATCTTACCGGTGAGTATACCGCTTATCATCCGTTTGACCGTATAAAAGAATGTGAAAAACTCACTTATTTTGATTGAAAAACAAGCCCTATGTGATAGAATCACTTACTGATGAGGAACTTGATTTTCAGATGCATGAGGGCACAGGAGCAAGTCCGTGAACAGGTTAGTACCAACGTACAGACAAAGAGACGAACTTGACTCCCGCAAGAAAACTGTGATATATTATCACTTATTTTGTTTGGGCATGTGATTGTTGATCACTTATTGAGGTCGCATGCAATATGTACACGTATGTATAGTATCATGGAAGATATAGACTTCGTCTCCGTTATTTTTCGGTAAAAGATACAACCATGATACCCAGATGATAAGACAGCATAAAGACCGAATATCTCTGAACCTCGGCAATCTCTCAAACGAAATTTCTGTACCAATACCATATGCCAATGAATGGTTCCCACCTGACTTGAAGTCTGTTAGGTTTATATCATCCTGCACATTTTAGTCTGATTGTGAGCCTACCGATACATCGTTAGAAGAGCTACTTATCATATTTTAGTTTTTCTTTTTGTTTTTGACCATATTGACAGACCACACTAGTGTATATCATCACTTTCCCTTCTTTTATCCAAGAAACTCATTTTTGATTTTCTAATGTTTTTGAACTTTTTCAAAATTTTCAAACTTAAAGATAGAAAGTAAACGACATATTTTTGGATTTTTGAATTTTTCACATGTTTTTGTATTTTCATGAAATTTCTCCCCCTAAAATGCGAAAAGATAAATAAACTGAAAATAAGTTTTACTCTTGTTTCACCTTAATGCCATTGACCAACAAAAGATAGTCAAAGCAAGATTTGTCAAAAGCTTTTGTAAAAAGGTCTGCACGTTGTTCATGGGTGTGGACCTTAACAACATCGATTAGTCTTTTATCAAAACAATCACGTATGAAGTGATACTTAATTTCGATGTGTTTGGTCTTGGAGTGTTGCACAGGATTTCTAGTAATCTGTAAGGCAGCATTATTATCAACAAAAATAGAAGTAGATAGGAATTCAAAACCGTAGTCGCGCATTTGTTGCTGAATCCACAGAACTTGAGAGCAACAGCTTGAGGCAGCAATGTATTCAGCCTCACAAGTTGATGTTGTGACAACCCGAAACTTCGAGGTATAAATCGTTCGTTTCGCTCTTACAAATAAATATATACTTATCTTTTTTTCGACAAGTTAGATTTATATTCAGTTAGTTTATGGTGTGCAAACGTGTAGTCGAAACCAAGTGATGAACATACCTGAACCGTTTGAACCATGACAAAACCCGCATAACTCGAAACTTTTGAGGCCCGAACCCTCAGCGTGAACATTATACATCCATGTTAGTGGGTTAGTTATAAATCTTTATTGGTTATTAATATGTTTAAAATAGTATTAATAATGAAAAAAATATATATATATAAATTACATAATTTAACTAAACCCAAACCAAGTTCCCCACCCCCCATGTACGTTTACCCACTTCACAAATATATAAATGTGCTGCTCAACTTTGTTCGGCCCAAACAACACCCTAGATTAGGTGCAGCCCAAATTTATTTCTTTCCCTCCACGTTTATCACCGCCCCAAACTCCTATCCTCCATATATTTTCGTAGTTGTTGTGTATCATATAAATCGGAAGATCGTTTCTTGGTTGTTCACTTTCCCTTCACCGTAAACCCTAGCTGTATCGCCAAACCGCCGCCCGTGACCACCGTTCGACGTCCGTTGACTCCGGAACAACCACCCAAGATCGCCACCACAATCCGTAAGTGCCGCACTTTTCATAGTTATGAATAGGATCTCGTTGCCTCAGTTTTGATTCGAATTCCATTTAAAATCCTTGCATGAGAATGTGCTTATACATGAAACTATATGGAAGTATATGTTGTTTGTTGGTCTGTTTATGTATTGTTCATGCTTGATGAAAACTATAGGAAAATACATGCTGTGCGATGGCATGTATATGAACTGTTCATGTTCTCGATGTTATACATGAAGGTATTGTTGATAAGTGTTTAGTTTACATGCAATACATGTGAAGTATATGATGCCTTGGTTCGCTTTACTCGTACCGGTCGATTTCGTTTCAAGGCCGTGAACACCGTACATGAATCTTAGTAATACTTGTTTACGTAACTATGTATATGTATGCGTGTATCCGAATGAAAATTTAAAGAGTGTGTACGAATAATAGTTTCGGTTCGACTCCGGCATAATAATATGAACGCATATACGGACTGGCATGCTTGGTGTAGACATGTGATTGTATATGTGATACCGTGTTCGGTCGATCGTTGGTAGTTATAGAGGGTCTAAGGCTTTAAAATTTAACATATATGTGCGAACACATGTGAAGTAAATGATGATATGATAGTGTAGATTATAGTTGTTTGTACTATCGTCACTGATTTGATGTATGAATATGTGTCATATGATCTTGAAGTATAAACTACACAGTTTAATGAATGCATGATTTCTCCTTGATAAAATGCTAATTCTCGGGTGCGAGCAACATAAATATCACGATTTAAAGAAGGACGTTCAGATCTGTTAACTTGATGATTACGATGATAATTGTTGATGTTCATATTGTTTTCTTTTAAGCGTACAACCATATATATACCTAGGGTACAACCTGGTTATGCACACTTGAATGTTTAAGATAATGAACGATCTTAGATAACTTGTTTAAAAGTGAAAAGATTCTGAATGCATGAGTCCATGTTATATGAACTAGAGAAATCAAGGTAGAATGAAAGTCACACCAATGGGGAGAGCCGCACAATAATAGGTTGAGGTGCACACACATACAGACAAAATTTATTAAAGTTGCACTAGCTTTGACCCCACATGTTGGATGAATAGAATAAAAAGGATCAGTATGCGTTGTGATTGTTTTGGTGATCCACATGCCTTAGTCTATGATATATTGTGTGATTTAATTATGAATACGTGATATTTGAGCTATGCGTTAAATACATGAATACGTGACGTTAATTAAATGCGAATCTAACTAGATACGATAATTATAATAGGACGTGATTGACAAAAGTCTTTTAACAAGTAAATTATCTGCCGAGCAAACTAAGGTGAGTTCACACTTTCTACAAGGCATGGGATTCCCAGGGGTTGGGAATGGGTAAAGGATTTGAACTGAAACTGCGTGATCTCCTGGTTTGGAACACGTACACACCCTCTTTATTGAAGGGTGACAACACGTACTAAGAACTTAATCGGAACCTGCGTAATCTCCTGGTTTGGGGATTACGTACACACCCTCTTATTTGAAGGGTGACAACACAGATACTAGACCAAAACTCTCTATCATGAAGTCCCTCCTTTTATATCGACTTAATCGCCGGGCCAATGGCGAGCGGGTCATTAGTTAGATAGCGCTATTTAGGTTTGACAAGCCTCACACCGTGCCGCAGAGGACGGGCGTGAACTAATGGATCTGGGCACTAGTCAATGATGATAGACATTGACGTCAGGGCACCAACTTACTTTAGTCAGTGGTCGATATGGTAAACAGGTCTAGTGGTTAACATGGGGAAGCCCCCACCAACTATGGATATGTTTGGGAAACAAGGTAAACTGATTAACTTACAACTTACAAATAAATTCCTGGTTTTTGAAACAACTTAACAATGAACACCAACTGTGAACTCGCTCAACTTTGTTGTTGACTCGTTGTTACATGCCTTGCAGGCCTTTAGGTGTATAACATTGGAACTTGCTGTCTGGGAAGCTGGAGTGGTCATGGGTCGAGTTACATGGAAACACAAGACTAAGAGTTTTTACATGTGGTTAATAAACACTTAACGAATTAAATATGCTTCCGCTGTAAACTGTGAAATATTGTAACGTTGTAACACTTAATGATAGTAAATGAAGGTTTTATTTAAATATACTCGTGAGTTCAATGTGATTGGTGACTAAGATCCTGGTCAGTCACGCCTCCAAGCGGTGGTACTCCGCATGTGGATTTTGGGGGTGTGACAGATGTAGCGACACAAGTCTGCTTCTTGCATTGCCATATGACCAGGCGATTTCCTAAGAACTGACATCCAGCCGTTGTGGATTTGCCGTCTATTTTGCAGCCACCAAAATCAGAATCACTAAATGCGATCAAATCAAACCTATCATCCTTAGGGTACCAGAGACCGGTGTCCGGGCAACCCTTCAAATAGCGAAAAATCCTTTTTACAGCAACCAGATGAGATGCCTTCGGGTTGGCTTGATATCTTGCGAGCAGGAACGTTGGATACATTATGTCAGGCCTTGAGGCAGTGAGATACATTAAAGATCCGATCATAGCACGGTAATAAGAAGAGTTGACACTTTCACCCTTCAAGTCCGGAGTAATCCCGTGATTAGTCGGAAGTGGGGTACCAATGGGCGTTGCTTTTGACATCTGGAACCGGCTCAAGATGTCACCGACATACTTAGTCTGATGGATGAATTCCCCAGACTTAGTTTGTTGAACTTGTAGACCCAAAAAGAAATTCATCTCCCCCATTGCGCTCATTTCGAATTTTTCTTGCATAACACGCTCGAATTGCCTGCACAAAGCATCGTTAGTTGAACCAAATATGATATCATCAACGTATACCTGTACCAGCAGAAGATCTCTATCTGTTTCCTTGATGAAAAGAGTACAGTCGATAAGACCTCGTCGAAAACCATTCTCCAGCAGATAAGTAGATAAGGTTGCGTACCATGCCCTCGGTGCTTGATGTAAACCATAGAGACCTTTGTTGAGCAACCAAACCCGATCAGGATGGATAGGATCTTCAAAACCAGGAGGTTATTCGACATACACCTCTTTTTCAACGATACCATGAAGGAATGCGCTTTTGACGTCCATCTGATAGACTTTGAATCCTTTGAAAGAAGCATAAGCTAGAAAGATCCGAATAGCCTCCAGACGTGCAACAGGTGCATAAACCTCGTTGTAGTCAATTCCCTCGATTTTCCGAAACCCTTGAACAACTAATCTCGCCTTGTTGCGAATGACCACTCCACGATCATCCTTTTTGCATTTGTATACCCAACAAGTACCAATTTTCTTGTAATCATCGGGTTTTTCAACAAGTCTCCAGACACCCAGTTTCTGGAATTGCTGAAGTTCTTCCTGCATCGCTTCCACCCAAGAATTATCCTTTAGAGCTTCTTTCCAAGATTTTGGTTCTTCTTGTGAAACATAACACGCGAAGGACCAATCATGTTGCTGTCCCGATTCTCTGATAGCTGAATACAAACCAAGATTCTGGTTGTTCCTTAGCTGATTACGCATCTGCACTCCACTTTGGGCATCTCCAATAATATTCTGCTGTGGATGAGTATCATGAATTCTCGTTTCAGGAACATCAGGAACACGAGTATCAATACCCAAATTGTTAAGATTAAGATCAACAACCAAATCCACGCCTGACATAGACGTAGATGTGGATGCATTTCCTTCAGCAGTGTCTACATTCTGCACATGAGTAGTTGCTTCAGAAGTACCTTGAACAGCAACAGCTGGAGCCGAAGAGCCTTCAGTCGTATCATTTAATACATCATCTTCCGACGACACATTGTAATCAGCGACACCTTCAACTTCCTCATTTTGAGCAATATTGTTAACCGAAGTAGAAGCTTGAGGGTTAACAACAATTGGTCGAACCAAAGACGAATCAACTGCATTATCACTTTCCAATAACATTTGAGCAGCTGTCGATGCTTCATAAAAGGTTGGCAGATTAAAGGAGTCGAATAGCCCATCATAATCGAACATCCACGGATCACCCGGAGCTCTTACAGAGTTAGTATACCTTTGAACCTTTACTTCACCCCATAACTCAATCTTTTTGGTTGTCAAATTCCACACATGAAAATTCAGAGTAGCATATCCAAGGAAGAATCCCTCGATAGCCTTTGCGCCAAACTTTCCGTGCGGTTCAATCATAGTGCATGGACTGCCAAAAGGTTCTAAGTAAGAAATGTCCAGTTTCCTTTTGTGCAACAGTTCGAAACAAGTCTTGTCATGCCTTTTAACTGTCAGAACTCTGTTTAGAGTATAGCAAGCAGTAGCCACAGCTTCTCCCCAAAACTGAACAGGAAGCTCCGACTCTACCAACATCGTTCTTGTAGTTTCTATTATCGTCCGATTTTTCCTCTCCGCGACACCGTTTTGTTGTGGAGTGTAGCGAGAACTGTACTCATGAAGAATGCCCTTTGAAGTACAGAACTCATCCATTATGCGGTTTTTGAACTCAGTGCCATTGTCGCTTCGGATCCTCTTCACTTTCAATGTGTACAAATTTTCTAGCAAAGTAAGAAGATTCTTGAGGATTTCAGGAGTTTCACTCTTGTGCGCCATACACGATACCCAAGAAAATCTGGAATAGTCATCAGTAACTACCAGACAATAAGCATCCCCAAAGTTTGTCTTGTGTTTCATAGGTCCAAAGAGGTCCATATGAAGACGCTCAAGAGGCATGCTGACAGTGTTGACTTTCTTAATCGGGTGAGACTTCTTTGCTTGTTTTCCCTTCTGGCACGAAACACAGACATCTTGTAGATGAAAATTCTTCACAGGCACACCATTCACGAGATTGTTTTTCACCAAATGGTTCATTTTTCTCAAGTAAATGTGCCCCATTCGTCTGTGCCAAGATATTGACTCCTTTTCCGTGGCTTTTGAGACAAAACAAGTGACTTGTGCAGATGTTGTAATCGCCTGGCTCATATCAAGAATATAAAGATCATTAATCCTTGGAGCCTTCAAGAGAATCCATTCTTTTAGAATTTTAAACCCTTTCAGCACATAGCAACCGGCATCATCAAAATGCACAGTGAACTTCTTATCGCAGATTTGCGAATCACTCAGAAGATTGTGATCAATTTGTCGCACAAAATTGATCTTATCGAAACTCAAAACACCATTGGAGAACATTCCTTCTCCATTGATGTATCAGCCTTTGTCTCCAGCAAACGCGACATAACCTCCTCTAATGTTTTTCGCATCATAAAGAAGTCGTAAGTCGCCAGTCATGTGCCGAGATGCTCCACTATCAACAATCCAATGACTATTAATAGTTCCTCCTGGAACACCCTGCACAATGCATTTAAGGATCAGTTTGAGTTGGGGACCCAAGCCTTAGTGGTCTTGGGTCTTCCATGAGAATCAAGAAATGTAATTTCAATTTCTTGATGGTTCTGAAATTTCAAGCCTCCCCCTGAAACCTCACCTGTCTTAGGTTTCCAAGTTTTCCGTTTACCAGATTGTGTAATATTAACATTTTTTGAAATTTCTGGTTTAATTGGTTGGGATGAACTTGGTTCTCGTTTAACAGATTTTACATCTGGTCTCAAAGCCCTTTCGATCACCTTTACATTTTGGCGTCGTTGTTTCGTTTCCTGTTCTTTAACAGTTCGTTTATCTTGTTTTGGGGAAACTGAACAACGTTGAGGGTGATCCTTTTCAGGAGGGGCTCTCTCAACAAATTTTGCTTTGGGCGAGTTTGTACAATTTTTGATGATATGTCCAAACTCCCCACATTTGAAATAGGATCTCCTTTCAATAAACTTAGGAGATCCATCTTGACGACCCGATGTCGAACTTGTAGAATCGGAGGTATTTGTGCCTTCATCACACCCATTTGTGTGTTGGGTGTAATTATTTTGATTATTACGTTTGAAGATTCTAACTTTTTGAACAAAATCGGTGTTTGATTTATTTTCAAAAGTTTCCACCTTGTCAGTACCCTTAGATGCTACAAATTTGACATCATTGTCCTTCTTCTTGAAACGAGCTCCTTTTGGTTCTACCTTTGGTTGTGAAACTTTAGGTTTTGAAGCTCGTTGTTCCTTCTGTTTACCCTTAAAAGCGATAGGTTGTTGCTTTGTTGGTAATCGTTGGTTTCCAAATTGTTTCCTAACTTCAGCTTTTGGAATAGGATCACACTGAGTTACAGAAACTATCGGGATTGCTTGTCCTAAAAACTTACTAGTAGTATCTTCAAACACTTTATCAATCAGAGATTGATTGACGTTTTTGATTGGAAAATCTTTTTTTGAATATATTTTACTATCCCCGACCAAAGTGTACAACACTTTATCACTTTTAACAGTAGACATTGTCTCTGTGATAGGATCCATCCCTTGTTTAACAGTAGAGTGCACAGCAGGAGTAGGAGGATCACACAGAATGTGATTCTCAATAGGAATGTCTACTCCTTTCTTATCATCAACAGATGTATCCTCATCACTGACATATGATTCATATAGTCCTCAACAGTTGGAGGACTTTGTTCCGTAACAGATGGCTTTTCCTTACTGTCAGATGAGCCCTCCGATGAATTGTCCGTTTTGAACCCTAAACCAGTTGTAACTTCCTCATAATCGAGAGGTACAGTTGGCTCAAAACGAGGGATTTCCTCCTCATCGGGCATTTTGGTATAGTTGTGTCTCAAAGGAGGTGGACGCGACTTATACCCAACGCCTTTCACGTTCCCTTTCAGTTTTTGAATGTCAATGATGTGATCAAGCACGTATCGGGAGTTAGAATAACTATCCAATTTGAGCTTGATCGCTTCATACTCACATTTAGCCATGGCTAGCTCCTTCTTTGTTTCCTCAATAATATTAATGCAATTGTTAATACCAGTTTGTTTGTTAAAAACAGTTTTAGACAATTCGAAAACACTTTTCTTTAAAGTTTCAATGACTGATTTGAAATCCTTTTCATTGCGAGCCAAGGCAATGTTTGCCTCTTTGCATTTCGACAGTTCAATAACTAGACTCTGGTTGTGACCATGAACCGTGTCAGATTCATGTTTCAATTCAGCACATTCATGTTTAAGATCTGCACAATTACTACATATGCTAGGAGTAGGAGTATCAGAATTTACCTGACTTGAAAAGGCTGTGACATTTACCATAAAGGCAGTCTGGTAAGAGAAAGATCCATCTTCAGAAAAGAACTTTTCCATCTCTTTCGATGCAATATCAGCCTTCTTGATCAGAACAGATTTCTGACATTTTAACTCCTCAGCTTCCATCAACAGACTATGAAAGTCAGAATCACTTCCCTCCTTTACATCCGATTCTGAACAATAATCTCCAATGCTCGAGCTTTCCTCATCCGAACTACCAGTATAACCCGAGCTATCATCGCTTTCGGAGAATCCTTCCTTACGCACATGCTTGATGTGATTAATGATCTTAGCATAACATGCTGTTCCTCCTTGATCGCCACCTCCAAACTGTACGGACCAATCACAACCTTCATCAGCTTGAACAACTAATGCACGGTTGGTGTTAGAAGGACCCGATTGGTTTGTGTTGGCGGTGTTGGTCTGGTTGTTGACAGCTACTATCCTTTTTTCCTAGTTAGCTTGATTCTGGTTGGAAGTACTTGTTTGATTCCTGAAGGGGTTTTGATTTGTTTGTCTGCTCGGGCGAGTGCACTCACGCTTGAAATGCCCATTTTCTCCACAGTTAAAGCACGTGACGGCATCTTTGTCGAACCCGTACTTTGTATCCTTTTTGCTTTCCAAACTAGTCTTCCCGGTTCTGCTCATGTAGTCTTTAGCCCGTCTAACCGCGCTTGCAAAAGCCCACTTGATATCCATTAACTCCGTTTCATCCCTATCAATCTGTTGATAATCTTCATTGGTCAGATTTATGTTTCCAATCTGACCTGCAACCAACCCACAATAGGCATTGGCCATTGTGCTAAGAAGTTCCATGTGTTCCTTGGCAACTTCTACATTGACGTTGGGAAGATTTGAAGTATCAAGTCGATTGGGGTTTTGCGGTTGAGTGAAATTGTTACCATAGAATGCTTGTTGAGGTTGAGGTGGAGGGGTAACAACTTGTGGTTTCGGGAGCCAAGCGCTAGGATCAAATTGAGGTTAAGATTGAGACTGAGCAACTTGAGGTTGAGGGAAATAGGCACTGGGATCAAATTATGGTTGAGGTGGGGGGGGGGGGGGAGAGTAACAACTTGAGGTTTCGGGAACCAAGCACTAGGATCAAATTAAGGTTGAGCAACTTGAGGTTTTGGTTGCTCTGGTACAAATCCAAAAGGATTTACATTTGTCACTTGAGGAAACGGGCTTGAATTGGACATGAAAGCCGTTTGAAGTTTTGGTTGCTGACTGGAGCTTGCAACAGGGTTAATCCCTCCAAAGTACATTTCTGGATTCTGAGGGGTTGAGATTCGTTTTGCCTTCCGGATCTCTTCTTCATTTTTATTTTCCAGTTTTTGAACGAATTCATAGATACTGATAGTATCTAAGACACCTGTATGCTTCAATAATTCAATAAACGGGCTCCACTTCGGTGGTAGAGCATCAGCAAACTTTGTCACCATTTCCTGTGGAGTTGCAGTAACCTGGTAAGAAAACATTTCACTTATCAAATGATAAAAACGAGTTGCCATTTCATTTAAAGTTTCGTTTTCCATAAACAAAAATGCGTCAAACTCCTTTTTTAACAAGTCGTGGCGAGTCTTCCTTGTCGCCGCATTCCCTTCTCCTCTTGTAACTAGGACGTCCCACAAGGCTTTTGTTGTATTACAATAAGAGAATTGATGATATACGTCTTTGTGGAGAGCTTGCGTCAAGATAGCAAACGCCTTCTTTTCAAGATCGTACGCTTTCTTGTCTGCTTCAGTCATATTTGCCAATGTTGTTGGATTTGAACCTGCTTCTTCAAGAGCTGTGTTGTATGGTGTAGTGAAACATATCCATAGCTCGGTGTTTTGCCCTAGAACGTAAGTATGAAATCGGCCTTTCCAAGATGGATAGTCATTCGTATGAACCTGCAGTAACCTGGTAAGAAAAACATTTCACTTATCAAATGATAAAAACGAGTTGCCATTTCATTTAAAGTTTCGTTTTCCATAAACAAAAATGCGTCAAACTCCTTTTTTAACAAGTCGTGGTGAGTCTTCCTTGTCGCCGCATTCCCTTCTCCTCTTGTAACTAGGACGTCCCATAAGGCTTTTATTGTATTACAATAAGAGAATTGATGATATACGTCTTTGTGGAGAGCTTGCGTCAAGATAGCAAACGCCTTCTTTTCAAGATCGTACGCTTTCTTGTCTGCTTCAGTCATATTTGCCAATGTTGTTGGATTTGAACCTGCTTCTTCAAGAGCTGTGTTGTATGGTGTAGTGAAACATATCCATAGCTCGGTGTTTTGCCCTAGAACGTAAGTATGAAATCGGCCTTTCCAAGATGGATAGTCATTCATATGATTTAGATTTGGCGGTCGATTGTTGCTACCCGTTTCACTTTCGCTCATTAGCAAATTCTGAATACTTTGATTTTGATTTGCTACGCATGCCCATTGACTTGCAGAAATTGTTTGTTGTGGCATCATATTCTTGATCCATGCCGCTGTGGAGGTCAGATCTTGAGCCGTACTTGAGCTACTGCTCCAATCCCAAGGGCTAGTACTCATGATTGATATATGAACAATTGTACCTGATCACACACTTGAAAATAGATTCTTAAGATGGTTTTGCAAAGCTTCTATTTAAATATGACAAGTATGTGTGACGAAGAATTGTGTGTGACGAACTTGATTCTTCGTCAAATACAAAATACGACGAAGAATGTGATTCTTCGTTAAAGATCAATCGACGAAGGTTTGAATGTTCGTCTAACACAACTTTGACGAAGAATGGTGATCTTCGTCTAAAACAATTTTGACGAAGAATAGGGATTTCGTCGAGGTTCGTCAAGGGGATTCTTCGTTGACAACGGATAACAGCTGTATAAGATATTTTGCAAAACAAATCAGATCTTACTGACCCACAAGTTGGTGACACCAAATTCAAACTAACAACTTGCTGTGACAGAACATGATGTACCAACCCATCATTACTTGTACCAATTGTCAAACAAATATATTTTAATCACAATCAAATAATGCAAACTCAGATTCTAGATCAAAACACAGGAAGAGTATGAATACCACTAAGAACACTTTGAATATCAAGAACACTTTGAATTTTCCGAAACACGAAATTTGCTCAAACTTTCAATAAAAACCCACTTTTATCATGTAGACATGCAATGTAACAAGGTTTTTGATAAAACTTATAGCAAATAACAAGATTTTTTTTTATTTTGAACACTTTTTTCAGAAAATATGAATATCGTTTCTGAAAAACACATAACCAACTTGATAAAACACAACAATGTTTGGTTTTAAACAAGGAAAATAGCTGAGGGCTCTGATACCACTTGTAGGTCCGTTTTTCTCGGAGGATCGATTACGAAACCTAGTCCCTGTTTATCACAAACACGGTCACGAGTGCGGAATCCACGTGACGGTGCAAACTGAACAAAGTAAAGCAAGTAACACAACAGATAACCAAAGATTCACTTTAGATTAAAAGGACGAGAACAACATCAAACATATACACACAATGCTTGAAGATAAACTCTCAGATTCTCTATGCTCTCATGCCTTAACTGTTAAACATAACCAGCTATATATAAGATAGAACCTTCGTCACACACTCACATCGACGAACATTGAGGGTTCGCCAAGCATGGTTCACGACGAAGATTGGACTCTTCGTCAAGCATCACACAAAGACAGAAATATAACAAAGTTAAAACAGAAGACATAAGACAAGACTAACTATATGTAAACACTATGCACACTAGCATATGTTTAACATACATTACAAATACAGAGACAAAACGTCATACTAAGTAAGATAGGAGGATATCCAACTAGGTAGACTTGACGGAATTTACAGAGTCGATTACAAAAGACCGTATAACATATAACGCAAACAAGAAAAAGTTACAGACACATAAATGCACCAACAATTCTCCCAAGTTGGTGTAAATGAATTATTCACCATATCATCCATATCATCTTCCATATAAAGCACCTGATGAATTAATGGATTAAAGAAGTTAACGATTAAAAATAAAAGAAGTTATCATATATGGAATGATGAATTAATGAATGAATTAATGAATTAATGGATTAAAGAAGTTATCGATTAAAAATAAAAGAAATTATCATATATAAAAAGATGAATTAATGGATGAATTAATAAATTAGTGGATTAAAGAAGTTATCATATACAAAATGAAGAGGAGGTTTATTTGAGAAAAAAAATTAATTGAGAAAAAAAAGAACAAATGGTACAATTGTAAAATATTAAGTAGTTTTTCTTTCATCTCATTTATTACTATCTTTAAGTAATTAATTACTCGTAAAGACTATCATTCTCTACACTAATTTTTTTTGCCTACACATATAAAAACTTATCCTACACATTTTCAAATTTATCCTACACATATTTAAATTTATCATACACAACTCGTAATTTATCCTACACACCTAGTAATTTGTCCTACACTCTAAATTATTATTATGGGTAGGAGTTGGCTACAAAGCCTACTTTTCCTACAAAGTGTAGGAAGCAATCTCCTTGTGACATGTGGCATCTAGTGTTATTTTACTAAAGGGCATTAAGGTAATTGAATAATTACAACAATTTATGGAAGATTTCATATCATAACAATAAAAGGCTTTGTTTATGGAAACTTATGTCTATTAACTATTCAAAATTGGCAGTTACATCATTCATATCCATGATTAATTCATCCGAAGTTCGAAACATAAAACAAATTTATCATTTCTTAACATTGTGTTTTATCAGTTTACTGTTTTCTTGACACCGTGTTATATCAATTTTCACAATTAAACACACCCCTCGTATATTTCGAAACATAAAACACATTCATTATTTCTTGACGTTGTGTTTTATCAGTTTCTGATTTCTTCACATTGTGTTATACCAATTTTCACAATTAAACACACCCCTCACTCATAAAACACAACAGTGTCTCAAATGCACAATATAACACACACCAGTGAAATACACCATATAAAACACGCAGACACTATATAAAATACACAAGTGTTTGAATTACTTGAATCGTAATGTTTTAGAAATGTAACAATATGGTACTCATATTAAAGATAAAAAAATGCTCATTATTATGGTATAACTTTTTTTAAAAACAAATTATGTATAAAAAAGTTATTGACGTTTTAAAAAGATGGGGGGAAGTTGCATGTGAGTTACATATGAGTTGCATGTAATTCCTAAATTTAAGGCATACGAAATTTACTTTTATACCCTCAATTTAATAAATCAATCAATTTAATTAAAACACATATTACAATTTTGCCACTCATGTAATCTCATCCATCAATTACCTAATCTAATGGCCATAATCACTTCTTACACTTTTTAGACAAAACACACTTTGTATAGGAACCCCACCCTTATTATTATTATTATTATTTGAAAAATATATATTTTGAAAATAAATTACAAATTTAATGTAGTTAGCTATTAAAGAGGAAGACTAGAAATTAATGATCTATGTAAGTTTACAAATATACCCTTACATTAAAAATAAATGCAAATATTAATTGAAGTAAAATGAAGCATTCTTAATGGCTAAAACTTCTTTTTTCTTCTTACAAAAATGTTCTTCTCATTTGACCCATCCACTACAGAATGATACTCTTAAAGAGGTTATCGATTAAAAATAAAAGAAATCATCCATTATTATATATATCAATTGACATCGCTGATTTGCGCCAGTGATAGTCTTCACTTTTTGACTTTGGCCACAGAATTTTTGTTAGTTCACTTCCGGAGCCTATAAAAACATTGGTAAGAACGTTTTGCCCTTCGACTGAAAAAAGAGGTTCAATATTGCCCTTCAAAGATTTTGACGATGGCTACCCAAAAACGACCAGAGCAAAACGCAATCTTGCCGGCGAGGAACCAATATTTACCGGAGTGCACGAACCGGGGTCAGCTAAAAAACCGGGATTTAGTGATTTTTCTGGTAATCGGAATACCCTTCAAAGTCGCCGCCTCCACCGCTACGGTTAAGCACCACAGCCGGGTTTGCGTTGATGAAGCAGACGATATGAAACCAGATCCGCTCTGCTCACGGTGGCGTTTTGCTGGTTGTCTGAAATGGTTGTGGCGGCGAGGCGGCTACGGCGGTGTGGGCTGGGGCAATGGATGAGGAAGACAGAAGCTTGTGTTTTGGGAACATGTGGATTGATAGGGTAAATTGTTTACCATAAATGTGATTTAACTATTTTATATCCTATACAATATTAATATGTGTATTATGTCGTTTTTGATTAAAAATGATTTATGTTTGTAGATCAAAAGTGCTTAAAGTGGAAAAAATTGTAGTATTTAACATTTATAACTCTAAATAAAGTAACGTTAACGAAAAAACCAACTCAATACCAACTGAACGTGATATCGGTATCATTTGTAAAAGATCGACTTAATCACATGTTAATATTCTTTAACATATAACGACTTTGTTTTTCGTGGTTTTGACTTTCCGTTGCTATAACGAGTGTCGGTGTTATAATGAAACGAATCGATACCGAATAGATTCCCGCCGCGTAGCGCGGGTGAATCCATACTAGTTATCAATTAAAGTATATCATCCATTATTGATTAAAGTATATGCAAATATTATGGGGGTTGCCTATCTGTACAGAAAGTATATGCGCACATCAACATATACGGAAAATAAGATATCATATATAGAAATAAGAAATCATCCATTATCTATTAAAAAAAATAAGAAATCATATACAGAAATCATATCAACGTGATCAACGACGTGAACTATTATGCGTGATTATACGAATGAACAAGATGAACATGATTCGAATTTTTGAACTTACCTGGTGAAGAAGCTGAACAAGCAGCGTCTTCTTTGGTGGGGGAGAAGAAACATCGTTCTTGTTGTGTAGGGTTTCTCTTGATTATGCGAATAAGGATATACGCAGATGAGTAATTTGAGGGTAATTGGTTAATTTCTCAAAAAAAGGGGAAATATGTAATTGATTTTATGGTTTGGGGAAATACGTAATAAGAAGTAGGGCTGTTCAAACAGCTCGACGATCGAGGATCGCTCGACGATCGCTCGAATAATGCTCGAAAATTGCTCGTTCGATTCCCGCTTAGTTTGTAAATGAGCCGCTAGGATCGGTTCGATTCAAATTCAATCCAAGCATGAGCAAAGGTCCGCTCGCTCGTCGATCGCTCGGTTTCCCTAGAATTATTCTTATTAATATTTAATGCTTGTGTTTATAGGTTATATGTTGATTTGAAGTTGAATTTTGTGGATGGAGATGATCAAGCTTAAAGAAGAAGTTTATGGCTTTTGAACTAAATGACAATTTGTATTTCGCACTTTATTTTGTGCTTCTTGATATTGTTAAAAACATTTTTAGAATCATGATTTTAGTTATGTATTGCTTTTGTTAGTAAAGTGTTGGACATGTTTTAATTAAGTTAGGATTTGTTTTTGTTGAACGCAACCTTATAATTCAATCGAGCGAAACCGAGCAAAAATGATCCGCTCGATTTTAGTTAGGATTTGATAAAACCGAGCAAAACCGAGCGAAAACGATCCGATCGATTCAAATTCAATCCGAGCATGAGCATCACTTTTGTGCTCGGTTTTGCAAATTTGATCCGATCGGATCGGTTGTAATTCAATCCGAGCATGAGCAGACCCTCGATCGGATCGGATCGGTTCATGAACACCCCTAATAAGAAGGCTTAGGAGGGGGAAATATGTAAAAATCCCCTTTTTAAAATTAGTATACACCAACTTGCTTTTAGAGCATTCGCATCTTATTCATTATCTTCATCTCTGTAATTACACTAAAATCACTATTTTTCTCTTTTCTTATCAATTAAATAATTTATTTTTATACCTTTATCATTACCTTTTCTCTCCTCTTTACTCACAACAACATTCTAAAAATATTAAAAACATTCTAAAAATATTAAAAAGAGTGAATTTCAATGATTGTCCTTTATCTTTATACCCATTTTTAGGCGTTGTCTTTTACGTTCAAAATTGACGAGTTTTGTACCTTATGTTTTCAAATCATACACGTTTTCTTCTTTAAGCCAAACTCAGTTAATTTTGTCCTTTAAGCCAAACTCAATTAATTTTTTCTATTAAATCTGATCATGTATTTAAAGGGACTAATTGTGTAGATAATATAAATAACCAACCGTTTTAAAAAATTAAAATCTTGAAAAAAAAGCCCACATTCTTCTTAGGTGCTGTTTGTTTTTGCAGACATAAACTGTCTGCAAGCTGATTTCATCTGTTTTCATGTCTGCAACTGAAGATGTGGTCTGAAGCTCTTCAAGCTGAAAATATAAGACTGTTTGTTTTTATAAATTAATATTGTCTGTACAAACATCCAAATGCACAATTTCAGCTAACATGACATGGCCTGAAGTGGCAATCCAGGCCCCAAACTTGAGTGAAAACACAAGAAAGTTGCACCATAGGGCTGTCGAATAAAAAATGCTTGTTAAATGCATAATAGGTTATACAATGTTATCATTTAACAAAGCTACAGGTCACAGTCTCACAGATTTACAATCAAATCTTCTCATCAAAATATCAACCACAAACAATAATAAGTTAAATCAACCTCTATCTTCTTAATTTTTTTAGGTCTAGTAATATAACCTGCAAACTCAACAAATATAATTGAACATTTTAACTTACACCGGTGAATAGAATAACGGTAATTAGCGTCATTCAAAATATCGGTGACCGGAAAACAGTCACGGCGGCATAACGAACGCGTAGAAAAGTCGGGAACAAGATGATGATGGTTAGAAGAACGTAAATGATGATAAGAATGAGATAACGGCGGGTTGTTGTGGCGGTTACCGGCGGTAGGGTCGAGAATAGGGCAAAGAGAGGGGAAAGATGCCGGCGGTGAAGGTTAGAGTGGAAAGAGAGATAACGATCGAGTGGCATGAGGACCTGTAGTTGTGAGGGAGGAGGGTTTTTTTGAAGATGAGAGATGAGGTTTTTTGTGAAGATGTTTGAAGAAAGGGTATCATAGCTTCTTTTTTAAGCTGAAAAAAGCCATTTTCAGATCTGTTTAAAAAAAAAAAAAAAAAAACAAACAGTCTTCAAGGTAACGTCTGCGCTCCTGCAGACATTAGCTCCCTTGAAGATGTTTGAAGAAAAAACAAACACCCCTTAGGGTAACGTCTTCAAACCTAACAACTCATCAATGAATCTCCGCAACTAAACCACAGATAGATAAGATACATTCATACATATATGTTTTCTTTTCTTGAACAACAAGCTAGAGAGAGAGAAACAGATTGAGCAAATTTTGGTCTCAAGTGACAATCAACATCATCCATCACTTCCAGATCCAGACTTGGGACTCACGATACCATTTTCCAAACTTCACAAGGTCGATCGAGATTAGATTAGATTAGATTACTTGACCTTTATGGTTGACTGATTGGATGCTTGTTATTAATGGTGTCAGGTAACCTTATTCTACTCTGTAACGATCTTAATTTACTTAATTATGTTGAATTAGGTTTTGGTTGTTCGATACTGATGTAGTTTAGTTCTTTGATTTGGAGTTTTCTTATGTTTAATTGTTTTAGAAGCATAATTGAATATGAAATTAGCAATTACTTGTTCGATTTAGGATGTTTGCGAACAGTGATTCTAGTTGGAGTGAGTTGGTGAGTTGGTGGCTTGGTGGAGATGATGAGCATTTGAGTGAGCGAGTGGTGAGGGTTAATGAGGGTTTTGTTGGGGGAGATATAGAAGAAGTTGCAGAGATTCATTGACGAGTCCGGAGTGGAGTCGGCAAAGGGCTGCGGCACCATCGGTGAGGGGTTGCCGATACGGGGAGAGGGAGGAGAGGGGAGAGAGTGGGGTGTGTGTGGTGGGGTCTATGCCATCAACTAATTACACATTTTTTTTTAAATAGTTTACCAATTCATGAAGGGTCTAACCATTGCCAACACTTTTGAGCATAGTTTACCACTTTGACATGACACACTCTCATTGGTTGATTTTAAAGTTTACCACTTTCAAATGTCTAACCACTCTCTACACCCCTAGGTTTGAAGAGTTGGAGAAGAAAGTGAGCCTTTTTGTAAGATTTTAATTTTTTTATAAAGGTTGGTTATTTATATTATCTAACACAATTAGTCCCTGTAAATATTAATTGACAAAAACACCCTCATGTGCAAAGCACATGATCAGATTTAACAGAAACAATTAACTGAGTTTGGCTTAAAGGACAAAACGTGTATGATTTGAAAACATAAAGTACAAAACTCGTCAATTTTGAACATAAAGGACATTGTCTGAAAATGGGTATAAAGGACAATCCTTGAAATCCACTCTACTAAAAAAAATTATAGGGGTGAACAATGTTTTTTCATATTTCCAGATGAATAATAACATTTTCTCTCTTCCACTCACAACCCCTCATAACCACTATCTATTTTTTCATATTTACAGTTGAATAATAACATTTTCTCTCTCTTCCACTCACAACCCCTTATAACCACTATTTATAATACAAAGTGCCTCTAACAGAATTTGATAGACAGGATATGAATGCTCTCATGTTTGGGTATTCACTATATTTGTTCAAATATTCTCATTACATGTCAATATAAATATAGTTATACTTGTTGAATTGTTAGTAAAAAAAAGGCTCGAAATACACCCTTAATCACAACGGGAGACTTATTTTTTTATCAACGTTCACAATGGGGGTCATCCCATTGTAAATGACGATAACTACCCAAGTACTCAGCTCAATCAGAGATGTCAAGTACAAGGTTGTCAGGCCAATAAGTGTCAACTAGGGATTAGCTTGGTAGTGTACCGGTACCGGTATCGAAACTACCGGCCTCAAAAATCACAAAAAATAGGTACTTGTACCAAAACTGTTCCGTACCAATACGTTACAATATTCGAAGGTAAATCAACCCAAAATGATCCGGTACCGAACCAACGTCAAACTTTAAAAAACCAAAAATAACTCATCATCGTCCGACCTCTGTCATCGGAGTGGGTTACCGTTGGCATCTACTTGTTTCACCGCCGTTCTCGTTGGTTAGTTCCTTAACTCAATGTCAATTTCTTTCACAACGCTTGCAGTTACAATCCAGTGGATACATTTGCAGACTAATAATACAAACATTAAAAAACCCTAACGACAGTTGGGGCTAAAATTGATTTTCATTGCTTCTAATCTATTCAAAATCTACTAAAATCTTACTGTGATTAGGGATTTTGTTAAGGCTTATAATCTTGATAATTGTGTAGTGAATGCTAAAAGGTTTCAATTTGCAGGTTTTTGATGCTTAATTTGCAGAATTCCAAGAGTATAGATCAAGTATGCATGCATAGGAACTAATTTCTATTGAGTTTACTGGTTTCACACCAGTTGTTCGACGAAATGCCTCAAACAACAATGAACATATGATAATCTGTATATGCTCCATTTATCTCTTATAATATGAAGCCTTTGCTGCAACACAAGTGTCCAAACCTTGATATCTTGAACCCGAGGCGTTTTCTTGTACACCGCTACTCTACATTCCCGACAACATCAACATCAAGTGATCTGGAAAAGTTGTGTGATATCATTTGTCATGGGGTTGGCAGTCTAGATGACTTAGAAGCAAGTCTTAACGAACTCAACGTTTCTTACTGCTCGTCGCTCGTTACCCGAGTGCTTGATTCTAGCAAGAAAGAAGCACCCACGAGACGGCTGCTTAGATTCTTTACATGGTCAGGAAAACATTTAGATGGTGGACTAGAAGATAAAGATTATAATCACGCCGTCAGAGTGTTTGCTGAGAAGAAGGATTTCATAGCACTAGACATGTTGATCTCGAATCTCGGTAAAGAAAACAGGTCAATGGAGAGCGCAACGTTTAGTACGGTCGCTAACTCATTGGTTAAGCTAGGAAGAGTAGATGAAGCGTTGGGGATATTCAAGAATTTGGATAAGTTTAGATGCCCACAAGATAGTACTACGGTTACCGCGATCATTGCTGCTTTGTGTTCAAAAGGGCATGTAAAAAGAGCCGAGGGAGTCATTTATCACCATAAAGATAAAATCTCGAGTGCACAACTAAAACTTATCGTTTACAGAAACCTACTTCACGGGTGGTCAATGCAAGAAAATGTCAAAGAATCACGACGGATTATAAAAGACATGAAAGGTGCAGGTATCGCTCCGGATCTTTTCTGCTACAACACGTTTCTCAAGTGTCTTTGCAAGAAAAACTTAAAGTCTAATCCTTCTGGGCTTGTTCCAGAAGCATTGAATGTAATGATCGAAATGCGAACGTATTCAATCGCACCAACCACTATAAGTTACAATATATTATTATCTTGTTTGGGTAGAACTAGAAGAGTTAAAGAATCTCTTCAGATTCTCTACACAATGAGAAAAACAGGGTGTTCTCCTGATTGGGTTAGCTATTATCTCGTGGCACGAGTTTCGTATCTGACAGGAAGGTTCGGTAAAGGTAAGCAAATGGTGGATGAGATGGTTAAAGACGGTTTAATCCCTGAACGTAAGTTCTACTACGATTTGATTGGTATTCTTTGTGGGGTTGAGAGGGTAAATTACGCTCTTGAGTTGTTTGATTTGATGAAAAAGAGTGCGTTAGGCGGGTATGAGACGGTTTATAATTTGCTGATACCAAAACTTTGTACAAATGGTGAATTTGAAAAGGGAAAAGAGCTTTGGGACGAGGCGACAACAATGGGTCTCACACTTGAGTGTTCAAGTGATGTGTTAAACCCTTTGATCACTAAGGTATTTAAGCCAATAAGGAAAACGGAAAATAAAGTTAGTGTTTTGGAGACACCCAAACAAAAAGTTGGAGGAAAATTGAAGCCAGCTATAAATGTGAAGAAGGGTAGGAAGTCAATTATTGCCAAAAAGAAAGGTAAGAAGTTGATGGTGCATAAGAAGAACAAAAAAGGAGCATCAGCTTGATTGGTACGTTTATACATTTATGCAAGTAATAATGTTTATACATTTATCTGTTGTTAGGTCAAACTTTAGACTCAATATGTCAACGCAATGTCCTGTTTCTTGATTAAAATTATGTATATTATATATGATTATTATATACACACACGCACATATACATACGAGCCATTAAGTCGAGCCACGAGCTGAGCACCCCTGGCTCGAGCTCGGCTTGAAAACAAAACGAGTTTTTTTCTAGCGAGCCGTGAGCCACATGCTTTTTGAGCACCCCTAACATTATATTAGAGACGAGTATCAAATTAAAGAACTTTCTCATAATCTAACTGGTAACAACTAACAACGGGATGCTATTAGATTCTTCTACGGTAACATATAACGACAAGTTAGAATTGAAGCAAATCAACTATAGTTACGACTGTTAGAAAAGGTGGAAGAAAGCATTAACGAGAAAAATAATTCTAGGAAGACTTATTTACTGAACTTTAGAATGACTGTAATTTATCTATTTTATATAGTTTTTTTATGGGGATAGCGGGTATGGTGTTGTTAGGCATCTAACCTTAGACGCGAAACCATCAAAACTACGTCAATTTGATAAATCTTAAAAATAATTTTAATAATTTTTTTCTCCTGTTTCTTCTCTGACAATTTCACAACCTCATGCTCTCCCAATTTGATTGCAGAACATCCTTGTAGAGACTAGCCAAGATCATGTAACATTGAAATTTTTACCTTCTTTAACTGCAAAATTACGCTCAACATGTAACAGAATTTGTTATATGAGAATTAATAGCAGAGAGCATCAAAGAACTGGAAAAACTACATGCGATTGATCATGCAAAAAGTTCAAATATATATGGGCGAGTTGCTGACCTTATATCGAAAGAGTGTACTGCTGATCGATAGTTTTCCAGGCCTGCTTGATGCTAGTAATGTTGCATGAGGTAAGACCGTAAAACCTAGTCCTAGACATTTAATTTCCTATCTTCACATGGATTTTATCTTAAAAATGTGCTCAAATATGTTAATTTGATGCTGTTTTTGCATATCAAGTTCGATGTAGCTACATTTTTGTCAAGAATTTTTAATATTTTGTAGTAATTCAAAGTTAATAGTTAGTATGTTTGATCTTAAAAGTCAAATTTATATTCGTTTGGAACCAAGGGTTAATGCTTTCTATTTTTACGTTAAACATATAAGTTTTTATCTTTCACATGGATTTTGTTATTGTCAAAGATGTTAAGTTTCTTCTTATGAAGTTTAATGTACTTGTTATCCAGAATTTCATGAATTTGTAGCAATTCTAAATTAAAATGTCAGTGTGTTTTACCTTAAAAGTCAAGACTGTATTCATTTGGAACAAAGGAGTAAGTCTTTCTAGTTCTGAGGTCAAAACTGTGTTCATTTTGAAGGCTTTTTGTATGAGAATTAATGTAGTCAAATTGTCCTCAAGAATTTAATTTTTTTTTGTAGTAATTTGAGCTTAAAAGTTAGTCAATTTGACCTCAAAAGTCATAATCATATATATATGTGGAACAAAAGGATTAATGATTTCTAGCTGTAAACACTAGCAGTGACAACCATAGTTGTCGATAGCGAATAGCGACAAGGCACCTATAGGCTACGTAGCGAATAGCGATTACACTAGAAAAAGAATTTTGAAAATTTTTATATGTATATTACATCAAAATACCCTTGTATATATGCTATTTTACATGTATATTTAACAAAAACTAATAGTTAGTAGCAAAAGTTTAGGACTTATATGTTGGAAGTTTTGGGTGTGAATGAAAGTCTCAAAAGATGGTAAATACTGTCCCACATTAGTGTGTGAACAAAGTGAGTGGTTGTTTATAAGGTAAAGTATTTACTACTCCATTGTAGCTTTATGACATGTTTTACCACAAGTCCTACCCGCGCGCAGGGGGGGGGGGGGGGGGGGGGGTGGTTGCAAAAAATGAGTTTCTGAACTGGAATTTACTTGAACTCGTGCGTGCCCACACGAATGCAGCTCCGAAAACCCGGGTCGCATGGCTACATAGCCGCTATTAACAACCATGATTTTTGTACAAATGACCATTCATGTTTTGTTTTTATAGAATAGAGAAGATGAAGGGTAAATTTGTCATTTCACATCCACTTAACGGAGAAACTAACTGTCATCCATTCCAGGGACTATCTGAGTAACAAACAAACTGTCAAACCACAGGGAGCACCGGTGTAATTTCCAAAAGTTGAAGACTATAGGTGTTATTTTGCAAAACCACAGGGACTATCCGCGCATTTTACTCTTTTGATAGCTAGGCAATCCTAAATGATCTTGAGCATGATTACCAGAAACATATAGAAAATCTATCAACTATAAAAAAAGTTGGTGAGAAACATAGATTTATAGTAAAATATGACGTACAGTTCATAACAAGTATAATATCATAAAACACATTATGAAAACAAACACACGATGTAATGATCACGATCAAACCGTACAGCAGGTTAACTTGTGGCTCAACCCCCAAGGTTGAGCAATGATAATGATACGGATTTTAATCATCCCAAAACTGAAGATGGATGGGTTTGTCAAACCTATAAGCGTACTACTATTGGGTTGAAAAAGTTAATGATTACGTTAGAATAATGTTCATCATGTCGATTTGTTTAAGATAAAGTGTATGTTATGAAAATCACTTGTTTACGTTCGAATGATAAAATGACATGTTATTGTTTTGTACAACTGTTACATGTTCCATCCCAAAACAACATTAAAATAGAAAAGAGACTATGAAATACTCTATGTTTTGGATTCATCAAAGATAGCCTTTTGTTTGTTTTGGTATTTGTATGATATGATGATGCTATAGATTTATCATTCTACGATATTAAAGTCAAAATCTATTTATGTGGAATGAAAGGTTTCTGGATGTCATGTTGTAGGACTGACTATCAGCGACAATATATAGTGATGTTTGTAACAACTTGCTTGACGACAATGGTTTTATAGCTCTAATGTGGTACTGGACTAGCAGGCCTGCTCGATGTTAGTATGTTGCATGCCACTGTTGCAGTTCTATGAGTTTTGTGTTGAATGTGATCTTGATTGTATCGCTCCTATTATCGAATTTGCTGCAGGGTATGGAAGGAAGGAACTCTTGCCATTCTTCTTGTGTCTGCTACTGCTGTGCAGTGCACCAAAGGCTGTTTGGGATCCCTCGATTGACATAAGCTCGTAGACGAGAATTCGTGAACCGTGACATTTGTTTTGTTGTAAAGAGAGTTTGTGTACCTATTTAAGTTTATTGTTTGTACAAGTGACCTTCAGTGGAACTTGGTGTATTTTCGGTGGGTTCTAGCGTCTTGCTAGTCTGATATTTATTTTTAGTGATTTTTTTTTCCCATTTTAAAAAAAGTGACCATTCATGTATCTTTCAGTATTTTGTTTGTAAAGAAGAAAGTTTGTGTGTCAAAATTTCTTATGCTTTTCTGAACCGTATGATTTTTCAATTTAATGGAGCTTTCCTTTCAAAATTCGCTTACTTTTATTTATACTCATAATGCGCATTATTAAACCGCCCTCTGTAAGGAAACGCTAACTACAGTTTATTGAGAACTCAAGATAAACATAAAAGCAAGGAATGCTCATCTTTCAAAGTATGACACAATGTGACATATTAACAAAACATGAACCCTTAGCTGAGATGGCCTAAATCCCGAAATTTGCTGCAAGGCCAGATTCCATAACATAGTATATTACATTACTATAAGAAAGACTTAGCCATGGTTGGATAAATATGGTTGTTACTTAGCCATGGTTGGAAACGTGGTTTCACATTGAATCTGGCAGGAAAGATAATTCTTGCATCTATGGGATTAGGCCAAAACTGCAGCTAGTCATACTCAAGCAGGCTCAACTCAGCTAAGTATTGACTCAAAGCTTCGAGTGTGAGATTAGATGTCATCATTATTTGAAAAGGGTGAGTTAAACGTAAAGTTAGCAAATCGAATATATAGAAATTGAGATTAAACAACAAGTCAAATGACAACACAAGTTAGTCAATAAATACACTTAATATTTGAATATAGATTCTTAACAATCATACCTAACAAATGTCATCACTGTTGGATCTTCGATTTCCCACCGACTTTGTCTTTTAAGATTGTATGAATATGTATCCCAAATGTATAATATTATATAACTACTACTACTATAAACGCTATTTTATTTCTCTATCTTATTAACAACGAAATATCTGTAAAACAACTAGCAAGATGCTAGAACAGTTAACTCATGTCTTAACACCTAGATGCTAATAACGTCCAAGTGCTTTTGATGCCAAAGATGACATATCATGTCAATTATCAAACAAGTTTTTGGACCTTTCATAAACAAAGTTTGAAACATCAGAATTCAATTCAAAAACCCATTATAATTCATTTTTAATTATAGAGGAAATGAACAGAAAAGTGAAATTCTTTTAAATGGATTATCATGATAAATCTCAACATCAATTCTCATGAAAAGTTGAGTGATCTAAACTCTAAGGGGGCGTTTGGTTCGCAGGAATTCAATGGAATTTAAGGGAATTGGAATTTGATTTTGAATTCCATCTCTTAAAATGTTTGGTTCACAGAATTTGATGGAATTGGAATCTCAATTCCAATCTTCATGTGTTTGGTTGACAATGGAATTGGAATTAGGCATGTATTCCTTCAAATTCCTTTAACTAAACGCATTCAAAATCATTCCTGGAATTAAAGTAAATTCATTGGAATCTTCAACCGTTTCGACCCGCACCGTTTCGACCCGTACCGTTTCGACGCGAACAGTTTCGACTCGTACCGTTTCGACGCGAACCATTTCGATCCGTACGTTTCGACGCGAACCGTTTCGACCGGTACCGTTTCGAACCCGTGCCGTTTTGAACCGTTTCGACGCGAACCATTTTGTTATCTTCTTTGGAAGTTATGTTAGCAAGTATAGTTGTTGCCTTCCATACTTTTACATTTGCATATTTCAACAGGAAAAAAAAATATCTAAACTTTTTCATGTCGTTTATGTTTATAAACTTTAGCTGTTACAGTTTCTTTTTCGAGTCTGGGAGTTTTGTTTAGTTGTGTCACACCCCGATATTTCCACGTATTACCGGTGGGCCCGGTGGGGAGTATCGTGACGTAGTTGATATCATTATAGTCAAACAACACAATTTTAAATGCACAGCGGAAGCAAAAGATAGATTTATTTCAACCGAATAAAATTGTAATATTAAGTATCACAATGTAGTTGAAACGGATCCACAGGTGGATCAAAATAAACAGAAAACATAGTTCATCAGATTTAAATGCATCCAAGCCGCGTAGTACCTGCACTTAACCTTTTTGGGAAAATACGTCAGTTTACACTGGTAAATACAATTAACTGACTCATTTTGAAAAGGTTTAGAAAATTGATTTGAATGCACAAGGCACAAAACATTTTATAACTTGGGATAATTATTTATATATAAACTTGTAAAAGAATTATATGTTTCTTATGCGTTCAGTAGCCCGGGTGGACACCGGGTTAGAGCTTAATAGACACACCACATGATATAGTCCCGCGGCGGGTTATTCCCGAAACCGGCGATTATACCTTATTATTTATATATGCACTAACAGGTGTACGCCTACACCCGTGTGCGTAGGTCGTGGCCATTTCGTAAAATGATGCCAAGGATATCCGGGACATGGTCATTAACCCCCCAAAGGCTTTAAGCAAACAAAACAATTTAAACGGGTCATATCAATAAATTAACCATCATACGATCAAAAATTCAATGCCCGACCAAGCGGTATTTTATATACCGTACCCCAAGCCCGTATAGGGAAAATAAGTTAAAAGTATTTACATTTGCAAGTATTAATCACAAATAACAAGTGCGTGTAGCTTTTACCGGGTCTCCTATTCTGGAAAAAAGGTTTTTAATAACCTATTAGATTTCCTAACGGGTCTTTAATTAAGCCTAAACTTAGACCGGTTAGTTTTAAAGGAAGATACGGTTCAAACGCACGATTAAGCGAAGACCGGAATAGAACGTGATTTAGACCCGACAAGTTTGGAGACTTGTGTAATATGGGTAAACTAAACACATTCTGGATTTTGAGACAAAAATGATAAGGTTTGACCCGTTTCGGTCAATTTATGCAAACTAGTTACATAAACCGAACCAAACGCGAAAAATGCATAACGGGTAACCATATGAGTCATATACAGGTTTCCTAAGTTAATATGCCTTAAATATGTTGTGACATCAGTAGGATATCTTCTATTATGCCCGAAATGGATTTAAACTCAAACTATGCCCCGTAGGGGCATTTTGGTCATTTTAAGGGTTATAAAAGAGTTTAAATAATAATCTGAGTTACAGATCTGATATAATCAGTAAAAATACTTAATTTAATAAGTTATAACAGTAGGGTATTATATATATGTAAAATTGATCATTTAAAACCAAACTATGCACCTTAGGGGCATTTTGGTAATTTCACATAGGCTTAAAAGGTCAAAACTGGAAATCTGAGTTTAAAACTTTTACTTACTGTTAAAGTATAAAATTTTACTAAAAATATCAGTAGGTATCATACCTTGTATGTTTAAAATAGTTTTAATACATACTATGTGTTAAAAATGCTTAAGAAGGCGATTTTGAGCTATTTTCGGGTTTTCGAAGGAAAGCTGATATTTTTATTATTCCAGAAGGCCCAAAATATTTTATTTATCATATTAGATCAGTAGAAAAAGGTTTGGTATCAAAAAGATTTGTAAAACTCATTTTATAGCCCAAAAGGGCAAATCCGGCAATTATCGAACCAAGCTTAGAACTTTATGTTATGCTTAGCCTAAAATTAAATAAAAATCTTCAAAAATTCCAAAATATTATATTACATCATGTAACACCCCGAAAACGGGTTTGGTAGTCAAACCACGTGAGTACTAAAAGACGGATAAAATACCGTTAATGGTAAAACTAACCCGGCGAGTATTAGGACTTAAACAAATAATCCTAATATTAATTAAAAAGGAAAATAAATGCTTGAGGAAATAAAGTTACGAAATTCCCGAGTTAACGGGACTTAAAAACATAACGGGTTATAACTTCCCGAACCCGCTAAAGTAACAAGGAATAATTAACCTAGTTAGTAGCATGTGATTAAGTGACTAATGGTGAGTTATAGCTTCATTTGATCAAAAGGAAACATGAGGGACTAATATTGTCAAGTGGGAAACTTGTTTTATTAAAACAAAAGTTAAACACCAAAACACACACTTAAAGTGTGTGTTCTGGTCGAGATATCCACAGGAGCCAAGAACATCTTGAGCTCAAAACCCTAACAAGCACAAATCAAGAAAATTGGAAGGGCAAATCAAACCCAAATCGAAATTCAAGCACATATTCGTGATCACCAAGTCAAGGGGATCTTAAGGTATGTCGAATTTCTAATATTCATGAAGTTGTAAAAAGTTGATAATCATCCTAATCGCGAATTAGGCATGGATTAGAGAAGATAGGGCTAGATTAGTGATGTATACTTGCTTAGGAACGAAACCCTAAGTGAAAATCATACATAACATGTTATGAATTGAAGGATTTGATGAATTAACACACTTAGATAAGTGGGTTTTAATGTTATGATGATTTTGATGATATAACTATGCTTAGAATCAACATGCATGATAACAAATAGAAGGTGTTCGATTTAACCATGAATTTGGGTACTTGTTCATACATGATTGAAATGGGTTTTGAATGTTATGATGAAATTTGGTAGCCATATTCATCTATAAACCTTTATAAAGCATCTCCTCTGTACATAAACGTAATTTTCTCTAAAATCTTAAGACGGCAGACAAAGAGTCATGCCTTATTCCCTATCCTTTCATCATTTTCTCTTAATTTTGCCCCCAATTCAATGTTTTCGCCCACAAATTCATGACTGAAATCATTTCTTACCCACGAAGTCTTCAGCAAATTGATGTTTGAAACCGTCGGACCCATTACTGATATCATCAATTAGGTTTGATGAATGAAATTGAAATCAATTACTGCTCAGACCGAATCACCTTCCCCTTCAAGAAACCATCAATTTCCGGTTTGTATATAGATTTTGTTACCTTCATGTTCTTCGATTTATAAGTAATTTCATCAATTTCCTTTTTGTCGATTCGTGTATTGGTTCCAAACTTAAGACTTAAGACCCCTGCAACCCTTCAATGGAACATCAGGCTCAACAACGATTCCTACAAAATAATTCGAGTGCAGATTACATGTGGTTTAAGAAAGGAGATTCTGGTGACTTATAGACCGCCGTTGTTAGTTGCCGGAAGAAGTTCTCCTGGTCTCTTCTCCAACCCTTTCTTTAGGTCAGTTTGTTTCATATATATTTCATGAAGAATTTGGTTTTGATGGTGACTTTTGTTTAGAATTTGTTTAAACTTCGTTGTTTGCTGTTAATTCAATTTCACTTCTGCGGGATTCTTGATTTGGGGTTGAACTTCTTTCTTTGATGTTTCTTATTTCTTATTATTGGATCGTCGCTAACATGATCGCAAATTATTAGGTTTAAGGAATTAATTATTCACTCTTTGTTGGTGGTGGTTTGATTAGACACCAGACGGGTCGATGGTGTTAGCCGTTAGGTTCCAGCGACACAGGTATGGTTAGGATTCGGTGGTGGTTGACGGTGTTCTATGGCGGACAATGAACAGAAGGGTGGGGTTCCGGTGAGTCGAACTTGACACGGATGGCGAGGGATTCCATCAATGGAAGGTTTAAGGTTTGGGGATTTAGGGTTCCACTACTTCTGCAGTTCTCACTCCATTTGCGCAGGTATAGTTTTCTTTCATTTTCTTTTAACAAAAGCACTTGCTTTGGTAATTTGGGTGAAATCATGTTGAGATTTTAGAGATTATGCACATCTTGTAACATCCCGAAAATACAAAACTTTATATTAAAATTATAAAGTTTAAATAAACAAGAATTTGTCTAACTAGGAAATTATAACCTAGTTAACTATGGGTCTAGGAATAACTAGAATTAAGGTTAGAATAACCAAACTATAAGTTAAATAAAAGTAGAAGGGCCAATATTGTTAAAATTGAAACTAGTGTTATTAGTTTACATCTAAAATAAACCAAACACCCCATTTGAAGGGGGTCTGGTCGATCAAGGAACACAGGGGGCGACACCCACTCCTTCACAACCCTAAATTCTACTAAAATCTCCAATTGAAGGCTCAAATCATGTCATAATCGAAATCTGAGCATAGAATCGTGATCTCCTCGTCAAGGAGGTCATAAGGTATGTTAAATTAGGTTGTTTTGATACAACTCAAATTCTTGCATGTGATTGAAATCGAAGGTTGAGCTTGATTATGTGTTGTAAAACATGAAATTGGAAGTAATGTGAAGTCTAGGGACAAACCCTAGATGATTTCTTGTCAAAATCTTGCATGTTAGTTGTAAGGATCAAAATCACTATAGTGGGTGATTAGTAAGTTAGTAGAACTTGATAAACACTAGGATTAAGACTCTTGTTCTAGTGAAAACTGAAATTCTGAGATAATCTCTGAAATTGTTGATGTTAAAATATGTGTATATGGTCTAATTGAAGTTAATTTGAGTGATAAATTCAAGTCATGAACTTGGTTTAGATCATGTAAAAATCTGACCCGCAAGGTGTTTGATAAAATGCCTAAATGAGGGTTAAAATGTTAAAGATTGCTAAAAACGCAGATTTGCATATGTTATGAATGAATGCGTTAAAGCTTATGAAAGAGAGTTCTAATCTTGTTATGAATTGAACTCTTTAGGCAAGGAATCCGGAACGTCAAGTGGACACGCCGGAAGTGATACCCGCGGAAAAGGTGTGCTTTAAAGGTACGTGACTTTAGTCTCGTTGTATTATGAAATAATGTTTGGTTTTAGTGTACAAACGATGTCGGATTGTAATTGATGCGTTTGATGTATCGTTAAAGTGGCGAAGTTCACTAGATCATCAAACGGGTCAAAATAAACATTAGAAATTTGGTTTGGTATGTTAATAAAGTGATGGTCTTCACTAGATAGCCAAACGGGTCAAAATGTTGCTTGAAAACGAATCACATGAGTAGAGACTCAAAAGTCTCATATCTTGCTAGGTGATAGATGGTAATACATCAATAAATTGGTTATGATAATTTAAGTCTACGAACCCGGTATATCGGGTCAAACAATAGAAGTTAACAGAAGGTGCCGTTTGAAACGGGATGCTTGAATTCCGAGAAAACAAGTGTTTAGTTCGGAGAAAACACGAAGCCATGGTATGGCGAGTATACTCCAAGGTCATAAGCCCGGAAAGTTGGGTAACTATGTCTAATGTGTCATTTGGATGGAAATATGGAATCATGTACTTTGTTAATGGGTTGAAATTTTTGAAATAAAGAAATTGTAAGCCGAACGTCGGTATCTCGGTTTCCGCGATGTTAGTTTATATGGTTGAATCCGTAATCTTATTACAGACTCGTAGGTAAAAGAATCGACTAAATCGGACTAATGAGTAAAAAGTTATGAACTTTTAAAGTTGAAAAATAGTTAAAGGGCAAGGATGCAGAACCCACCGTAACTTACGGTCCCACCGTAAGTTACGGTGGACATCAAAAGTGTACGGTATGAAGCCCCTGATTTACGGTAGAACCAGGGACAATCCAGGTTCACCGTAACTTACGGTGACACCGTAAGTTACGGTGGAACCCAGAAAATTTATATTTTGTTTGATGCTTTGTGTTGTTAAAATTCGTTTATACGTAATGTATTAATGTCAAAACTAATATTTTAGTGTTTGACCCTAGGTATGTATGAAGCCCTCCCGGATGGTGATCAAGTACAATGACAAGAACCGAACACACATTTTGAAGCTTCCGCAATAATCTTAATCTTGTCTAGACATAATTATGTTGTAAACACTTTTGTTAATCATGTTTTAAATCCCTTAAACTAGTGGTTAGTTTACTAACAAGGGTTAACTTTTAAACTTGTTATGGATTATCTTGGGATGTGTTTGGTACTATCTCAAGTGTGTATGTTTTAAACACGAAATGTTTTTGTAAACTCTGATATTTTATAAAGATCATATAATTATTCTTAAATTCCGTCAAAATATTAAGGGTGTTACACATCTGATGCAACACTTGCATTGATCATTTGTGCTTCGTTTAAGATATGCTTAACGCTGGTGATACAAATCAAGTTGACCTAGCAGGTGAGCTCGTACAAGACTGAAACGATGACGGGTATGTCGACAAACAAAAGCCAAGCAGTTGACTCAAGAGATTAGTTTTAGGGATAGAAAAGCCTTAACTCCAATTAACAGATTACAGAATCAGAATCATAAAAGAATATGGGAAGTTCGATATGATTATCAACAAGACAGACCTCAAAAGGAGGTAATGGCCAGTCATAAATGTGCAGAGGGTGTTTTTCGAGGTGCTCAGGTAATATCTAACTATTCATGTTAGTTATAGAATCTGAGTATTAGTATTATGAATGTTTTAATTGTAAAAAGACGATTAGGTTTTCAAAATTTCAATCTTAGTATTAGAATAATGTACATGTTGGTGAAATGGGTTTGTATTGGACAGGAAATGTTGGCGAACCCGAGTTTGTTGCTTTTGGATGAGCCGACTTCAGGGCTGGACTCTACCACGGCTCTTCGGTTAATGGCCACGTTGAATGGGTTGGCTAGAGGAGGGAGGAGTGTGGTCACCACTATCCATCAGCCATCAAGTAGGCTGTATTGGATGTTTGATAAGGTTGTGGTATTGTCTGATGGCAGCTCAATTTACTATGGTTGTTCGGGTCAGGTTATGGAGTATCTTGCATCCATTGGGTATGTGCCAGGGTTTAATTTGATGAACTCAGCTGGTTTTCTGCTTGATCTTGCAAATGGTACATAAATAAATCATGCAATAAACTGTAGAAATACAATGCAAAAAAGTTTTCAGGTCATGCGATTAGTTTTTATTAATACAAGTTGGAAATTTATTCGCTCCTTTTTGTTTCGGTTTGGTCAGTTTTTTCGGCTTCGTTTCGAATCGGTTTCAGTATTTTCAGTTTTTTTTTGGTTTCGTTTCGGTTTCGGTTTTTTGTTTCTGTTTGGTCGGTTCATTCGGTTGAGTTTTGATTTTAAGTTTCGTTTTAATCGGGTTTTTTTTTGTTTCGTTTCGGAACGGTTTTGATCTTTTCAGTTTTTTGTTTCGTTTCAGTTCGTTTTTTTTTGTCTTGTTTTGGTCGGTTTTGATTTTTTATTTCGATTTGATCCATTTTTTGGTTCCGTTTAGATTGCTTTCAAATTTTTCAGTATTTTTATTTCATTTCGGATCGGTTTTGATCTTCAGTTTTTTTTTTGTGTTTCGGTTCGGTTTTTTGTTTCTGTTTGGTCGTTTATTCGGTTTCGTTTCGGTTCGGTTCGGTTTTGGTTTTTTGTTTCGTTTTGATGGTTTTTTCGGTTTCGTTTCGGATTGGTTCAATCCTTTCAGTTTTTTTGTTTCATTTCGTTTTTTTTAAGTAAAATCTATTTTTTTTAAGAAAGCAATTTTTAACCAACAAGACCCGAAACCCGTTCCGACCCGAACCCGTTTCGACCCGAATAAAAAAAAACTTTTTTTGTAATTGACCCATTTTGACCCATGACCCGACCCGACCCGAACTGACATGTTTGCCAGGTCTATATTTCATCATTATTTCAGTGTAGTTAAGACATTTGATTATCATAGTTAAATGAATATAAGAACTCTCTCTGTAGGCATTGTGACTAGCACTACCGAAAAATGGATGGGCTTCTGGAGTGGCAACCTTATTGTAGTGTGAACAGTAGGAACAAAACCAAAGTTTATGAATCATGTAGATCATTTGTTTTATTTTAATGCCAAAAAAAGAATGATTACTAGAGAAAAAAGACATTTGATTGTCATAGTATATGCATGTATGATTACTAGAGAAAAAGACATTTGTTTCTATTTCATCATTATTTCAGTGTAGTTAAGACATTTGATTATTATAGTTAAATGAATATAAGATCTCTCTATAGGCATCATGACTAGCACTACGGAAAAAAGGATGGGCTTCTGAAGACGAATTTTGACAAGGCCTGGAGTGTTGACCTTTTGTTTGTTGGAGAAAAAGACTTTTTGTTTGTTGGAGCTCCACGGGTCGTTTAAACTTTGCGGACTTATAAAATGCCAATTAAACTTGACTACTTTCGCTTTATGTTAAACATGTTATTTCATTCTTTTTTAGCAAACATTATTATTAACTTGCAATCTGTTCCTTTTTAGTGACATTTTATCGAGTGGAACTCGGAAAACTTCTGTTGTGAAACCGCCTCATTAAGTACGAGACTCGCTATTTTTTATTGTTATCCACAGGTAAAACAAAGTTTCTGATAATAGTTTTATCGTCATCATGTTATCCAAGGTAAAACTTAATTCTCAGTTCCACATTATATAATTGCGCAGCATTTATGCTTAATCGTTAATGATTGGCCACCAGTAGCGCCATCAACATGATGATCTCTTATGGTTGGTGTTTGGAATAGCAACACTTGGGTACCAGGGGTTGCCAAGGCGGACCAGCGGTAACATGGTAGCTCTGTGGTGAACAGTGGCATCATCTGCAAATATGTGTAGTAGGCAGTGGCGATGACAAGTGGCCATGAGAGGGCTGAAGCCAGTCTACTAACAACAATTGGCGGGTACATAGGTGTCAAGGAGGCAGCTGATAAAATAATAATTTTTTTTTCAATGATAAAATATGCTCAGATACATATTTGTAAAAATGATAAAATAATATCATTTTTTTTAATTTTCATATTTGTAGTTAGAGATTCACTCTTGATTTATGATTATAGGGAAGGTGTATAGATTGGCATGATAAATTATCAAGATGTCATTCAAAGGACTTGTGCGAGAGCTGAGGGAGATGCGAGATGGGATCGGGAGTATATCGAGGAGAGGGATTGAAGGGAGACAGTGAACTGGAGGAATCGATCTAGGTCTCATATTGCGTTGGATGTAGCTCTGGTGGAGATGGTCATCAAGGTCAGTCGGCGAACTTGCCTTCAGAATTGCTGTTGGATATAATTGATAGGATCCAAGAGAGTGAGACTTTGTGGCGAGTGAGAACTGTTGTTTATTGTGCATCTGTTTGTAAGTCAAACCGAACACTTGTTTTTATTATTTTTGTTGAGTCAAATCGGACACTTGTTCATACTGTTTTAGTCATATTACGACTATATTTTTTTGTTGTTTTCTCTTTTGTTTTGCTAACGGTACCGTATTTGATCGAAATTGGTGTTGTTCTTTACAGTATTGACATAAGTCTTTATGGTTATCAAACGATAGAGCTATCGGGTCGGTAATATAGATATACAACTTATATATATATATATAATATATATATATATATATATGATTTATTTATCGTTTTAAGGTTTGAATTATGTTTCCGCCCCGTATTGTCGACTCCGCTGCAACGCGCGGGTTTCCCACTAGTGTAACTAAGTGTATGAGATCATGTTATCTACTAATTGATAGATAGAACTTGATTTTATTAAATGTTTGGATGAATGCTAGTAATAGGATGAAATGGGGTTTTCGCTCATATATGAGAGACCCTTAGTTCTAATGAACAAACTAGCTTTGATAATCGCTTGAGCTAGTTGAAGTGTTGAAAAGACAATGGACTTAGTTAGACCTTTAGTTAAAACGGGGGCCTAAAAATAATGCCTACCGGGTAATTATTGGAATGCTTAAACTAGTTGTCGAACTTGAATGTGCATCTTATATGCTAAGGGGCGTTTGACTTTTAGTAGTCAAACCGACCATTAATAAGATCGAATGATAATTTTGATAGAAAAATACGTAAGGTGGAATAGTTATGATTAACAATGACTAAAGTAACCATCTTATGAAATATGATGATAGTTTGACGCCTAAAAAGTAGGTGGAAGCTTGTGGAGGAAGCGGGTCAAACGGAGCGAGTACGGAAAGAAAAGCGTGGCATGGATGCAAGGTAAGTATATCTTACACTAGTCATATATTTTAGAATATTCTTTTGTCTTATTAATTACGTAAAAGACAAATACCTAATTGAGATATAGTGTTCCGGCGTGTAGTCGTACGGAACAAGATAATCAAATATGATAAGAAAACATAGTGATGGCTAAAAATGAGTTAAATCGGTAATTTGATCATATTATGACGAATGAAATATGTACTTTTAATGGTTATCATATAAGTTAAATCATAATAACCATTAATGGCAAAATAGTAATTTGACAATTTGACGATGGTAATTGGTCATTTAGACCAAAAGGGTCAAAAGGTGAAATTATCACCCTTTGACAATATCGACTAATGGGTTGTCAAGTTGTATGATTTAAGGAAATAAATAGCACATGGATGTTTACATCGCTATCACTTAGCAGCCACTAAGGAAAGGTATTGAAACAGGTCAATATATTGATCCGAGCCAGGTATGTATAATGATACAACTCATCATGTAGAATTTGGAGTTCTATAAGAGTTAGACAAGGTTAAAACATAGATATTTGGTTATCTTTTAGGTAAACCGAATAAATTTAGTTATGATTATAACGTTTTAGAAACATAATGGTTTCTAAACAAGACTATAGTTAAAAAGTCGGATTTTTGGGTCAAACAAGTACTAAAAGTCCTTCGTCGTAAAAGAAGGACTAATTTTTTTTTGACTAAAACGCCCTTGTAAGCGAAATTGAGCAAACGAACCATAAAGGTTGTTTTGAAATAAGTGATAGGATGAAATAAATATTTCGAATAAGTATGAAAAGCGAAAGATGTAAAATATTGGTCAAATGACATCTATAAAGAGTCTTTGCCGTAAAATAATGATTTGAAGGGTAAAATTTGGAATATATAAATCACCACATTGAATCCACCACAAATATAGTTGTGGTGGAAGATCATTTGATAAGAAATGTGGACATAAGTATTTAGAAACGAATGAAAGCGATTTGTGCTTAAAATATGCTTAAATACCCTTAACGGGTCAAAATAAGCCTATGAGTGAAAATGGGTTTAAGAAGGTATATGAACCTGTAATTGGAACCTAATATGTAAAATATCATTGAATTTAATAGGTTTATGAGAAATAAGGGTCAAACAAACTTGTTTGTTTGATAAAGAATCGAACGGGTCAAAATTTGGTAAAAAAGGTAATAAGCTGAAGACTTAAAAGTCTGAAATGTTGTTAAACCGAATGTTGGATTTAAACTCCATATGATGGAGGATCAAATTACAATCATGTAGGAAGAAACGGTAGGTCAAACGGATAAGCGGATTGAAAGATACGAAAGTTTTCGTGTCAATAAACGGCAAAATGGAAAGGTTGAATGCAGGGACCATCGTAACTTACGGTGTCCACCGTAAGTTACGGTGGAGCTGATTTAGTTACGGTGGTTGCCTACTGAAGTACGGAAGGAGATTTGTAATACAGGGGCCACCGTAACTTACGGTGCCCACCGTAAGTTACGGTGGAGGCCAGTTGGAAATCTTTGTTTTGAGATCAAGAGTTTAACGTTGGGATTCTTTTTCCTTCCATTATCATTACCGGATTTGTTTAGAAACATTTTAATTCCCGTATGACTAAAGCATTTCATGTTTATGAAATGTAGGTACATTTTGGATGCCGAAAGACGATCAAGCACAACGAAGAACCGAACACGATAAAGATTCATGCTTCCGCACATTGCCTTGTCGTAAATCTAAACGACGAATCCGATCACGTTATGTCAAATAACTTATGATTTGTAAAGTTTTAATAAACCCGTATTTTTATAGCATGTGTAGTCCTAACTATACATCCTATTTTTGATATTTAAATGTAAAACCGTTAAATAGCAACTAGGGTGTTACACATCAGTGGGTAAAAAGTTTGGTATTAAAAATCGGGTTTAGATAGGCTATATGCTAATTTCGTCGTTTAATTAATAAAAGCTTCTTATTTACGCTAATGAGCATAACTCCTAATCTAGACCTCAAACTGATGTCAAATTTTAGGGACAAGTCTAATAATCAGTAATTAAGGTTTCTATTCTTTTACATTTTCAAAAATCACGTTTTAAGGTCAAAAGGGCATAATAGTCAACATTTAAGCATTTAACGGAAACATGCATATGAATCAGATAACTAATGAACCAAGTTGTATAATCTCAGAGAGTTATACTTATATGAAACCTGGTCCAAATAAAGCTCTAAGGCAATTCTAAAACATGCTTAAACGGGTCAGAACTGAAAGTCAAAGCAAAAGTCAAATTATGCGACTTTCGGTTCCGATCCGAGTCTAAACTGAAAATTGTCGGGTTGAACATGTTTAGACATGTTCTTACATTAATTACCAAGTTATATTAGTGATAAAACAGGTTGCATGGATCCTACATTGCTAATTATGCATTAATTTGAAAATAAGCTTTCTGTTGACCTTTTAAGATTAGCTTTGACCCGACAATTGACCTAGTTAGAGTGGGAATCAGAGGGTGCCCTTTTAAGGGTTTATTGCCCACATAATTACCAACTCATAGGTACTTTCAATTCGAAATTTGACTGAACAATTATTGATTAATCGCGAAGTCAAACTCTAATTACGACGGTTTGACTTTAAGCTAATAAACTAATCAAAACTGAATTAGGAAGGGTTAAGGACACTTACAAGAGTCCTAAGAACGACTAGGGATCTTAAGAAAGTTTGTTGCTGATCAGAGGAGCTCCAGAAATGAGTCTTGTGAAAGTTTGCAACTTGAAGTGTGAAATGTTGCAATTTGAAGCTCCTTATATACTCACTTTGATCATCTAAGATCATGCCAAGGAGGTCTATAATAGTTTCCATATCAAGACAAGTGCCCCCTATGCATGAAATACCATTGGGGCAGCCCCTGGTATGCAAAACAAGCTTCCAAAGTCGGTTAACAGGCCTGGACAAACACCTGTGCGCGTTTTCTGATACTGGGGTGCTTAGGCGGCCCGCGTAAGGGACCTGTGTGGTCTTACGCGGCCGGTATGGCCATCCAGAACAGGCCAAACAAGTTTCAATCTTTGCATTTTTGGTCCCTGGTCCTTGTATGCGTGGTTTTAACTTCCAATTTTGCATTTCCAGCCCTCTAACTTGATTTTTAAGGACCTTAAGACTTTTACAAACTTGGTTAAGTCCTTGGTTAACTTTGTGATCACCCATAAGGCCCTAGAATTCAACGTTGACGCTTTTAACCCCTCGTATACGAATATTGTCATAACTTTCTCATACGATAACGAAACTTGGTGAAATTTTTATCACATATTCTAGTGAGTATAATTTATCGTTACAAAGCTTCGGGTTTGCTAAAAGGTCACTCAGAGGTATACATTAAACATGTTGACACTTTTAACTCCTGTAGTTTGTAATCTCTCACTTTCTTCCACAATTAGCTTCGTATGATCCATGATTTATTCGTTTAAGGGTATAAACATCGTGTAGGGTTATTTTAAAGTATATTTATCCATTGTTGACACTTTGAACCCTTATATTCACATACTTTCCTTGTTTGTCAACTTTAGTCCCTCTAAAGTAATCTTTTACACGTTTAAAGCTCATGACACGTGTCGATACATTATTGGACATAGATTTTCGAGGTGTTACAAGCTGTTACAGTTTCTTTTTTGTTTTGTTTTGCCCTAAGTAAAAGGTGGTTCGACGCGAACCGTTTCGACGCGTACGGTTTCGATGCGAACCGTTTCGACTCGTACCGTTTCGACATGTACCGTTTCGACCCAAATCGTTTCGAATCGAACCATTTCGACGCGAACCATTTCGATCCGTACCGTTTCGAACCGAACCGTTTCGACCCGTACTATTTCGAATCGAATCGTTTCGACCCGTACCGTTTCGACCCGAACGGGTGGTTGTGGGTGTCGGGTGATGGGTTCCAATTCATTTGACAACCAAACACAACAAAAATGGAATTGAGATTCCAATTCCAACAATTTCCAATTCCAATTGGAATGTTTAAATTCCAAATCCAATTCCTTCAAATTCTAATTCCTATACAAATTTCAATTCCAAATCATTCCGCGAACCAAACGCCCCCTAAAGGTCTTTGAAGTGATTCTCATGTAACAGTTATGACAACCGGTGAAACACGTGGAGCTTGTAAGAGAGTTTCCAAAATCTTCGACTTTTGCTTCTTTTCAACCAAATATATATCTTATAAAATTAATTTAACATGTTAAAAATCAATATTTTTAATAAAATTTTCAGCACTTTTTCTTATAAAAATGAGTAGAAACTATTGGAATAAAAATCAAGTTTTTGTAAAAAAACAAAATTAGCCTTTTTTTCACTGTTTTTTTTTATATTTTTAGTTTTTGATATTTTTTTATTAAAAATGCTTCTACAAGTATTTATAAGGAGAAGCGTCGAATTTTTTTTTAAATTGATTGTTAACATGTTAAGTTAAATTTTAAAAGTGTTCCCTGGTTCCCCACTTTTTTAGTGTTCCCCAATGAACCTCACACTATGTATATATATATATATATATATGGTAAGGTTATTGTAAAAAAAGTTAAAGGTGTGAGAAAGGTGAGAAATATTGTGGAGATGACATGTGTCCTCAATCTAAATTAATTCAAAAGGGTAAACAAGTAATTTTATCATTAATTCAATTAATTCAAACTTTCCATAACCGCCACCTTAATTATAGGAACATGATTTTTTTAAAAGATCTCTAAAAAACCACTACGAATTACACTGCAACCACCATTCAACACATATATAACACCATTCAATAAATATATAACACCATTCAATAAGTATATAACACCATTCAATAAATATAACACCATTCAATAAATATAACACCATTTTAAAGATCTCTATAAAAACACTATAAAAAACACTGCAAACCACCATTCAGCACATATGTAACACCATTCAATAATTATATAACACCATTCAATAAGTGTATAACACCATTCAATAAGTATATAACACCATTCAGCACATATATAACACCATTCAATAAAGTATATAACACCATTCAGCACATATATAACACCATTCAATAAAGCATATAACACCATTCAATAAGTATATAACACCATTCAATAAAGTATATAACACCATTCAATAATATATAACACCATATTACCCTATTATAACTCTGTATAACACTACACCCCGTCGTTCCACTGTCGACACCACCACTGTCGCCCCCCGTAATGGGGGAGGTGGCCGGCACCGCCTCTCTACAGTCTCTCTTCTCTTTCTCTCAGTCGAACCCAACCACCCGACAGTATCGGTGATGATGATGATGAAGGAATCATGAATCTGTTGAATCGATGATGATGATGATTCGAGATGTAAACTGATGATGATGATGATGATTTGAAATGTAAACTGATGATGATGCTGATTCGAGATGTATCGATGATGATGATGATGGTGATGAAGGTATCGATGATGATGAAGGAATGATGAAGTTGTTGAATCGAATTCACAGATCTGGATGGAAAAAGGAAAGAGGATTCGAAATTCTAGGAACATGATTTACAGTTTCCTTTTTCAAAATGGATATAAAGACTTTATTACCCCTACATATTTCAAATCAGTCAAAAAAATAAAAAATAAAACACATTTTACAATTTGGTCCCTATTGTTCTCAACCATTAGATCAAAGATCCAATGGTGTAGATTCTTTCTTACCCTTCTCACAAAAACCCTTTTTTTTACAGGAACCTCTACCTATATATATATATATATATGAATTTGTTGACTTTATAAATCTGTAAATTCTATGAACTTGGTTCCCGTCTATGATGCAAATTTTTTTTGCAAACGGAATGAGAAAGGCCTGTTCCTTTTCGAAGAAATCATGGCCAAACACGAAGTCGTGTTCTTTCATTGGCACCACGGAAAGGTCAATCTTACCTTTCCATTTGTTGATTGTGGTTTTGACGCTGTAGGCCATCCCTAGTGTTGGTTGGATGGGTCCATTTGTGGTCTTCATCGTTGCCTTTTGTTTTGTTACTCGAACACCGAGTCTTATTGCTTCTTCTATTGAGACGAAGTTATGGCTTGCTCCTGTGTCAACTAGTGCCTTAACGGATCTCCCGTTTACCACCATGTTGACGAGTTGAAGTCCTTCTTCCGACTTCTTTTCTGGTTTTGTGGTTATGGATCTTTTCTGTCCCTTGTTCGGGATCTTTTTGATGTGATGTTTTTCCCGTGTTTTGGGGGTTTCTTGTGTGTTTAAAGTATTAAGATGACTCACTTGCATGGACCCCAGACATGCTTCTGGTTGTGCCTTGTTGGTGTCGATCAATTTTGCTTCTAACTCAGCAAAGTTTTTGTGAAAGTTTTGGATCTTGGCGTCTACCTCACTTCGCAACCTTACGATTTCCTCCTGGATCATGGCTTGCATCTCGAGGCGTATGACGTCGATAGCGGTTTGAAGTCTTCTTTGAGTCCTCTTAACCCATCTCGCAATGTTCCCAAAGTGTCTAGCTTTTCCAAGGAACGATTGACAAGAATTCCAAGTTGTGTGACCGAAGCTTCAACATTAGTCTTCATTTTGTCTAAGGATCCGGCCAAATCCATAGACATGCCTTCAACTTCTTGCTGATTCTGATTATGATTGTGTGTCTCTTCTTTTCTAGAGACGATTTTCTTGCTCGTTGCTCCCTTCTTTCTTTTCTTGTTCGCCATCCCGATGAACCGACGCGGCTCTGATACCACTTGTCACGGAGTAACTTTCTAACTCTCGTGCGGCACTTAGAATACTTCTAAGTTCAGCCTTTTGGATGGGTTTGGTTATGTATAGCAGCGGAAGTCTTTGTTTGTGAGGATCACAAGTATGATTTTGTAGTGCAATACTACAACAAAGATGGTTATGTATTACTTGAACAAAGTTACAAGTACAAAGTGTTAAGAAGTTGGGTTATGAAAGAGTTATGAGGGGTTATGTGGGGTGATCTCAAAATGAGACCTTCATCACCTATTTATACTAGTTCATACTAGTTTTAGAGAATTCTTAACTAGAGAATTCCATACAAATATCTAGGATATTTATGAGCTAAATTCTAGAGAGTTCCTTCAAAATATCCCTTGAGAGAATAGTTGGTAAAAGACATAGGATGGTTTCTAATACGGGATCAATAAGCTTATCCAAAGACATTCGTTCAGCTTTGTACATACTTCTAGTTTTCATCTTCAGTTGTTCTAAATAGTGCTGCAAAAACTAGTTACTCTGAAAGTCAATAATAAGCAGTTAGGTTTTCCATGTGAAGTTCAAACCATTTTCTTATACTCAACATGTGTTTAATTTGAAATTGTTCATGAACCCTATATCTGATTATGGTTAACTTATAATATCAAGTGATATTACATACCCTTTGTTTAAAAATTATTATTTTGAGACAAGCAAAGTGATAACAACAGCTTCAAACAAAAAACACTTAACAATTAATACTGGGAATTGGAAGTGATGTTACCAGAACAGTTCAATATAGTTCATGAACAATGGTGGTTCCCTTGATATACAGTCGTAACTGATGGCCGTATAAATCTATAACAGAAACCGGGTAAAGGGATTTAGGCCCTCTGAGCTAGTGTTTTGTTGAGCAACCCAATCAATCTAACATTTTAATCCACACGATTTTTATGTTTTGGTTAAACGATAATTAATTATCTATTGAGTGCTTCTCTCATATGTTGATTTATCTGTTAAAGAATTTTAGTATAACGTACATATATAAATGTATTAATTGAATATGGTATGCTTCAATTATATGATGCAAATATTTTTTATATATAATCTTAAGTGTGAAATTTTATGCATTGTTATTATATTTTTCATCATGAACACACTCGTTTATAAATTAATAGCTTTTGGTGAATATATATGATATAATAAAAATTGACATCTAATGGTTTTTATTGTAAGATTAATAATATTGGATATTTATTATTATATAACATGTTTTATATGATGGAATGTTATAAAACTATGTTTCCATAGTTTGAGCTTATGGTATACCTAGTATTTTCACTATTTTGTATGCTATTATTTGTATATATAAATAGTGTTGAATTGAACAACTAAACTAAAGTTGTGATCTATTATCACTCTAATAAAAGAGTATCAAGAAGTGTTATACTCAATGAATCTCATAATTAAGTTACAAAAGGTCGTAAGATGTCAAATCAATAACTAACTAGTGAGTTTCCCCCCGCGCTTCGCGGTGGGAATTCGGTGTTATCTGTTCGAATCGTTACGGTACCGGCATTCGCTATATATAAACAGTGACTAGAGGCCCACATTAATAAAGTTTAACCCAATATTCAAATATATATAGCCCATTTAAGTAATTAGAATTGAAGTCCAATACCAATACTCTATTGTCTAATACTCCAATGTCCATTGAGTAATTGAGTTAGAATTGAAGTCCAGTACCAATAGTCTATTGTCTAGTACTTCAATGTACATTGCGTAATTGAGTCAAAATGTCAAATACTGAAATGTGAAACGTTGCTTGATACTCAAGTCTCAACCCGCCATTCGTTTCAGAAGTACACAATCCTAATCAAAACCCCTCATCGACCATCATTATTCAAATTTTCATTGTCAACAAAGGTCATTCAAATCTCTCCGAAGTCTTTGCAGCTGAGCCCATTTTACTCTAGCATTCCCTTGGTACTTGAGTTCCATAGCATCCCAAATCTGCTTGGTCATCGCTTTTTGAGTTATGTCTTGAGGATCGATTTTGGAAAAGATGGTTGCAGGCCTTCATATCCTTAAGCCTTTTCTCATCATAATTCTCCTGTTGAGTTGTTGCCTGTTCGCTCGGCCTAATCACAACATACCCCTAATGTACTACCCTCCAATACTCCTTGGATCGAAGCAGGTTCTCCATAACCATGCTCCAGTGATCGTAATCACCATCAAATTTGGGCTCGCTCGGGCTTTGAACTAAATTGGTTCATCTCCCATGGCAACAACACTTAGATAACTCACTCAAGAACACTCAGTATTAGGTGAATTTTGCTCTGATACCACTTGAAGGATTAATTGATACCAAAACTCAATTTACCGAAATTCGAATGATTCTTTATTTAATCAAATGGTTGCTTTATATAGCCGATCATACAAAGGAATCAAACAAGAAAGGTGGAAATAGAAATAGTAAAATCATAGCAACTCTCCGGCCACAACTCAACTGGGTAACAGGACCTAACGACTCGATAAACAGATGGGTATTGAGCCTTATTACATGGACCCAAATACTTAGTCCAAACGTAAACAATAAGCCCAATACAAATAATTGTAATGTAATAATATAGACACACTGTTGAAATAGTGAGGTGGACCGTGGACATACATTTTTATGCAATGTCAGTGACGAAATTTGAGATTTCCGACCGGGGGTCGAAAACGTATATACCAAAAATTTCTATTAAACTGGGGGGTCAAAAACGTACATACCCAAAAATTTCTATACGAAACTACATACTTTCCACCACTGAGCGAAAAGTTCGGAGGGTTGGCCGCCCCCTCCCGCCCCCCATAAAGCTACGCCCTTGTGCAATGTTGTATCATATGACTCAAATTCTAATTTTTTATGCGGTGATTTATTAAGGTTTTTACTATTTCCATGTCCATATATCTTATTTTCACATCATTTTTCACTCTATATCTCTCTATATAAATCTATGTATATATAAAGAGATAGAGGGGTGTGAATATTAACTGATGTTTTTGGTGTGCAACTGAAGTACCATCGTGTCTATACACCAATTCGAGAGAAAACCTAATAAATATACGAAAATCCCCTTGTAGGAATCGAACCCAGGACCTATTGGTTCTAAAGTCTTATCTCACCTCTAAGATGCCACTAAGTTATAAAGCCATGAACTTTGTTTAAAATATTTATTTATAATTTACACTATACACACACATAAAGCTACAAAATTTGAGAGGTTTTTGTAATTTAGAACCTTTTGTATGCATATAATTGGATTTATCATATTGTCATTTATCCTCAAAATCTGCCAGCTGTTCAAAACCTCATACTCAAAACACCAGTTAGGTTAACACGAAGCTACACAGCATGAACCTTTCACGCGCTTATCAAATATCATTCCACCCCATTAACACCTTTTATCCCAAATCAACATCACTAATTCTTTTTTTAATTCCAACAAATAACTTTTTATTAACATAAAATCAAAAAAAATCCCCCAAATCTTCACCCACATCACAAGTGTCTTCAATCTTCATTTCATAGTCTTACAGACTTACTGCCCACTAGTTTACATTACACGCACTCACTCACACACACACATACAATACAAATATCATCTTACTCTCACCCACGTTCTTAAAATCTAAATTATTGTATTGTAATCTTCCAATTCTTGAATCTTGATTATGCAAGATTCAATCTTTACCATGACCCAATCACTCCTTTCTTGATTCATAAACCCCCACATCCACATCCACATCCACATCTCCATCTCCAAAACACCCCCCCCCCCCCCCCCCCCCCCCCCTTTTTTTTTCAAGAAAATTGGGATTTTCAGACCCATCAAGATCATATTAATCAAATCTTTCAATTCTTGAATCTTTATTACTAAAGATTCAATCTTTTTAATGACCCAGTTGCCAGTTTCTTGATTTATCAACTCCACTATCACATTCACATCTTGATCTACTAAACCCTTTTTCTTTTCAAGAAAATTGGGATTTTTAGACCCATCAAGATTGTATGAATCAAATCTTTCAATTCTTGAATCTTTATTACTAAAGATTCAATCTTTTTCATGACCCAGTTGCCAGTTTCTTGATTCATAAACTCCAGTATCAAATCTTGATCTAAAAACCCTTATTTTCAAGAAAATTAGGATTTTCAGACCCATCAAGATTATGGGTCAAGAAGGAACTCAAAAAAGAGGCTCTTCCACTCTACCCACTTCCACCGCCGCCAACGGCGGCCGCCGTAACCTCCTCCGCGGCGGTGGCAACCGACAGATCCACAAAACCCTAAACAACATCAAGATCACAATCTTATGTGGTTTGGTTACAATTCTTGTCCTACGTGGCACCATTGGCTTTGGCTCACTATCTTCTGATAATGAGCTAGAGAACCAAGCCATTATTGAAGAGACTAATCGGATCCTGGAAGAGATCCGATCCGATAAGGATCCGGATGACCCGGAAGATTTGCAGAGTCAGCCCACAATTACTCTTAATGACACTTTTACCCTTGGTGCAAAGATCTCTAATTGGGATGAGGAGAGGAGTCTTTGGTTAAGTAGAAATCAAGATTTCCCGAATATCGTTAACGGTAAAGCTCGAATCTTGTTGGTTACAGGGTCTCCACCAGGCCCTTGTGATAATGCTATAGGTGATCATTATTTGTTGAAGTCAATTAAGAACAAGATTGATTACTGTAGGATACATGGTATTGAAATTGTGTATAATATGGCTCATTTGGATAAGGAGCTATCCGGGTATTGGGCGAAACTGCCGTTGATTCGCAGGTTGATGTTATCGCATCCGGAAGTCGAGTGGATTTGGTGGATGGATAGTGATGCATTGTTTACCGATATGGTTTTCGAGCTTCCGTTGTCAAAGTACAAGGATCATAACATGGTTATTCATGGGTACCCGGATTTGTTGTTTGATCAGAAATCGTGGATTGCGTTGAACACGGGTAGCTTTTTGTTTAGAAACTGTCAGTGGTCGTTGGATTTGCTTGACGATTGGGCGCCGATGGGTCCAAAAGGTCCGGTTCGTGAAGAAGCGGGTAAAATTTTGACAGCCAACTTGAAAGGGAGGCCTGCTTTTGAAGCGGATGATCAATCCGCTCTAATATACTTGTTGATTACGAAAACCGAGTGGATGAACAAGGTTTATATCGAGAATTCGTATTTTCTTCACGGGTATTGGGCTGGTTTGGTGGATAGGTATGAAGAAATGATGGAGAAGTACCACCCGGGTTTGGGTGATGAAAGATGGCCGTTTGTGACGCATTTTGTGGGGTGTAAGCCGTGTGGAAGCTACGGGGATTATCCGGTTCAGCGGTGTTTAAGTAGCATGGAAAGAGCGTTTAATTTTGCTGATAATCAAGTGTTGAAGTTGTATGGTTTCAGGCACAGGGGACTTTTGAGCCCTAAGATCAGAAGGACCAGAAATGAGACTGTGACACCGTTGGAGTATGTAGATCAGTTTGATATTCGGCACTCGGCTCAAGCTACTAGCAACTGAACTGAACCATTATTGGCCTCAAGAGGTGACAATCTTTAGTGTTTTTTTTTTAATTTGTTTGAGTTTTATAAACAAGTTATAGTTGATTTTGTTGCCACTGTATTTGATTTGGTAAAGTAAGGTAGAATTCTTTTGTTAAAAGTAACTATGAAACCCTCAATAGTTGGTTATCTATTGGTATATTGCATTAAGAAATTTTTATTTGATTACTTGTATTCATTCCTGTGAGCTGACCAAAGTAAAAGTTAAAAAAATGTAGCCAAATTTTACATGCTAAGATTTGAACTCTAATATCTTAAGTATTCATATCCAAATCATCATCAAAATTTACAACTATAATTAAACCTAATAGATGAGATTTATGTCTCTAATCTCATAATAAAGCAAATTCATATTATAAAGAAAATTATACAAAAACATGCATGACGTAGTCGGGTTTATTATGTCATTTGACCTGGTCACCGTTGTTGCATCCGCCACCCCATTAATCCAGACATAGCCACCTCGACCACACCCGCCCCTGCTTCTGCTTGGATCACCCCTACTTCCATCCCAATCACCGCAGGGTGGGGGGGGGGGGGGTCAGGCCGTGGAGACGGGGGCACTCGGTTGAGGTTGCGATAGTGAAGGTGGCGGTGGCGGTGGCGGCAAGCTATAGGTGGTTGTGGTTACAATGCCCAAGTCAATGTGGGTGTGTGGCCTCATCGATGATAGTGGTGCAACTAGTATGTGGTGGCGATAGTGATTGATTCAAATTCCTAATTCCTTTATAATTCTTTCATCTTCAAATTCTAAATATTTTTGACAATTTGAAGATCGGAATGCTATGGGTTGTGCTTGAACGCTTGGGTTATTGGCTAGTCCAGGACTTTATCCGGGACAACCTCAGCGGATAGGAAGGTGTACGTGCCTAGTCGTGTCGATGCGACGAACGCACCAGTCGTTGAGAGTTGGCGCCACTATCCTGATGAGTCAAAGGTAGGACGAAACCAGTGACCCACACAACGAAGCGGGATGAATTGGCTTGTCCCAGGAATTTGGGGACGCCACATGGGGGTCGAAAACTAACCCCGTGACAAAATGCATCCTAAGATCACAATGCACAAACTTTCGCATGTGGATAAATCCTACTAATCGACCATTAAGAGTGATTATTAGATATTTTGTAAGTTTTATGCATGTTCACCAAAACCTCGAATTTGAATTTTACTATAAAGAAGAAATAATCTGTTTTTAACCGCCGAAGTCCAATAAGGTTGAATTTAAACGACAACGGGATTGTCGTTCCATGTTCTTTATGTCCTTTGTGTTCAAAAGAGGTGTAAGATGTGATTAATTTTGAGTAAATTACTTTTTGAGTCTCTGTTTTTAACGATTTTAACCACTTGAGTATAAAATCAAAAAGTTTAACATCCCGAGTCCCTGACCACTCATTTTATAACGTTTTCAGTCTAATTTTGTTCATTTTGTAACGTTTTGAGTCCATTTTTATTTAAAAAATTGGACTCAAAAGGTTAAAAAATGGACTAAAAAGGTTATAATAAAAGAGTTTAGAGATTTAGGGCGTTAAACATTTTGATTTTGGAGAAGAGTTTTAAATTTGATATGACATGGGTGAACTGATTACAAAACCTTATCATTTTCTTGTAATTGTTTTTCCTTCTAGTGAGTTATAATATTCCAGTTAAAAAAAGGAAATCACACAAAACTTGTGATTATACAATGGTGATCGTGTCTAAAACCTTTTTTATACTTGTAGTCATGGAATACGAATAAATTTGTGTATCTATTTTTCTATCACTACCTTCAAAAGAACTATATTTTGGCTCAGGGGCGGATCTAAGGATATCCCAGGGATTGCTCGGGATACCTCTCAACTGTGAATGGCGAAGTGCAAATCTTTTTTCTTCGTTTTATATATATGATACCATTAAACAAATATTAGGATATCCCTAGTCAGGGCTGACGTCAAGCCATGTAAGTTGCGGTGGTAATCAGAGTGAAGAAGAGAGAATTGTTTTTTTTTTTTTCCGGCCGTCGATGAGTCTCTTAACTCGTGAAGAAGAAGATGACTTAAAAGAAACATATAAATAAATAACATTTTAAATGCACTTTCAAAAAGAAACCAGCTGGATCTGGCATCCCCTATTATCAAAGTCTTTTATCATACGATTATTTTATTATTGGTTATCATTATCATTATTTATTCACTCTTAATACTTAATTATGGCCGTTCAAAAAAAAAATACTTAATTATGTGTCTTTTTATTGATCATTGTATTTTTATCTATTGGTATATTGTTTATGTTTATGGTTATGTGGAAAAGTAAGGTTTTATTTACATATTTAAATATGGCATATTGACCTCTAATAATCTCAAGTAGACATCAATAGTCATTGACAGTTCCACCTTTCTTTATTCCCCCTAGCAGTCCCACCTTTTAACTATTTTTTCTCCATCGATCCTCAGTTAAAAAAAGTTAACGGAGTTAAGTTTTTTTTCCGAATTACAAACTGATGTTTTAGGGCTTTTGATCTGAACGAGGATACAAGTCTATTGATGTAAAACTTACCTTGAAAGAATGCTCCAAACGACGAAAACAGTGTTTCAATTCAGGTGTTTAAAATTCCAATTAACAAAAATCTAGTCGTTTGGAGCACCGTTTCAAGGTAAGTTTTACATCAATAGACTCGTATCCTCATTCTGATCAAAAGTCTTAAAACATCATTTTGTAATTCGGAAAAAAACTTAACTCCGTTAGTGTTTTTTAACTGAGGACAGGTGGAAGTAAAAAAGTTGAAAGGTGGGACTGCCAGGGGGAATAAAAAAAGGTGGGACTGTCAATGACGTCTATCTGGGATTATTAGAGGCCAATATCTCTTTAAATATTATATGCTATTTTATTATATAGGTATTGTTTAATTTATTTAGTTTAATTTAGAACTTATTTCTTTATATGTTGATCTATATTTTAAAAAATATATAATTACAGATGCATTCTTAAAAATAAAAGAAATAACGAATGGTGATTTTATCAAAGCTAGTCTATATGAAGCTACACTCTAAGACCATGTGTAGTGGTACACATGAATAATGCCCCCACCCATGGGCATTGTGCGACACGTGTCATCCCAGACAGCAAAGGGGCATTATGAGCGTTTTTCACAAATAGGCGTAGTGGGATAATGCCCAATAATGCCCCATCCATGATTACCCAATTATTTAAAAAAATAAACTAAATAATATTATTTGGAATATTCTTATTGGCCAAACAAGAATTGAGAAAGCATGCAATGGCGTGTTTTAAAAAACGCCTGTGGCCTTTTTTTGTCGAATATCGCCCCAAAACGCCCAAGGGGGCGGAAGCCGGGCGTTTTCCGGCGTGTTTGGTGAATTTTTTTACAAATACGCCCCATTACGGGCGGTCTAATGATTAATTGATTATAAGTTGTAAACACCATCATAATTTAGGAGACCCATTCTTCTTATTCGCCCCTTGCCCGAGAATTATTAGGGACTCTTGAGGACGACCCTGATTCTAGCACAAACGGGACAAAATCGGATTTTATGTTAACGTTTAGTTACTAATTTTAGTTGTCATTGTATATTTGATTGTATAAATATACAGTAAAAAAGTACATTATATAAATGTATAATAAAAATTTTTGAGATACCCCTAAATATTTCTTTTAGATCCGCCAATTCTTTAGCTCCTTTTTTTGTTTATTTACCTATGAGTATCAACTTCTCATGTGTGTATTTTTACGTATTGCTTTATATTCATAATCGGTTTTATTTTCAAAAGGTTTGTCGTTTATGATGGCGCACAAAATATATCTAACTTAGACCATGCGTAGTGGACAATATTCACCCTTGGGCGTTTTGCGCCATGTGGCAGCCCAGTCAGCAATGGGGCATTATTGGGCGTTTTCTAAAATGGGTGTAGTGGGGATGGGGCATTATTGGGCATTATGTTTTGTAATAAAATTAAATTAAAAAAAAACTTAAAAATCTTATTGGCCAAATAATGTAAGCTGAAATATGACTGGACAAGCTCTCCCCCCTTTGGCGTGATTTAAAAAACGCCTGCACAAAAATATTGCCAAACACGCCCATGCTTAGTGGCTAAAGGGCAGTTTTGGGCGTGATTGAGCATGAAAAACGCCCAAATGGGCAACCACTACGGGTGGTCTTATAATAAAAGACTCCAAATAATGTCACATGACATTCTCTCCTTCAATCTCATAATTTTTATTTATATTTGTTTAATAAATTTGTTTTAATATTTTCAAATTATAAATTAGCAACTTTTTATTGCATTGTGGTGTTGTACCCCAAGCTTGGAGAGTTTCTCAACAAAAAAAAAAACTTTGATTTTTCACTTTTAACCCGAATATTTTCATATTTTGTATTTTAACCCCTTTTAGTTTTTTACTTTTAACCCAAAGTTTTCCATCTTTTATAATTTAACACAACACTTTATTATTTACAACTTTGGTCCCCCCATACTTTTAATCTTTCGTAAGTTTTACGTTTCGTTCTAAATTTTGCGAGTTAACACGTCGTAGCGTGCATGTGAGGTTCAACGTTTTTCGCTCTATTTTTTCATATTTGACAGACCCGTCGCAACGTGTCCATTTTTTCCCTTTTGACAAGTTCGGCGCAATGGGCGGATCCTAGATCGACTAAGTTATTAGTTTCTACGTTTTACGTTTCTGGTTAATTTCTTCACATTAACACACTGTAACGGGTGTGCGTGGTTCAACGATTTTAAATCTGCTTTTCGTTCAGTGTAATTTTTCCCATTTTATCTATTTTATTTTTACGATGTTGAGAGTCGATGCCGTTGTGGCATTGGTGCTACTTGGCACGGTTTTACGAATGTTTTTAACCTATTAAATTTTTTACTAATATTTTGTTTCGGTTTACCCCTATACTTTCTTTACTTAAAAACTATTTTTTTACGTACATATTTTATTAACCTATTAAATTTTTTACTAATATTTTGTTTCGGTTTACCCCTATACTTTCTTTACTTAAAAACTATTTTTTTACGTACATATTTTATGTACGGGTAGGTATAAATATGATGTGTTCTACATTCTGACGTAAACTTTTTTTATAAAAGAGTCAGGTCAAATATAATACGTTTTCTTTTAAAGAAATCATTTTTATGTGTATATTTTTATGTACGTTTTGGTATAAATTCAAGTTGTTTTACGTTTCGACGTAAACTTTTTTGAGAAATGATTCAGGTCAAAATAATATTTTTCGTGTTTATTTTATGTATGTTTCGTAAAGTTTGTTTCGAACCGAGTGGAGTCAAATTATGGTTTTTTTTTCTCTCTTTTTTTTCGAAAGCTCTAATTAATCCCTTTCGATTACATGTGCAGATTTTCCTTCATACCCGTTATGTTTTCTATTTATGAGTTGGGTCACATATAATACGTTATGATTGATTGATATGAATTTGATTTACTTTACGTCTGATCCAATCACAATGCTTATACAGATTACATTGAGTTCAACTGGATACGTCGAAATGTGTGTTTTCATATGGTTAATGCATCATATAACGTTTGGACCAATCCATTCAATGTTTACGATTTACTCGCGCCGCAACACTGGCGGGTCTTAATCCTAATTAATATTAATTAATAACCAATATATAGATATCATTTATTTTTATCCTTATCTTTATCTAAAATTAATAAATAACTTTAATTTTGCAATTTAGACCCTTTATTTTTTTTTTTACTTTTAACCCAAAGTTTTTCATTTTTTGCAATTTAATCCCAACTTTTTTTTATTTTCAATTTTGGTCCACCATACTTTTTATCTTTCCCAAGTTTTTCGTTTCGTTCTAAATTTTGTGAGTTAACGCACCGCAACGTGCGTGTGGGGTTCAACATTTTTTTGCATATTTTTTCCGTTTTTACGTTTCGGTTTAATTTCTATGTTTTACGTTTCGGTTTAATTTCTATGTTTTACGTTTCGGTTTAATTTCTCAGCAACGAGCGTGCGTGATTCAAATATTACGTCTGCTTTTCCCTTGGCGTTATTTTTTTCCCGTTTTTATTTATTTTGTTTTTACGAGCTTTTCCGATGTTGGTGTTCGCTGACAATGGTATAGTATTGCTACTACTTAACACAGTTTTATAACAACTGCTGCAACGCAGGGGCTTAATACTAGTATGTTATATATGTATATTGTATAGGTGAAAATATTAAAGTTATATGACATTTTCACCGGATATTATATATGCTTGGTTTTTCTCTTGAGAAAATTCTTGGGACGGTGGGTATCGTGTTTTTTCGAATGTTGAAATGATTATGTGTAGTATAATAATCTAAATGACAACTTACAAGTTATTTCGAAAAAGTCAGCCTTTTATTATGCAGAATCTACATAAGTCAACTTTCCCAAAATCCAGGTTATCCTCCAAATCATTGAAAACACAACAGATGCATACGGTGGAGAAATGGACAAAACAAGTTACTATGTGAAGTAGAGTATGAGTTACATTTGACGTTAAAAAAGTGTATCAGTTAAATAATCGCATAACATATGTTTGTCTCTTCCATTATATCAGTTAAGTAACCTCATAACATGCAAATTATGATTTGCCTATCAGAGTTTTTACTTATAATCGATTTTGTATTGAATGTATATGAGGATAAAATGAAAAAGGTTACATTCTTGAGAAAGCTATTATATAGTCCAAACGAATCGAACGAACACGAATAATGTGTTCACGAACGGTTCATGATTACTTACCGGACGATATATTTTGTTCGTTTCATTCATTAATAAAATGAACGTGTTCATGAACACAAATAAAATCGACGGAGGCTACAGGTGGATGGCGGAGGGAGTGGCGCTGGAACTTGAAAACTAAATCGTGAAACATAGGTTGATAGTATCCGTCGATGTGAATACTGAAAAAGAAAAGGAAGGGTGCATAAACAAGGTGAGAATGAGGTTTCCTATTAAACTTGTTAGGGGAATAAATAAATAAGAATTAAAAAAAGAATATAAAAAGTTAAAATAAATAAATGTACAAAAATCTTTAATGAACAATGTAAACAAACGAACATGAATAAACGTAAATGAACGAACGTTCACTAACCGAACATTCACGAACACAATTGCATGAACGAGACCTCTATTCATGTTTTTCTTGTTCATGTTCGTTTGTTTATTAAACAAACGAATGTAAACGAACTTTTTCGTCGAACGCTTCACGAATGTTTGGTTCGTTTGCAGCCCTAAATGCTAACAAGAAATCTAAACCATTCATCAAGACACTAATAACTAAGATAATGAGACAATTTTGTAATAAAATGAAAGCTAGCTATGATTGTAAGGCTGGAGGGTGTGGGGGCGCCACCCCCGCCAACTCAGCACCTATAGCGCCCCGGGGCGCTATACGACCACACCGTGCGATTTAAAGGGGGGGCGCTATAGAGGGGCTCCATGGTGGTAACGATGAGAAGGGGCTCTATAGGTGGGACCCACTTGTTTTGCACCAATGAAATCTTTTTTTTTTAATTTTCTTTAATATGGGGCTCCATCCACACCATGCAAATTAAAGGGGGCTCCATAGCTGAGTTGGATCCTAGGTGGAGCTTAGGTGGACTTGATAAAGCCCCATGGGGCTCCAACCACACCCCATAGCCTAAGGGAAATAATCTATACTATATTATAATACAGGAGGGAAGGATTCCCAAAAGTTAAGAACTTCTTCCCCCCTTATTTATAAATAAACCCCTAAAATAAGGGTAAAGTGGTCTTTTAAACCATAATTATTTTTTAGTCCCGCAATCTATTACATTTAAATCATTGACATTTAACATAATTATGGGCGTAATTTCAAATTTCAAACGCCCCTAAAATATCTTGGGCGTAATTTCAAATAACCCTAGGTATTTTCAGATCGTGAACAATCCTACCTGTTTCTCCACAAAACCGCTTCCTCTCCGCTCTGTTCATCGATGGATTCCGCTGCTACTTACATCCCCGTCAAAACCAGTTGTTTTGCTTGAGTTATTCAAAACCAGGATCCATGAGGGAGCAATTAGGGCTATTTTCAAGAGAGACCGGCAGGTAAACTGTGCGAGATGCCACCATGCTCCCCTTCCATTAAGGTAAATTTGTTCTCATTGTTACAACAATAGTTCATGGTTTCTTATTCTTTTGATTATCTAATCCTCAAATGTCAATCGAATCCTCCCCATTCATATGGATTTTTGGTGCTTTTAATCCATTTCCAGTAACACTTGCATTGTAATTTCAGTGTTTTGCTGTTTTGTTTTGGAGAGAATTGAAGATTCTTGATTCCTAGGGTTTGATTATAAGAAACTCTAATCCAACCTATATAGTTTTCATGTAATATTCACTATTATTGTTGATAAAATTGAAAATTTCAGTCTCATTTTTGTTTAAGATTGTGTCTAATGTAGAGAAACCGGTTTGTTTAATTTGTAATTTGTAATTTCAGTGATGATGAACTGATTAGGATGTTCATATGGGACAGCGGTGGTGGAGAAACATTTTTGTTGGTGAAAGAAACCCAATATGAAGAAGAAAGCTTAAGATAGTACTGGTCGAAGTAATAATAGTGTTAAAGCTCAGACGTATAAAGAGAGCCATATAGTTTCTTGGTCTCAAGGTTTGTTTTGATCAGTGGATTTAAAGTCTTATAGTGTGATGATTTTTGTTTGATTTGGGTTGTGTATGTTTAAAGGAAATGACATATTGAGGCCATCTGATTTGAATACATTTATATTCATTGATTAGCTTCTTTCAGTTTCTCGCATCGAATACGTGGTAATCGCTCTGTACACGACTTACTAAATTGCATTAACCAAACCCTACAAGATTTGAATACCTTTATATTCGTTGATGCAGGTGGAGGCCAATTTAGGTGGTCGCCAAGTCAATTTTTCTGGGTTTTTGGATTCGCGGCTGCTATAAAACAACTTGAACTCATACAAATTTGGTGTTGCAGGTTAGAAATGGGGAGAACAAGCAAGATATGACAACCTTTTTGATAAAACGAAGGTAATTGGTTCATAGTATTTGGCGATTTCAGCATACTAGAACTTATTTGTTCTTAATTATTGACCTTTATGTTTATTTTTATTAATCTAAGGACGAAAATGCATGTTCATCCATCGGTGCAGGTTGGAAGCAAAACGCTTGGCCAAAAATGGCACAGTTTCTCATTTGTGTAAGTTGTTCCCTCTCATCTTGCTTTAGAAGTTTAAATAGTGAGTATTTTTGTTTCCACCGGTGGAGTTTGAAATACCTAGCTTAGATTAGAACTGTAGGAAATATTAGATAACAAGGATTAATGCTACTAAATTTAACTAGCACCTACACTGCTCAACAATCTAAAACAAATTATGAAAATGGATAGTCCCACATAAATGGCAACTTGAGCTTTTCATGATGCTCTCTATATGCTCAACAATCTAAAACAAATTATGAAAATGTAATTTTGTTCACAGTAGGTTTTGTTTTATGACATTTCGAGTCTCAAATAATTGGTGTTCATAGTGTCAAGCTCTTAGGAATCATCATTTCATCTATGTTCATCGCCTCGAATCATCAGTTATGAAGATTTACAAATATCCGAACAAACAAAGCTTCATCGGTTCTGGTCATCATTAAAGGTAATTGTTTATTTATGCCCCTAATTTTCTTAAAGATTCTGAGCACTTGAGTTTTTGCGTAAGTATTCTCTTAATTTTGCATTTAATTTTTCAGTTAATGTTGTTTGATTCAACTTGATTTCTTATGCCTCTTATCACTTGATTTTTCTATAGTGTTTAATTTTTTGCCTTTATTTGCTCGACTGGTTGACACTTTTATTTTGTTTGCTTATTCTGTTAGTTGAGAACTATATGTTATCATAATAACAGAAGTAATGTTTATAGACTAACTATTTTGGCAACAAAACATAAAAAAACAACATGATGATCTCGAGGTCTTTTCTTATTATATCACTTTCTAATCATATTTTTCAGTATTAATTTTCTTATTTGCATTAATACAATCGTGGTATATTTCTCCTTAACCTTAACAAATCTACCCTGCCTCTGTAGTACTCATCCCCTGCCACTACAACTTGCGGTTCAACATGAGATTCAACAAAACAGCAACGGGTCAGTTTCCAAGCAACAGGTTTGTGAGTGTCATATATGTATATATGTATGCCAATGTCTACTCTTAAAATATGTACTTTATTATAATATAATGCATATTGGCATTTGATATGCAATCTCAGGAATTACACCTAAAGTCTTGACCCGAGTTGAGTTTTTCGAGGGCCTTCAATTAGTGATGTGGACAATTGTCTTTAAAATCATATGTATCTTCCTTTTAATTGGGCTTTACTTTTGTATATATTATGATTGTCTTATTATTATTATTATTATTATTATTATTATTATTATTATTATTATTATTATTATTATTAAAGGAATATAACCATACATTGTTATGCACTTAAATGAATTTAAATTTTATTTGGTTAATGACAAAGTACTTGATTCTCTTCTGTTTAAAACATAGGTATATCTATTTGTTTGGAGATCTAAAGTACTTGCCTTTTATTTCTGAAAGCCATTCATCTGTTGTTGTCGATAAGGCCAAGGCGGCTGTATGAGGTACAATAATTACTTTTAGTTTTTTTTATATCTTTTTGTTCTTACCAGTTTTGCACTTTTGAGTTATTGTAATTTATGTTTATGATGTATTGTAGTTTTTGCATTTGGATTGTGGTTAGTACCTGGGGATTCTAAAGAACTGGCTGTTGCACTTTCTCAAGCTGTAAGTTCAGAACAAAAAATAAGTTAACCTACCTGCCTTCTATAATTCATGTGGATACCTTTTGAATTATTACTATCAAACTGAAACATAACAGTTTCATAAATACAATTTTAAGGCTTTATATAATAATAATAATAATAATAATAATAATAATAATAATAATAAAACCTTCAGGAAATCCAAATCATATTGTCAGTTTTAAAGTTGAATATCGGTCAGTTTGACCATATAGTAGGGGTATGAATCATGTTACGTTGCAAGGTTGATGAGTTAAATTGATGAACTTTAGTACCACCCATATAATTAGCTGTGTTAAAGATATTAACCTTAAATCAAACGTATTTAAAGTCGTGTACTCGAACACTACAGTACCCGTGTAACCCATTTATCTAAATGAGTCAAAAACATAAAGACCCGTCAACCCGTTGAACCCATTTTGGTTTTAAAAAGCAAGAGGCACACAAAATCGACGATGTCTAAAATTGATGCGCGAAGCGCAAACACAAAAGCGATGGGCTTTTCGTTTTCAAGGCGCAAAGTGATTATATAATTTTTTATATATATCCAGTAGGTTTTTAGCATCCCCAAAAGTGTGCTTTTTGGCACTTCTTGTAAAAAAGCATGCCTCAGGCTACTAAAGGCGCCTCAGGCGCGCTTTTTAAAACTAAGGAACCCATTTACACGGCTTTAAAGTTGTAAAGGGTTGGTGGATTGTAAACGAGTGTAGTAAATGGGTTCATCGGGTCGACGAGTCATAATATGTTTTATTCTAACATGATAAAAAAATTCAGGGTTAACATGTTCATTTCTTCTCGGATTAGATAAACAGAACAAGTCACGCCTTCGCCTTTTCACACATCAAGTAAATGGGCTCACAGAATAACTTATTAACCGTCTAAAAAACTTATGAGCTTTTTAATCATCGTCTAGGAAGAACGGTGATGCGGTCGATTGGGTGTGATCATGGAAAACGACCGACTATATTCTTGTCTCGTGTCCCTACTTGGCTATGGTATGGATTTCAATTTGTCTGTGGGTAAATGTGTTACCCGCACCCGTCTTTCACGCTAACCGGGAGGCTTGGACCACATCACTGGGTTTGGGTCTTCCAAGGACTCAAGGAGGGTAAGAAGGTGCTTTGTTTGATAGTTATGGCCTCACTTTGTTTGATAGTTATGGATGGCTAGAAACAACATGAATTTCAACAACAAAAGGGAGCAGTGGTTTGAGTTGGTGGAAGCTGTGAAAGGAACCTCTTTCCTTTGGTTGTCTCTCTGGTCAAAGATCAGAAGCAACGATTGGTCTTTATGGAGGATTTTTGATTATATGGTGTAATGGTGTTGTCTTGATTTGGTGTAATGTGCAACTGTTTGCTTTGCTATCCTAGCTTCTTGCTGGGTCCAGCTTTGGTTTTCTAATGTTGCCATTTGACAAAAAAAAATCTTATATCTCCCATATCTATACTATATGATAATAAAAGTATTGGAAGGCCAAAAAGGTCTTTTTACCGAACTTTTTTAAATAATTTGATGTGCTAAGTATTTTGATCATGATAATATTCAAATAAAATGCTTTAGGAATTTTATGCCCAAGAAGTGACTGCAGATGTTACAATCCTTTATTTATGGTAGAGGTAGTAATATAGGCCGAATTATGTTAAATGTTAGAATTGAGTTGGCTTGTGTAATAGGTGAAAACGTACTTTGAAAACCAGGTTGAACCATGATCGGTTTGGTTGAGTAGAAACATTTTTTTAATATCAGTTTATCATTGTTTTAGAAACAAAGTGTAATATACGATTACAAAAATATTAATATTTCAATGATAATCTATTTCTTTTTTAAATATAATAAATTAGAAGGTTCTATGTGTTACAAATACACGATTTCGTGGACTATTGACCTGCTTCCTTTTAAACTATTAGTTTTAAAATTTTATCTGTTTGACGTGTTAAAGGTTAAGAAAAGCTCCGTTGGCCCATTCATGAATAGATTAGTCATAATTCACATGTCTACCATTCAGTGATTGCAATATTCTTTAGAAGATATTCAAAACTTTTATTCCTATTTCTCATTAAAGATAATCATGACATATAAAAAGGAATCCCATATTGTTTGTTTAATCAAGAAGCTTAAATGCTTAATCTTAGTTGCCTTGTAAATTGTAATACAGAAGTCCAAGCTAACTCTCTTGACATGGCAGGCTCCAAATTCAGTTTCTGTAGGAATACAAGCCAAGGTCTTCTTTATTGTAGCCCTATATTATTTGTTTGCAATGTCGTAAAATTTTCTTGGCTCATACAATTGCATTAAATTACGAATGAAAGCTTTGTCAAAAATAATGGACCATACAAACAAAGATGGGCCCACATATTTGAAGAATAAAGCATGCATCACAGTTCCGCCATCTGTATTGGTAAGAGTTAATACACAGTGTACAAATTCAACATGCATAAAAATACAAGGAATATATGAAAAAGTAAAAACTTGAAAAAAGTAACTGACCGGAGGGGTGCACCAGGTTAAATTTCGGTTATTAATAAAAAACCTAACCGACACAATGTTGATAACCGACGAACCAATCGAAACAGATCGGTTTTTGAAATATCTTAGGGTGGAGGGTATCGTTGCGGTGAGTTTGATCGGGGAGGGGGGTTGCCGAGCGGGGAAGGGGTGTCGGCCTTCAATCGGTGAGCGGGGAATGGTTAAATCGGTGACTACTCACCGCTGCGGGAAGAGGAGGGCAGGAGGAGAGAGTGGGGTTTAATGGTGGGCAGGGGCGATGCTTTGAAGGGGCCGGGAGGGGCGCCCGACCACCCCGAACTTTTCGGCCAATAGTGTTGTATATGTAGTTTTCGTATAGAAATTTTTAGGTATATATGTTTTCCACCCCCCGGTTCTATAGAAATTTTGGGTATATACGTTTTCGACCCCCCGTAAAAAATTTCAAGCTTCGCCACTGATGGTGGGTCCCAACCCCTTTCAACCGATCACACTTTTTTTTTAAATTCTTTACTACTCTCTAGGTGTTTGAACCATTGCCAGTGATTGAGTGTAAAATGAGGAGTGGAATGAGGACTTGACATGACATGATATTATTGGCTAGAGAATAACTCAGACACCCTAAATTAATTGAACGACTCCCTCCACCCTTATGTGAAAAATTTGGTTTCATTTATGTTAATGGCTTAAAATCAATCCTTACCGAACTGCCTTGTGCACCCCTTAAAATCACCAACCTAAGTATCGCGTTTCCCCGCTGCATCGCGCGGGCAACCTACTAGTAATAATAATAATAATAATAATAATAATAATAATAATAATAATAATAATAATAGCTACAACTTTGAAATATTATCTTTTTTTTTTGAACGATAAAGCGGAACCACCTGGTCATATCCATCTCCATTAGGCATAATACCTCAAATTCAGGAAGAAACCCAATAAATATGGGAAAGACCTCTGGTGGGAATCGATGCCACTAGGCTATAAAGCCATGCGTAAAAATATTATCTAACCTACATATATTTTTATAAACTTAGATAATTGGATTGAATAGAAAAAATAGAAGAGGGAATTGTGTTAGCTGGATACGCGGTTTGGACTTCCCCCAATTAGTTGGTAGTTAATTATTATCCTGTACTTCAAACAAAACTTCCTCCAAACAAGCCACTTTCTATGCACCATAATTTCTTTTCGTCTTTCTTTCCTATATAGTATTACCCTACGAAAAATAATTGCACAAATAAGAACAACAACAATATATAAATCTTTGTTATTCTATATCAATAGTCAAACTAATCTCATACAAAGATAAAATTATTAAGAAAATTACCACTCGGAATTATATAATGAAGTGAAATTCATAAATTCATGCAAATAAATAATTTATGCGTTTTAGGCTAAAAAGAAAAGTACTAAAGATTGTTTTATTTGGGAGAAAATCTTTAACAAAAGGAATAAAGATTATTCTATCCGTCATTTCATCTCTATAATTACACTAAAACATTTATTTTTTTCTTTTTATTACACTAAAACATTTATCTCTTTTTTTCAATTAAATAATACTTTTATAATACCTTTATCATTACATTTTCTCTCACCTTTACACACAACCACTTTTTAAAAATATTAAAAAAATATAAGACTGAACAGTGTTTTTCCATATTTACACATGAACAGTAACATTTTTTCTCTCATCTACTCACAACCTATCATAACCACTATCCATAATATGAAGGACACTCTCACACAATTTGGTGGACTGAATGTGTATGCTCTAACATTTGTGCCAAATCGTCTATGACGTATGTCACATGATCAGACTCGTCAAAACCTTTTCCGTACACTCGTTATGGGCCTCGTAACTCCTCTCCTAACAAGTTTTGCTCATTTGAAGTTCCTTTCTGGTTTTTCTTTGTCCAACACTCCAACTGGTACAAATAAGATTATGGGGCTGTTTGACAACATCTGAATGGTTAAGTGCTGAACCAATAAGATGTCTGAACCATTAAGTGCTGAACCAGTAAGAGGTATGAACCATTAAGGGCCTGTATAATGCTTAACCATTCAGAGGCAAACGTCTGACCAATTCAAATTAGAGGTCTTAACCATTCAGACTCTATATATATCTTAACCATTCAAAGGCAAATGTCTGAACCATTCAGGCATCTGCTCGTGAAACAAACAATCTGAACCATTAAGTGCTGAACCAGTAAGAGGTCTGAACCATTAAGAGTCTCATTAAGAGGTAAACAAACAGCCCCTATGCCAACTTTTAGATCAACTTTTATCACGAATTACTATATTACGGTTAAAAAAATTTCTTTGGTTCTATTTGACGTCTCATTAACTAGATATATAGGGTTGTAAATGAACGGAACTTTCAGCGAACAGATCGTAAACTGTTTGACGGAAAGTTCGTTTATGTTCGTTTAGTTAATGAACGAACACGAACAAGATATTATGTTCGATTAACTAACTTGACGAACACGAATAAAGATCTCATTCGTTTGACTGCGTTCGTGAACGCAGTAATATGTTTGTTTACGTTTAATCATGTTCGTTCGTTTGTGTATGTTAATTTATTTATTATTAAAAGTTTTTAATGTTTTTTAATATTTTACTTTCCCGCTTAGTTTTACTTTCCCTCTAAATATTATTTAATAATTATATCTAAAAAATAGTATAATATAAACCGTTATCTAAACATATCAAGAAATTGGACAGTAAAAACATATATTTGGATACGTCAAGTAACTTTGGATAATTATGTCTTAAGTTAGCTAAACTTGATTTATTGTATAGTGCTTGTGGTAGACTTCTTGTGTCTTGAATTCGTGATTTTTCACTTAATCGTGTTTTTTCTTTTTAATTATAAGTTTAATGTTCATTTGTGTTCATTTGCAATCATTTGTATTCGTTACCAGTGTTCGCAAACAACTAATATTCCTTAACAAACGAACGCTAACATAAGCTTATGTTTGATATCTGTCCGCAAACACTTCACGAACATCCGCATTTCCTTAACAAATGAACACGAATATAATCTTGTTAATGATTGTTCGATCCGTTTACAACCCTATACATATACCATTTAATGCATCATTCTCACTACGTAAAATTAACTTATCCCTCGGGGCCACATTCACATGCCGTCTTAATATCTTATATCACGGTTACAAAAAAATCCAATAAAAAAAAATAGTTAAAATATTAACACTTGAATTAAGATAATATTAATAGAATTTCAAGAAACAAAAGTCTTCTTTGAGACTTATAATAACTATAAAAAACACACACTACAATATTGCACGTCCTTCACCTTTCTCCTAAACATGCTTCCAACACCACCATTTCTTTAATTCCGATCATTCAACCCTACTCTTCCTCCTCTCAACCCCCCCCCCCCCCCCACCACCATCACCACTGCTGCCGCCGCCCACCACCGCGACAATGCGAGGCGGAAACAAGTCACCAACACCCTCCCTCACCTTACTACTCATCATCTTCTACACATTTTCCACCAATGCCCGGTTCATCCCTCCGGACAACTACCTCATCGACTGCGGATCGCCCCAAAACACCATCCTAGACGACGGACGGACCTTCAAATCCGACCCGCAATCCGTTTCCTTCTTGTCCACGGACGAAAACATATTCGCCACCTCAAATACCGTCCCGGAGAGCACATCTCTTCCATTATACAAAACCGCGAGGATCTTCAACAGCGAATCGGTGTATAAGTTCCTCGTGTATCAACCCGGCCGCCATTTTTTACGCCTTTACTTCTACCCTCTCCATCACCCGGATTATAACCTTACAACCGCGGTTTTTAGCGTAAAAACGGAGGGTCTAACTCTTCTTCATGACTTCTCAGCCTCACAATACTCTTATTTTAAAGAGTACATTGTTAATGTCACTAGTGACAACTTTTTGTTAACATTTTCGCCTTTGAAGAAATCATTTGCTTTTGTAAATGGTATCGAGTTTGTTTCGGCTCCTAACGAGCTAGTTCCTGAATCCGCCACTGCCCTGTCTCCTCCAGGAGTTTTTAGTGGAGTGTTGGGTTGTGACCTTCAAGTTATGCATAGAGTTAACGTTGGCGGGCCGAATATAACCCCGAAAAACGACACCTTGTCGAGAACTTGGGTGAGTGATAGTCATGGATACATGATGTTTCCAAAAGGGGACAAAGTTGTTGTTGTTGATCCTAGTGGTGTTAAGTATCCGGTAGGAGGAGCTACCCCTTTGATTGCTCCGAATTCGGTTTATTCATCGGCGGCTTCGATGGCGGATTCGGGTGTCTCGGTTCCGAATTTTAATCTCACATGGGAGATGAATGTTGATCCGGGGTTTAACTACTTGATTAGGTTGCATTTTTGTGATGTTGTGAGTGCTAGTTTGAACTCTCTTTACTTTAATGTGTATGTTAATGGGTTGACTGGGGTGTCCGGGCTTGATTTATCGAGCCTCACTTCGGGCCTAGCCATGGCATACTACAAAGATTTTGTTGTAAACGCGTCTAGTGTCTCGAATGGCGTGATATGGGTCCAGGTTGGACCGTCGGATCTTGAATCTACAACCCCCAACGCCATATTGAATGGGTTGGAGATCATGAAGATGAGTAACTCTGCGGGGAGTTTAGATGGGTTATTCTCATCTGGCAGCAACAGTCCTGGTGGGTCCAAGAGAGTCACCAGGACTGTTGCTGAGGCGGTTGGAGTTGCCATTGGAGTTGTTATGCTTATAGTGCTTATCTTTAGTCTTGTTCGGAGGAAGAACAAGGCTAGGGGATGGGACGAAGGTGGAAATAGTTTTACGTCGTGGTTTCTTCCCCTTAACGCAAGTTATCGTAGTAGTTTGGTGTCGAGTAAAAGCAAGAGCAAAAACGGGTATTCGAGCGTTTTGTTTTCAAAGGTCGGCCTAGGCCGATCTTTTAGTTTCAACGAGCTTCGGGATGCAACAAAGAACTTCGATGAAAGTGTGGTAATAGGTGTTGGTGGGTTCGGGAAAGTGTATATAGGCGAGATAGAAGAAGGAATGAAACTCGCTATAAAACGAGGAAACCCGAGGTCTTCTCAAGGCATCAATGAATTCCAAACCGAAATCGAGCTACTATCCAAGCTTAGACACCGGCATCTTGTGTCCTTGATCGGTTATTGTGATGAAAACAACGAAATGATCCTCGTTTACGAGTACATGGAAAACGGCCCGCTTCGTGACCACCTTTACGGATCCAAACCCGCCCTCCCTTCATTGACATGGAAACAACGCCTCGAGATCAGCATCGGTGCAGCCCGTGGGCTGCACTACCTACATACCGGTGGATCATCACATGGCATAATCCACCGGGATGTAAAAACCACAAACATCCTCCTAGACGACAATTTTGTCGCCAAAGTATCCGATTTCGGGTTATCAAAAACCGGGCCCACATTGGACCAAACACACGTAAGCACCGCGGTAAAGGGTAGTTTCGGGTATCTTGATCCGGAATACTTTCGTAGGCAACAACTAACCGATAAATCCGATGTTTATTCATTCGGCGTTGTTCTTTTCGAGATCTTATGTGCTCGACCAGCTCTCGATCCTACATTACCGCGAGAACAAGTGAATTTAGCAGAATGGGCAATGCATAAACAAAGAAAGGGTGTCATTGAGTCCATAGTGGATCATAAAATAGTGAAAACTATAAGCTCAGAATCACTGATCAAATATGTTGAAGCAGCAGAAAAGTGTTTAGCTGAGTATGGTGTTGATAGACCTTCAATGGGAGATGTGTTATGGAACTTGGAGTTTGCTTTGCAACTTCAAGATGCATCTATGCAGCTTGATCCTCCTGAAGAAGAAGATAATGATGCCTGCAAAGGGAAGAAGATGAAGATGGTTGCTTCTGAATCAATGAAGAAAGATGATAAGAAGAAGAAGAATAGTGAGAGTGATGTTAGTATTCTTATAAATGATGATTCAGGTGTGGTAATGGGGTCTCCTTTGTTCTCCAAGATGGAAGATATTGAAGGAAGATGAATGAAGATTCAATCTTTTGTTATTTAATATTGTTTGATTATATCTACTTTTTTTTTCTTTCTTGTATTGTTGATGAATTGTAATTTCTAATGCAAGATTCTGATTTTTAAATTTCATCAAGAAGACTTCCTTTACAGAAAACCCCTTGACTAAGAATTTATCTCAAAACATATCAGGATTTAGGTACCATGAGCTACTCGAGATCGGCCTGATAAATTTGAAATGAGTCGAGCTTAAACAAGTTTAAGTCTAGATTGAAGCTAACGAGATCAAGTCCGAGCTTCACATACCGAACTAACAAACGTAGCCTCGTAAGCTTATTTTTATCTATATGTGAAGTTTTTTATATGACAAATATACAATTACATAATATTTAGGGGCTGTTTGGCTAAGCTTATTTTGGGCTACTTATAACTTATTTGCTTATTTGAAAAGCAAATAAGTCATAATGGAGTGACTTATTTACTTATTCATCTCACATAAGACTGAGTGTAGTGGGGCGACTCCCACCCTCAAGTCGCCCCAGGTCGCCTGGAACACCGCCCCCGGGGGCGACTTGGGTGGCGACCCCCCCTTGCCCGTCTCAAACTCGTCGCCCACTTTCCACACAAATCAAAGAATATAGCCGTTGCATTCCACACTCCAACGGATATATTGACTAAACTTTTGTTTTTTTTTTTTTTTTTTATAACCAAATTACTATATATATATATACATCTACCATACAACACAATACACTCTAAAAATATACAACACAACACACTCTAAAACTACATTCTTTCAACATAACCATTTTGTTTTTTTGGAACCACAAATGGAGTTCAACGTCCCTTCGTCATCCTCGTCCGACGACGATACAACTTCATCTAGTTCTTATGAATTTGAAGAAGCCATCAACGAGGCGGTAATGACAACGATCAATTTAATGGTTCACGTTGCTAGCGAGGACAATGAAACGGATGACCCACTGATTAGAAGAAGAAATTATATTATGCGGGATCGTGCCGCAGGACAACAACGGCTGATGCAAGACTATTTCGGGGAGGAGCCGGTATATGACGCGAAGTAATTTTTTTAGTTGATGTATTTTTTTATTTTGGTTGAAGTAATTTTTTTTATTGAAGTATTAGTTTTTATTTACTTTGATCAATACTTTTATAAAAAATAGGATTTTTTTTATATCTTTTACATAAAAAAAGACAAAATAAATGGGTGCCACGTGTCGCAAGACGCCCCACCCAGCAAGGTTGCCCCACTACCCCTTTTTTGGTCAAAATCCTCTTATGTGACGTGGCGCCACGTGTCGCAAGACGCCCACTCAACAGGTTGCCCCACTACACTCAGTCTAATAAGCTAACCCAAACACTTTTTAACTTTTCAAAAAGTCAATAAGTAAATAAGTCACTAAAATAAGCTTAGCCAAACAGCCCCTTATTCTTATATAAAATTATGATAAAATAACAAAATAATAAATTTCTCTTTCTTATATAAAAACTATTATAATAAATACATATAAAATATAATCATATGTATAAATAAATAATACAAACAAAGCAGCTGAATTAATAAACTAGTACTTAGGACCCGTGCATTATGACGAGACATTTAAACCTAACAAAAAATAAAGATAAAAACAATGAATCACGCACGCGCGTTAAGGCATATTAACTCACCAAACTTTGACTGAACCATAAAATATTATCATTGTAGTTCATTAAATAAATTTATAAAGTATAAGGTTTATTAAAATCCAAACTAAAGCATAAGGCTTATTTTGTATTTCAACTAATACGATAAGGGTAGAAAGGTAAAATATATCACATGCGATAAAAACTTGTATCGTGAACATGTGAAGATATACCAAAGAATAATAACTTTGTGAGTATAACCAAAAGTGAAGATTAATGGATAGATAATAATAAATGAGCTGAGCACACGAATTTGAAGTTTAGTAAAGAGCTGACCTCGAACTTTAGACATAAAGGTTGAAACAAGCTAAGCTCGAGTAAACGAGTTGAACTCAAGCGAGGCGAGCTTGGGCTCCGCTCGTGTTACCCATATGGAAGGCAATGTTGAGATAACGGCAGCTATAACTCAAAAACTTCCTCCACCTAGCTTAATGTATGTGTAAAAGTAGAAAGTTAAACGGGGTTGGCGTACAGTTGTCTATCGATGAGAATCTGCTCATCATTACTGAAATGCCCCCCGCCGCGTAACTGATGGGTCGCTCCTCAAGTAGTTTCGTGTGGGTGACTACTTTTCCCATGTAACATTGTGGTGGTCTCACAAAACTTTGTAATTTCCGAAGAATTCCATCTTTCACTCCCTTCACTTCACATATAATAATATGGGCTTTACCCATATAATAACGTTCCAAATCATACCAATTAAATTAATTATTTCGAAGCCCACTTGCAACGACTTTTGTTGTTTCGAATTCGACCCACAGCATGAGTAGCCCAAAAATTAACCAATAACGGGCTCAATCATCCCAATTAATTATTTTGAAGCCCACTTGCAAGTTGCAAGTTAGTGGTGCACAAATCGGGTTTTTTTTTAAAAACCAGTTCCGGGTATGGAACCGGGTTCGGATAGGATCGGGTTTTATAAAATTGGGTTTTTTTAAAAACCGGGTCGGGTCCGGGTCCGGTTTTTCTACAAAAAATGTATACCCTATATACCCGGGTCCGGGTAGGGTCCGGGTCGGGTTTTATAAAACCCGGGTATTACAATACCCTATTTCCGGGTTCGGGTAGGGTTCGGGTATGCATCGGGTTGGCAAAAAACCCACACCGGGTATTAAAAAACCCGACTGGGTATTAAATGCTTCTTTATATGTTTTAGTGGATGGTTTAGCTTATTCAACTCTAATGACATTTTTAAACAAGATTACATCAAAGTGCATACATAATTCTTAGAAACCCAATAACTAAACAAGATTACATTAAGTTGCATACATAATTTTGTTAAATCATAAGAACTAGAAGTCTTATAAAACTCATAACCGGGTATTTATAAAAACTGGTTCCGGGTATTCATAAAACCGGGTACTACGAAAAACCGGGTATAAACCAGGTATAAAAAAACCCGGTTACGGGTTCGGGTTTTAGATCAGATATGAATACCCGGTCCCTACCCTATGGGTAGGGTCGGGTCGGGTTCGGGTTCGGTATAAAAAACCCGGGTTTTATAATACCCGGTTCCGGGTTTTTTTCCAGGTCCGGTTCCGGGTTCGGGTTTTTTGTGCACCACTGTTGCAAGTTGCAACGAATCATAATTCATCTTACATTTCTTTGAGTAGCAGCCCACGTTTCTTTAGACCGAGTCCATGTAGATTTGGTTAGAGGTGCACAAAAGACTCGAACCTGGACCCAAAGCCGAAAAAACCAAAACCTGGTATTAGAAAATCCGGGATTTTTAAACCCGAACTCGGCCCTACCCGTAGGGTAGGGACCAGGTATGCATATTCTGTTCAATACCCAAACCCGAACCCGTGTTTTTTCGTACCCGGTTTGTACCCGGGTTTTCAGCATATCCGTTTTCCCATAAAACCCGTACCCGGGTGTGTACAACAACTTTTTTTGAACATTTAGAGCTTGTGTGAGGATTTTTTGAGCAAATTTTAAGGCATACAATATGTAAAAATAAAGGTTTCCATTATATTTCTATGTTTTATGTCAAAAAAGTGAATCGAAAAACCCAATCTATACCCGAACCCGAACCATACCCGACCAATACCCGAACCCTACCCGACTAATACCCGAACCCTTCCCGGACCCAGAAATAGGGTATTCTAATACCCGGGTATTGAAAACCCGAACCCGGGTACACATAGGGGTGTTCATGAGCCGAACCGAACCGAACGGAGGTCTGCTCGTGCTCGGTTCGGTTTGAAACCGAGCCGCTCGGTTCGGTTCGGATTTAGGAAATCGAGCGGAAATCTTATGCTCGTGCTCAGTTCGGTTCAGAACCGAGCCGCTCGGTTCGGTTCGCTTTTGCTCAGTTTTATTTAGCATTCCTACACAACCATTCATTCACCAAAATTCACCAACTTATATGTCTCACACACACTTTAACAATTTAACAAAATAAAAACATAAAAAGTCCCACAAAAATAAACACAAAATGTCATCCAAATGTTTAATGTTTAAGAACATCTAAAATGCAAAATAACTTCCAAAACACGCGTTGAAGTCATTCCAAACATCTTCAATCAAAAACTAAATTCAATGTTTGAGGGAGATAAGATATTAGGTTTTTTTTTTTTGACTTTAAATATGAAGACGTGAGGATTTTAGGGGCTGGATATGCTACATGTTTATTATATTTAATAAATATAATATATATATTTAATAAATATAATATATAATAATAAATTCGATCGAAACCGAACGAGCGATGAGCGAGCGTACCTATGCTCGTGCTCGGTTCGTTTTTAAACCGAACCGAGCTGCTCGGCTCGGTTTTAACCGAGCAAGGAATCGAACGAGCAAATTTCCGAGCTTTTTTGAACGATCGTCGAACGATCTTCGAGCGCCGAGCAGTTTGGACACCCCTAGGTACACATGGTATAGAATTTCTGGCCAAAACCCGAACCTGAACCCTACCCGGACCCGGAAATAGGGTATTCTAATAACCGGGTATTGAAAACTCGAACCCGAACCCGGGTACACAGGGTATAGATTTTTTGGCCAAACCCCGGACCTGAACCCGGCCCAAGTATAGCCAATACCCGAAAAGTCAAAACCCGGTCATATCCGTACCCGGGTATATAGCCGAACCCGAGTATTAGAAAAAACCCGGTTTGTGCACCTCTAGATTTGGTTGATCTATATTATTTTTTTCATTTCGATCCTCTAACAAGTGGCTCATTTTTTGATTGGCTCATTTTTTGTTTTCAACATATATGTCATAGGTAAAATTTTAACCAAAATATATTTTTTATCATCAACCTTAAATAAAAAAAAAATTGATGATAATAATAAAAAAAAATTGATGATAATAACGTATAAAAGTTAGTCGTTAGGGTTTCTTTATCTCGTGTTCATCGTAACCGCAACATTCACGTTTGTTTTCTTCATACCCAATCACTAACACGGTGATTTTTAGTGTCTTGTATCATCATGAATCCTTCCAAATTCCTCAGTGACCCCCCGCTGCAATCACTCCGCAACTACAAAAACCTAGAAAAAACGATCCAAAGTAGAATTTGTTCCACTAAAATAAGTATTAGCAATAAATGCATGATATCAGATAAAAATTGAATGTTTAAAGTGCTATAAATATGCCTAAAAATGCAGCTAATAATTTCCGATTATTTTGTTTAGACCTACTGATTCTATTGTAGAGCTTCTTTTTGCTTTGTCCTTCAATTTTCGTTTAGCTCTTGACACACCCGATCTATTTATAAACTTTCATCTTCTTTTAGCTAGACCCATCATGATACGATGGATGCACAATCCGATTGTAGAATCGACCATGTTGGTTCGTCCAATATTTATTGATTGGTTTCTTCTAATTATTGATTATTTGAACATCTGTGTGTGTTAATGACCTTAGAAATATTTAAACGTAAAACTACAAAAGTTTTGGAAGTCATTGTTGATTTACATTAATTGAAAAATTAAAAGAAGACGTAAACTTTATGCTCATGATAAATACAATAACAGAAAAGTTTGATAAGCATTTGGGAGATAAAAAGAGAAGAAATATATTTTAGTTTATTAGATGCACCTAGGGCTGTAAAGTGACCGAACGAACATGAACAAGCCCTTTGTAACACCCCGAATTTCGTACGCCGCAATATAATATTAAAATTTAATTAATAAGACATGGTAAATATAAAATTACTTTACCATTCCCTAAGTTTTACAAGTTATGGAAATTCTAAAACTTATGTGCCCATGAGAGTAACCAAGTTAGTATGTGAAAGGAAATAAAGGACATGTTTTGAAAGATGGAGGGGTTAAAAGGGAAAAGTGTTTTAAATAAAACACTTGACAAAAAATAAGTCAGTGTTTGTTTGTTTGGGGCGTGCGATCGAGAACAGGGGGCCAAGGAAGAGCCAAAACCCTAACATCCTAAAACCAGCAAATTGAGAAGGAAATCAAGGGCTAATCGATTGCATGTGATCAATTCCTCGTTCATCTAAGGGTTTTCCAACATGGGATAAGTTGAATTATGCGATTTGTCGATAGTTAATAAAAAGGGTTTTGATTAATCTATGAAAAATATGAAATTGAACTTGTCTATGGTTTAGAATCATCAAATAGAAGGTGTTTTATGCATGATACTGATTAGGTTGGAAGTTTGGGTAGAAACCCATTTGATTTAGTTGTATGGTGAACTTGTAGTGAATAAATCAAGAGTTTTGGATGGGTGAATGTTTATGTGCAAAAAAATACCAATAGATTAGTATGTTGTAGAATGAATGAGTTATGTGAATTTAGTTGATTTAATGAGTTATTAAGAAGATTAATAGTGAAATTGTGCATTAAATACTTGTACATTCTGCCTTGTTTGTAGTACGCACATCAAGTGCTCAATAAAATGCCTAAGTAACAATTTTATGTGAAATTGTATGCAAGAAAGTGGTAATTAGATATGGAATATGATAAAGAGGCGTTTGATAGTAAATTAACATGAGAATTGAGTTTAGATATAGTTCGTTGCTAAGTATAGATCATGGTGCAAGTGTAGAATTTTGGAGGTTTCTAATATGGTGTGTACATGTAAACAAGTGATCATGTGATTAAATGAGTATCTCACCATGAGTGTACCACATGCATGTTGAAATGATTAACGGAAGCCGAATATGAAATGTGAATTAATATGGTCGTTCTTATGTATAATTTCATATGCTAACAAGAACATGAATGTAATCAAACGAAAGTATATGTAAGTAAATGTGTATGCGTGTATGATTATGTGATCATATGGTTGTAAGTACATTTGCACCATAAGTATGAAATGTATATAGTGTCATATGGTATGTGTTAAATTAATATGCGTTTTATGTGCTAACATGATGGATTGTATGAGTTTGAAAAGATGTGATTTTGGATGTATGCCTTATGTTTGTTAGACTTGACTATGAAAGTCAAATGTGAGTTATGCATTCGATATGATCATTTATATGTAAAATGATGTACACTAACAAGGATGTGATTGCGGTGACACGAAAGCATTAGGGGTCATGTGGAAATGGACTCAAGCAAGAAAGACTAACGGGTCAAGAGGGGACAAGGAAGCCAATGCGAAAACAGACCCTCAAGGTAAGTGAATTTCGATTCACTTCTTAGTAATTATAATGAATTTTTAATGTTTATGAATACGGCGTATCACGAAAGATTTTGTAATAATCAGGAGTACTAAGTTAAGTATTATTTTAGTAGGATAAATGTTGTTGATTAAATAGAAAGCAAGTTGGTGGAATTAAACGGGTCGAATAAATGTGCATAGGTAATGTAGCGATATGTATTTCGTAAAGATTAAGGACCCGGGGTAAGGATTTTTAGCCAATTATGTAAGGGAAATGTATTACGGATAATTAGAATCATGTTTCAAGTGTTCCGGACGTGAATTGGTTAAGATATAATAGTTTTAGTAATTAAAATAAAAACTGAACTGGGCACTACCGTAGCTTACGGTAGCCATCGTAAGCTACGGTAGGTACTGAAGACCTTATGGCCACCGTAAGGCAGTAGATTGTCACCATAAAGATTTTATGGCCAACGTAAGCTACGGTAGCCACCGTAGCTTATGGTGGAGCTGTCGCGCCCCGCGAAATAGTAAGCCATGGCTTACGCGGCCCGCGAGGGACCTGCTGCTGGCTTTTTGCTGAATTTTTTATGTTTTGAGCATGGGACTTGACTGAAAATGATTTTCCAAGGCCTCATACATTATGTTAAGAATGGTTTCGAATATAAATGATGTTAAAGGTCGTCGGTTAGTGAATGAACGGATTGTTTCATGTTAATGTAGGAAATTTTATAAGCATATATGTATAGGAATCAAGAAGGCACGTAGGTTGATTTGTATATCGTCTATACTATGTAAAGTTGTGAATATGTCATTCTGGCATAAACCTATGTGTAAGAAATGGTAAACAGGAGCTTGTGTATATATTCGTGAATAATTGTTTGTGCGTAGGGAGGGACGTTGGCATGTATGAAGGTACATATGTATATATGTGTATATATGTATTTATTATAATAAGTGCGTAGGTGTGAATGTATGTGTGAATGAATGTACAATGCTAGAGACATATATATGCAAGAACGTTATCAAGACGTTTGAGTATTTACGATTACTAATGATGTGCTTTGAGTTGGAATGTAGTGCAGGTATGAGATTGTCAGATTCATGAAAGAATGAACCGGACTTGGATAAAGAGTACTTAAGGAAGCGCTTGGACAATTCCACGTTTACTTCATGGAATACTTTGTGAACTTCTATTACACAGTTTGATGTTGTGCGATGTATTAATGGCTAATGGTTAAGTTGTATGTGGTGTCCACAGGTATCGTACGGGTTTTCTCTACCACTAGCGAAGTGAAGCAGACATAGATCGAGTTGAGTGCAAGGATTGTACGGGAAAGAAAGGTCACATAGTTATTTTAAATAGGTCATGAATGTACTACAATTTGTAATTGGGTCTTCATGTAGTTAATATGATTTTTTTTAGAACGAAGTTTGTGGGCTCATAATTTTCGCTGTGTCGCATTTAAGTTCTTACAAGTTGGTCATACAGGGAATTGTTCATAATACGAACGGGTCATGCCCGAATTTTGTTAAATAATAGTATGATAATATTACTTTTCGGATTAGGAAATCTGGGCGTTACAAGTTGGTATCAGAGCCCTGGTTTGAGGGAAATCAAGTATGAGAAGGTAAATACTTGAACTCAAACCTGTGTGCTCTTGTGACAAGGAACCCGTACAATCCGAGGCTCAATCAAGATCTAAGGATAGAAGCAAAGGTAAGTATATACTTAAGTATGTATTTGAAGAAAACTAACAGTATGTTATGTGTAAGGTAAGCCTAATTGCTTGGAGAGGATGATCCGTGAATGCGGTCTAGGACCGACACCAAGGCATGTGATAAGATGATTGACCCCAGGTACGTAAATTTAACATGTGGGTGCATGTAGGGGTAACAATAAATCAAGTGAAGGAAATTTTAAATGAAATATCATAATAGAATGGTAATGAAGTTTTGAAAATGTTACACGTGCCTAAACCTTATTCTTCGGACATGAGGTGACGATTACACGAAGACACGAACTAGTATGTGGATTGTGTACCTGGCCAGTACACAAGAAACATATGACGTTCGTGGGACCGTGATAATTGTTACAGGTATGTCCGTTAGAATTAGGTATTAGGTGGGCGTGAGTGTGAAGGGAAATGTAAGACTTTCAAGGTTTCGAAAGTACCAAATACACATGAAAGTATGAATGATATGTTAGAATCCGCAAGACGGATTCGAAACATGAAAGGAATGAAAGTAAGAATGATATGTTAGAATTCGCGAGACGGATTCGAAACATAAAAGAAATGAAAGCATGAATGATATGTTAGAATTCACGAGAGGATTCGAAATATGAAAGGAATGAAGGGATGAATGATATGCTAGAAACCGCGCGACGGATTCGAAGCATAGAAGGGAACAATGATAAGAATAAAAGCTCGAATGTGTAAGTCATTACAGATTAAGCAAGTAAATATTCTTTAAAAAGCGGATTCTATCCAAGTTATGTCTTAAACTTATATATATATATATATACAAATATGTTTGAATGCAAGAATGATTAAAGGGACGAATTAGTCATGCGGGTCAAATGGTAATCGCCATTTAAACCTTATAATTAATGTTTTGTTTTGACAAGCTTTATGCTTATAGGTAAGCGTAATGAATGGGCATGCATTGTCACAATTGGAAAGGAATAACCCTCGTAAGTTATGGATAACGAGACAAAGGTTTTGATTCGCGCAAGGTATGTACAAAGGTTATGTTTTCTTTTAAGTAGGGGTTTATAGCTCGACTAGAGAAGGATGTGCCAGAAATGGGTAGTTGGTAGACATATGGTCTGAATGCATTTTACAATTGGATTTTCGAACAAGTTAAACAAAGTAAGTGATAGTTGCTAAGCCGGATTTAGTAAAAATTAGTACGAAGTAATTGATTCGCCAAGTAGATAAAACCGAGGAAAACTATTGTAGTGGCAAGGAACCTTAGTTGAAAGAGGTAAGCCTTGAAATGAGTTACATGTTAGACATGTTATTAAATTGACTTTTGGGAGTTAGAATGAATGACGGTTATGACCCAAGTGAATGGCTAGGGTATGGACGAGGATGAAGGGTTTTTGGCAAGAAAACGTTAAAATAATGAAATAATTTTTTTAGAATGTTCGAACGGAGAGTGAGTACAACGTGTACTATGATACTTGTATACATTAGATGTTGAGTGGCAGTTAACCTTGAAGAGTCAAATTGCAGCTGTCGGTAAATAATTATTTATGAAAGTTGAAAAGTATTACGTAAGAAAAACAATGTGTAAAGTGAAATACTAGTAGTAAGGGTTTCGAAAGAACATAGGTGATTCAACGCTGAATGCAATGAAGGACTGAGTGGAAAATAGTATGCTAAGGAATGGTTATGTATCGACTTGTTATGAATGAGAAGAATAAGGGGAAATTAATGTGTTAGAGAATGGTCATGCATTGACCAGTTATGAATAAGTCAAACGAACTACTGTTTTAAAAAGAAATTGAAAATGGCTAGTATGTAGACAAAGTGATTTAATTAACGCCATACTCGAAGAGATGTGAATGAAATGCGCTAACTTTCCTTTTTATAGATTAGAACGGTAGAACTCCTGGTGAGTAAAACTAGTGGATTTGGAAAAGTATATGCATGAGTGGAAGTTCATCTCATGGATGAGCGAAGTTAGTTCAGTCCAGTTATGGATTTGTAAAAGATGTGGGCCGAACTGTTATATGCGGCTCAATGCATTGTGCTCGATTACGCGGTTAGTAAATTTCTAAATTCCGATAGTAGGATAGAAAGATGTAAATTGAATAGCATTCATATGAATTAAGGTAGCTCAAGTATAACATGGTATTGAAGGTTTGATCTATGAGGTCAACAAAGGAATGAAATTTAGATTCAGACTAACGTCAATAAGCCATGCATATATGGGGATATAGAGAGTGGTACATAGGAACAAATGAATGGATAAGTTGAGAGTATATGAACTAAATGAATCAGAAATTTAACCTAAGGGTGTATATAGTTCCATGTAGCAGAAGAATTAAAAATAATAACCGAAAGGTGAAGGTGGTATTATCTAGTAGGAATGAACAAGGTTTCGAGGACGCAACCTTCCTTAAGGGGGGTAGATTTGTAACACCCCGAATTTCGTACGCCGCAATATAATATTAAAATTTTATTAATAAGACATGGTAAATATAGAATTACTTTACCATTCCCTAAGTTTTACAAGTTATGGAAATTCTAAAACTTATGTGCCCATGAGAGTAACCAAGTTAGTATATGAAAGGAAATAAAGGACATGTTTTGAAAGATGGAGGGGTTAAAAGGGAAAAGTGTTTTAAATAAAACACTTGACAAAAAATAAGTCAGTGTTTGTTTGTTTGGGGCGTGCGATCGAGAACAGGGGGCCAAGGAAGAGCCAAAACCCTAACATCCTAAAACCAGCAAATTGAGAAGGAAATCAAGGGCTAATCGATTGCATGTGATCAATTCCTCGTTCATCTAAGGGTTTTCCAACATGGGATAAGTTGAATTATGCGATTTGTCGATAGTTAATAAAAAGGGTTTTGATTAATCTATGAAAAAGTATGAAATTGAACTTGTCTATGGTTTAGAATCATCAAATAGAAGGTGTTTTATGCATGATACTGATTAGGTTGGAAGTTTGGGTAGAAACCCATTTGATTTAGTTGTATGGTGAACTTGTAGTGAATAAATCAAGAGTTTTGGATGGGTGAATGTTTATGTGCAAAAAAATACCAATAGATTAGTATGTTGTAGAATGAATGAGTTATGTGAATTTAGTTGATTTAATGAGTTATTAAGAAGATTAATAGTGAAATTGTGCATTAAATACTTGTACATTCTGCCTTGTTTGTAGTACGCACATCAAGTGCTCAATAAAATGCCTAAGTAACAATTTTATGTGAAATTGTATGCAAGAAAGTGGTAATTAGATATGGAATATGATAAAGAGGCGTTTGATAGTAAATTAACATGAGAATTGAGTTTAGATATAGTTCGTTGCTAAGTATAGATCATGGTGCAAGTGTAGAATTTTGGAGGTTTCTAATATGGTGTGTACATGTAAACAAGTGATCATGTGATTAAATGAGTATCTCACCATGAGTGTACCACATGCATGTTGAAATGATTAACGGAAGCCGAATATGAAATGTGAATTAATATGGTCGTTCTTATGTATAATTTCATATGCTAACAAGAACATGAATGTAATCAAACGAAAGTATATGTAAGTAAATGTGTATGCGTGTATGATTATGTGATCATATGGTTGTAAGTACATTTGCATCATAAGTATGAAATGTATATAGTGTCATATGGTATGTGTTAAATTAATATGCGTTTTATGTGCTAACATGATGGATTGTATGAGTTTGAAAAGATGTGATTTTGGATGTATGCCTTATGTTTGTTAGACTTGACTATGAAAGTCAAATGTGAGTTATGCATTCGATATGATCATTTATATGTAAAATCATGTACACTAACAAGGATGTGATTGCGGTGACATGAAAGCATTAGGGGTTATGTGGAAATGGACTCAAGCAAGAAAGACTAACGGGTCAAGAGGGGATAAGGAAGCCAATGCGAAAATAGACGCTCTAGGTAAGTGAATTTCGATTCACTTCTTAGTAATTATAATGAATTTTTAATGTATATGAATACGGCGTATCACGAAAGATTTTGTAATAATCAGGAGTACTAAGTTAAGTATTATTTTAGTAGGATAAATGTTGTTGATTAAATAGAAGGCAAATTGGTGGAATTAAACGGGTCGAATAAATGTGCATAGGTAATGTAGCGATATGTATTTCGTAAAGATTAAGGACCCGGGGTAAGGATTTTTAGCCAATTATGTAAGAGAAATGTATTACGGATAATTAGAATCATGTTTCAAGTGTTCCGGACGTGAATTGGTTAAGATATAATAGTTTTAGTAATTAAAATAAAAACTGAACTGGGCACTACCGTAGCTTACGGTAGCCATCGTAAGCTACGGTAGGTACTGAAGACCTTATGGCCACCGTAAGGCAGTAGATTGTCACCATAAAGATTTTATGGCCACCGTAAGCTACGGTAGCCACCGTAGCTTATGGTGGAGCTGTCGCGCCCCGCGAAATAGTAAGCCATGGCTTACGCGGCCCGCGAGGGACCGCGCTGCTGGCTTTTTGCTGAATTTTTGATGTTTTGAGCATGGGACTTGACTAAAAATGGTTTTCCAAGGCCTCATACATTATGTTAAGAATGGTTTCGAATATAAATGATGTTAAAGGTCGTCGGTTAGTGAATGAACGGATTGTTTCGTGTTAGTGTAGGAAATTTTATAAGCATATATGTATAGGAATCAAGAAGGCACGTAGGTTGATTTGTATATCGTCTATACTATGTAAAGTTGTGAATATGTCATTCTGGCATAAACCTATGTGTAAGAAATGGTAAACAGGAGCTTGTGTATATATTCGTGAATAATTGTTTGTGCGTAGGGAGGGACGTTGGCATGTATGAAGGTATATATGTATATATGTATTTATTATAATAAGTGTGTAGGTGTGAATGTATGTGTGAATGAATGTACAATGCTAGAGACATATGTAAGAACGTTATCAAGACGTTTGAGTATTTACGATTACTAATGATGTGCTTTGAGTTGGAATGTAGTGCAGGTATGAGATTGTCAGATTCATGAAAGAATGAACCGGACTTGGATAAAGAGTACTTAAGGAAGCGCTTGGACAATTCCACGTTTACTTCATGGAATACTTTGTGAACTTCTATTACACAGTTTGATGTTGTGCGATGTATTAATGGCTAATGGTTAAGTTGTATGTGTTGTCCACAGGTATCGTACGGGTTTTCTCTACCACTAGCGAAGTGAAGCAGACATAGATCGAGTTTAGTGCAAGGATTGTACGGGAAAGAAAGGTCACATAGTTATTTTAAATAGGTCATGAATGTACTACAATTTGTAATTGGGTCTTCATGTAGTTAATATGATTTTTTTTAGAACGAAGTTTGTGGGCTCATAATTTCCGCTGTGTCGCATTTAAGTTCTTACAAGTTGGTCATACAGGGAATTGTTCATAATACGAACGGGTCATGCCCGAATTTTGTTAAATAATAGTATGGTAATATTACTTTTCGGATTAGGAAATCTGGGCGTTACACCCTTGTTCGTGTTCGTTCGTTAAGGATATAAATATGTTCACGAACGATTCATGAACACTTATCGAACGAGATTTTATGTTCGTGTTCGTTCATTAAGGAAATGAGCTTGTTCACGAACGGTTCACGAACACAAATAAATTTTGCGAACACGACGAAGGCTAAAGATGGGTGATGGAGAGAGCAGCGCTGGAACGGAGGTCAACTATATTCGTCGATGTGATAATGAGAAAGAAAAGTGAACAATGCAAAACAAGATGGAAATAGTGTTTCCTAGTTTAATTATTAGGGTAACAAAACAAATAAAAATAAAAGAATATAAAAAGTTTAGATAAAATGTATGAAAGTACAAAAATCTTTAATTAAAACACCAACAAACCAAAATGAATGAACATAAATGAACGAATATTCAAGAACACGTTCACGAACACCTTACCGAACGTTCACGAACACAATTGAACGAACGAGTACTCTGTTCATATTCGTTCATTTAACTAATCTAACTAATCGAACGAAATTTCTTGTTCATGTTCGTTCGTTTATTAAACGAACGAACGCAAACGAACTTTCCACCAAACGGTTAACGAACTGTTCACTGAATGTTCAATTCGTATACAGCCCTAGATGCACCCATGAAAATTAAGATTATCAAGTATGGGTTTGAGAATACTTGTAACTTTGGAAAAAGGAGCCTAAGACTACACAGTGTGGAGGGGTTTGAAGGGAGCGACATGTGGCAACCATGTCAGCATGGTGGCGTAGAGAAAAAAGCACAAGGTGGAAAAGTGGCGGGGAAGAGAATAAAAAAAATTTAAAAAGCAAACATAAATCAATCAAAACAAACATAAACTACATCCACCAATCAAGAACTTCTACCTCACCCACACATTTTCCCCCACACCAGTGGAAATTCTCAAGCCCCACCCACAACGTCGCCCTCCATGCCCTACACAGGGTGATGTTCCAGGCATGGAATGTTCCCGGCGTGAGGGGCTTCCACGTCCTTTTTTCACACCCACAACGTATGATCTAAGTAATAAGATATGAAGAAAAGGGTTAAAGATGTAAAGTTGATTTTGATTTCCTTTTTTTTCACGATGAATTTGATGTTTTGTAACAATTTTTCCCCGATGAATATGATGTTTTGTAACAAATAATGTAAAATGATATTTTCTAGAATAAAGATAATGCTAAACACGTTTCACATGGTTGAAGATGTAAAGTTGAGTTGGATTTTTTGTTTGATGAATATGATGTTTTGTAAGGTCTTGTGTAGTGGGGCGCTATGCACCCACATAAAGCCCCTATAAAGCTCCAAACACCATTACATAGGGGCTTTATGAGAAAAAAAAAGATGGGTGGCGCGATGATAATGGCGCCGTGATTCTGGTTCCTTTTTAAAGCTTTGACCAATCACAAACAAGTAATCTTTTTAATATTAATTAAATAAAATTGAAAATTATTAAATAGGTAATGATGGGTAGGGGCTTTATGACTACGGGCTCTAGTGATATAACGCCCCATAAAGCCCCCGTGTGACGTGGCACGACACGTGTCGCATAACGCCCCACAAGGGGCTTTATGACTACGGATGGCCTAACAAATAAATTACAATGATATTTTCCGGAATAAAGATATTTGTTAAAGTTAAACCCTACTCTCACGGTTGGAACTTTTTTCTTGACGGTTTGTGGAATTAGGGTGCACGGTATGGTTTGCGGGGACTAGGGTGATTGAGTGGAGTCACCGATCGGTGACCACACCGTGGTGATTGAGTTAGGGTGTTTGAGTAGGAGAGATGGTGAGAAATCGGTGTATACTCACCGAAGATGGAGAAGAAGAAAGGAATGAGAGAGAGAGATAAGAGAGGAGAGAAGAACCAATTAAAGTAGGAGAGAGGAGAGAGAAATCGGGTGTTTGAGTGGGTGTTTAACCATACTTAGGGTATGTTTGGCAAATGTAGCTGGTAGCTGTTAGTTGAAAGCTGGAAGCTGGTAGCTGTAGCTTTTTAGATATATTTGGTGTTTGGTAGAGTAGCTGAAACTTTTAATAAAATGTATAAAATGACCAAAATGGGCATAACTAAAAATTTAGAAAGTTGGTGCATTAAAAAGTTCCTTATTTTTAGAGGTTAAAATAGTCATTTTTTCCCTAAAAGCTTGTAGCTCTTTCTAAACGCTACTAGTAGTAGCGTTCAACCAAAAGCTTCAAGCTCCTAACCTAAAAGCTTAAAGCTTCTTCAACCAAACAAAACTTTTTTATTGAGTATGGGTTTTTTCTTAAAAGCTTAAAGCTAGAAGCTCTTAAAAACTCCATACCAAACATACCCCTAGTGTTTGAGTAGAAAATGAGGAGTGAAGGGGGAGTTGACATGGCTTTATATCATTGGGTAGAGAAAACTCAAACACCCAACTCAATCACCACCATACCGCCAACCCTTAGTACTTTTGATTAGTGTAGTCTATATTGTTTAAAGTTTGTCGCTCCTTTGAATCTCACTCGAAAAATGCTTAGAAAAGGCTAGTTTGATTTTTAGCTCGGTTGTAAACGAGCCAACCACAAGTAAAGGTTTGTCGGCTCGGATCGGCTCGAATTATTTTTTATTTTATCAAAAATACATAAAATTATATATACAGACAAAGTGTAAAAAGGAATATTGGATTTTAATAATCTCAACTATTATTCGTTGGCCACCAACAGTCTCACTTCAAAAATAATCACTCACAGTCCCAACTATTAACATATTGGCTTCCAATGGACCCTGGTTAACAGAACCATAACGCCGTTAGTCTTTAGTCGCCGGAAAAACGTTTTTGGCCAGAAAAAAGGTTCCTAAATGTCTGATATAAGGTTAAACGTTTTTTTGGCCAGAAAAACGTTTTTGGCCAGAAAACGTTTTGGACACGAACAAAAGTCCGCACGACTTGTGAACGACCCTATTTTTATCATTGTAACGTTAAAGTTTTGTTAATTTTGATCCTTTATCGTTTTGTTATATCTATTGAAACGTTAAAGTTTTGTTATTTTTGATCCTTTATCGTTTTGTTATATCTTTTTGGAACACTTAAAGAAAAATTTTGATAAAGGTTTTGATGATGGATGAGTCAAATTCTCAATAATGGAGAGTAACGTTTCTTAATGGATTGTTAAGTGTCTTAAACCAATATTGAAATTGTTTAGTATTTTTTTATAGAATATTGGTCTTTTATCAAATACTAAAATTGTTCAGTTTTATTTTATTGGTTTCTAGTCTCTTAAACGAATATATTGAAATTATTGAGCCTTTTTTTATTGATTGATATTCTTTTGAACGAATATTGAAATATTATTTAATCATTTGCCGATTGTAGGTTAATTAAATTTTAAACCAAATTTATAATCATAAATAATCAAGCCAAAATTATAGTTTTATATTGAAATCACAAATTGTAGACAACCAAACACTTAAATTAGTTGATAGCTGAAAATTGAATCTGGCCTGCTGGTTCACCAAAATTTTGCAACCCACACACTAAATTCGGTAGGGGTGTTTGTTTTTTGTGAAAAGCTCTTCAAGATCTCTTATGTCTGTTCCACGCAAACCACGCGTAGACTTTTGAGTCTGCAGTGTGTTTGTTTTCTTGAAGATCTTTTATTAAAAAAAGTCTGCGTAACCTCTTTTTGGTGCAGACATGGATCAAGGTCTTCTTGGAACTGCAGCCTCTTTTCTCCTACACAAAACCCTAGCACCTCTCCACCCTTCTCCTCCACCCCATCTTCTCAACTGCCGCCACCCACCTTCCCACCGGCGGCACACCCTCCCACCGTCCGCTACCACCTCGTCACCCTCCCACCGTCCGCCACCCACCTCTGTAACCGTCGCCACCGTCCGCCAACCTCCCTCCTCATTAGCCGCCGCCACCTCGTCACCCTCCCTCCTCACTAGTCGTCCTCCACCTCGTCACCGTCATCAGCAACCGCCTTCATCAGTATCTATTCAGGTAAGTTAAATTTATGTTTTTTTTTTGTTGATTTTCAGAAATTGGTGCTAGTTTTCAGATTGTGGTGTTATTTTTTAGATTTTTTATGTTAGTTTTTCAGAATTTTGGTGTTAATTTTAAGAATTGTGGTGTTACTTTGTTGACTTTTGGTGTTAATTTTCAGAATTGTGGTGCTAATTTTGGTGTTAGTCATGTTTGTTATGTTGTTTGATTATGATATTCGTTCTGATAAAATGATAATTAGAATTTGTATAATGTTCAGCAGCTTGCGGAAATTAAAAACAAACAGTTTTCTTCTAGTAGACTGGAGAGGTTTGATCCACCTCTTCTGCTGCAGATGTCGATGTGGTCCGCAGAACAGCACCTAAACCGGCATCCGCTCCACCACCCAACTCTAGCCGAAACCGGACCAACAACTTGTTTCGGTTAGTTCCCGGTTTGAGTTATGGAGTTTTTTCGATTGTTGACTTGGTCGGTCCAATTATATCGTATTTTTATAAATAAAAAATAAGAAGAAGAAACTCAAGTAACAGAATTGTCGGTTAGACTAATCAAACTTTTTGGATGGAGTCCCATTTAAGTACATAAATGCTACTTTCCCTTCATCTTTATGTATTTTCCACACGAAGGAACCTTGATGAATTCCTTGTATGAGTCCATTCTACGCCAACCAAACCTATAACACATCACCAACCCACACTTCAACTTTATCAAACATTATTCTTTATTATTAGACTTGACTTGATTACAATTTTCATCCTTCGTTTTATCCCTTGGACACTATGTGGTTTGGTTTTCTTATCATTTTGCTTGTAAGACTAACACCGTTACAATTATGAAGTTAACCTTCCATAGTTGAACAACAATTAAAAATACTCTTTGTTAATAAAAATCATCATCAGCGTCATCGTACTCAGTAAATCTCACCAATAGAAAAAGCTAAGGTAGAGTCTGAAGAGGGTAAGATGTAGACAGCCTTACCTCTACCCAGTGGCGAAGCTTGACCCGAATGACGGGGGATCGAAATTCGAAAACGTATATACCCAAAAATTTCTATAGAACCGGGGGATCGAAAATGTATATACCCAAAAATTTCAATACGAAAACTACATATATAACACTACTGAGCGAAAAGTTCGGGGTCCCCCCCCCCCGCCCCTTCTATACTTCGTCCCTGCCTCTACCCCATAGAAATAGAGACGATGCTTCCAGTGAAACCCATTGGATAGTAGTTTTGCATCAAGCCTTGGACATAAGACACATAACCCTCAATAATCGGGACAAAGGGCGATTAGTGCATGTACCCTTTTGTCTTTCGGCTATCAACGCCACCACATGATGCATGATTAACCGTCTGCAGTTTTTAACGTTATTTTCACGAAATTAGTAAAATAATGTTAATATTAGTGCATTTTCACTTTTGCTCGCAAGGGCTCACACATATATACATTATATATCCAAACAACAAGCGCGGCTTCTTTATTATTAAAATAACAAAAAAAACTTTTGCATTTAAAAATAATTCCTTTTTTTTTTACCAAATCTAGTTTTAAAACAAGAATATTTTGGTTTGGGGTATTTGTTTTTCTTAACAACAATAACAATGGTATTTTGGTCAATTTTAGAAGGTTAATGGCAAAACTTTAACAACGTTAGTCTAAGCGAGACGAAAGTGAGAATGGTATTTCAGTCAATTTTAGAAGGTTAACAACAAACTTTAACAGCGTTAGTCTAAGAGGGACAAAAGTAAGAATTTAACCAACCAAAGAGACGAAAATCATAAGTAACTCTTATTATTTAATTCATATAATCTAAACAAATTACAAGTGTGTAGTTGTTGTTGAGGTATTACATCCAATTACAAGTGCATTGTTGTTAAGGTATTACATCCATGATTTGTAATTAATAAAGTCAATTAATATATTAATGGATTATTGATTTAACATTTAAACTTGCATTGGATTAGTTAGCTTTTAGTTGGTGGCCCATGCACTCATCAACCACACCAAACACCCTCCATATCAACACCAATCCTATTCCCCCATCTTCACCGGAATCACCATCGCCGGAGACACTACAATTCCGATGGAATCCACCATTAAAATCATTAGAAATTCAATCCATATATTCCTCAAACAATACAATTTCTTCACTTTAACAGCCATTTTAGCCATCCCATTCTCTACTTCAATCCTCATCTCCACTTCTCTTATTCCTGACTTCCTCTCATTCCATTCCCATCTCCGGTCGCTTTTCGACGCGGCCGGATTCCCTCCTGAATCGGAATTCTATTACATTCTCACCCTCAAACTCTCCCAAACCATCTCTTGTTCTATTCTAGTCCTACCCTTTTCCCTCTCTTTCCTCCTCATAGCAAAAGGAATTGTAATCCATTCCCTTTGCAATCGTAAACCGCCACCTTCGCTCACCGGAATCTTGAATTCCATCCTCCAAACACAAATTTGTAACACTTTGATAATCATCTCAGCAAATGCCACATGCTTTTGGGCTCTTTTCATTGCTTTCAACACCTTACAAAACCTCCATATCCCCTCACTATTCCTCACCATAACCGGTGGAATCGCGTATTCCATCGTTGTAGCAAATGCATTGATCATATGCAATTTAGCACTAATCCTGTCTGGAATGGAACTAAGTGGTGGCTTCATTTCCATTCTCAAAGCTTGTGTGTTGATCAAAGGAAGAACCGCAATCGCGCTGTCGTTATCGCTTCCTGTAAACATGGCGTTGGCCGGAATCGAATTCCTATTCCAGTTCCGGATCATCAAGGCTTATTCGAATTCCGGGATGAATAAACTCACATCAACCATGGTATTAGAGGGATTATTTATAGCTTATTTGTACTCCATTCTCATTATAATTGATGCCATAATTGGGTGTGTGTTCTTTAAAAGCTGCAAAACTGCTTATGAACATAATATTGTTGATCAAGAAGCAGGCAGAATTATAGAAGAAGAAGAAGATGTTGCATTGGTAAAGTGTTAGGCAAAAGATATTTTTTTTAATTATATTTTTTTTCTTTTTAATATAACTTTTCTTTTGTGTGATTGGGGATTTTTTATTTTATTTTCTTGGATTGAAATCATAGGGTGAGAATGAGTTGATAAACTCTCCTCTGGATTAAATTCATGTAGTGTGATAGTTACAAAACTGAATATAGAAGAATGTATAACTTTATTTGTATCTAATACAAAGTGTGTTATAACATGATATATCAAATTAAGTATATATTATAATGATTGTTTACTTCTTTTTTTAATGTTTTGTCTGTTTATTTGGTAACAAGTAGATTATGTACACACCCTTTAGAAATATGATATTATGATGTAGAAAAGCACATTTTTTTTAAGCTTATAACATTCCAATTTTACTATTTTTGTAGAATATTCATAGATGGTATTGGACCTAAACATATCTTATAATCACCTAGTTAAAATGACAGTCAAGATATTTGTTTTTAGAGTAAATTATTTTTTGAGTTCTTGTGTTTAAATAGTTTTAACTATTTGAGTCCAAAATCAAAATGTTTAACGTACTGAGTCCCTAGACGCTTTTTTTTTATAACCATTTGAGTCATTTTGAGTCCAAATTTTAACCTTTCGAGTCTAATTTTTTTTTTTTAACAAAATTGGACTCAAACAGTTATAAAATGAACAAAATTGGACTCAAAACGTTATAAAATAAATGGCTAGGGACTCAGGACGTTAAACTTTTTGATTTTGGACTCAAGTGGTTAAAACCACTAAAACACAAGGACTCGAAAAGTAATTTACTCTTGTTTTTAAATTAGGCAAGCCAAACACACAACATTTTTAAAATGTTGAATGATCAAGCACATCCCAACAACGATTACAAAACTCAAAGGTACATTAAATGGGCGTACAATGACAATATATTAACAATTTATGCGAAACATGTTTAAAACTCCCCTATGGTATCGTACGACAACCAAACATGTTGATTGTTGATTTATAATGAATCATCTCCCTTTTACGATGAACATAAAGCACACCCGCTAGATACATCGGTGATGCCTAAATTTCCATTTTTCTTATACTTTAGAATCTCTAATGTTAAGCAATATAAATTCAACTTACTCACCTCAGTCATTTTTTTTCTTTTACAATTTTCACAAGTTCAAACATTCCACTTGTTCACATCCTCTGACTTCGTATTCGCATGCAACATGTATAAAAAGGGTCTATACTACCATTTATGTAGAACTTGACCACACAATTCATGTACATTTAATTCCGCATAATCCCTACCGGAAAAAATGGCATTCTATATTTTTGAATTTATCATCCCAAATTAATTTATTACCTAGAGATATCATATCCCAAAGCAAAACCACTTGAGGAATTTAGTAATTCCCAACTCATTTCCCATTGAAGTTTTAAATTATCAATCTATTTCATCACGTGGTTATAAAAGGAATGTGGCTATACCTTCTGTCATATGCCCTTTTTGCAACGAACACGAGGAAACGGTGGAGCATCTTTTCACTGCCTGCGAGGTGGCTATTCGGGTGTGGTTGGCTTTTAGCGTTTGGTGCAACATCCCGCCGCTATATTTATTTGACTTCAAAGACATTCTAGACATCCACAAGTACATTAAGAGTGGTAAGAAGACAGAGAAGATCATCTACGGATTGGTTATCATCACAGTTTGGTGCTTATGGAAAGGAAGGAATGAAGTGGTATCTAATCAGTTCAAGTGCTGTCCGCAAGATATCATAGGGGAAATTAAATCTAGAGGCTTTCCTTGGGTTAAAAATAGATCTTCCTGTAAGTATATCAATTGGACGGAGTGGTGTAAATATCATTTGTACATGTAATTTGTTGCCCTTTCCCCGTTTGGGTCGGGGGTTTGTCTGTTTGTTTGGCTTTTTGCCCCTTTGGATAGGATGTGTGTTTTAATGAAGTATACTTTTTAATATATATATATATATATATATGGTAAGGTTCATACGAGAACCATCTTTATTGCGAGAACCGCGAGAACCAATGTGAACACAACCTAAAATAGCTAAAAAAACCGAACCCCCCCCCCTCCAAGCTAAATGCTAAAAACTAAAACCCCCAAAAAACATAACCCCCCCCCCCCCCCCCCAAGCTAAAATGCTAAAAACTAAACCCCCAAAAAACCTAAAAAAAATTAAATAAAAAAACACACAATTTTTTTTTTAATATTTTTAAGTTAAAATCGCTACTTTTCGCAATAAAGGGTGGTTCCTAAAAGTAGCGATTTTTTTATTAAAAAATATTAAAAAAAAATTGTGTGTTTTTTAGGTATTTTTGGATGTGTTCATATTGGTTCTCGCGGTTTTCGCAATAAAGGGTGGTTCCTAACGGATCCTTGTCCTATATATATATACATATATAACTAAAAAATAAAAGAAAAACTAAGCTAGGCTTTTCTACCATGTAATAATTAGCATGTTATCACAACCATCAAAATGTTTATAACCTTCCTCGACGAATTTCAGTTTCATACTTCATGTAAGTTGTAACAAATGCATCAAGGTATTGAATTTCTCGTGCTCCAAGGTTGGATCACTAAAAGCTAAACCAAAAAATCAAATAGAAATACCTTTAATGTATAAAACGTATGAACTGAAGGTTTTGCTAAAAAAACATGGTGTCATTTTCGTAATTATGTACTCGTAGGGTAATTATCAAAATTACCCTACAAATGATCTTGTAGGATAATTTTGATCTTTGTAGGGTAATTTTGAATTGTATATTGTTTGATAAACTAGTAGAGTAAATTTGATCATGGTTGCAAAAGTCGTTAGGCGCTCCTAATCGGTCGACCGGGGAGTTGAGAGTACTCAGCCTAGGTGGAGAGTACTCGGAGAGTACTCGGACATGTGAAATTATTGTCACATCCCAACCGATGGCGGAATCATCGGGGCGCGACACTAAGCGAAACAGATTTTCAAGAGAATCCACAACAACTATAATATTACCAAATTCTTAACGTTAATATCTCATACTACCAACAGATAAAGTAAAAATTAGTTATTAAAGATAATTGTCACAAAAACAACATAAACTGTTCCGACAACTCAAATTTTATTCGTGGGTTTCTAGACCACCTAACTTGATTCATCACAACGCTCAGCAAACATAGCATAGCATCCTAAACGTCTGTCACATACGTTAAAATAAAGTCAATACATATAGTGTAAAGGTGAGTACACAAGTTTAACAGCTTATTAGTAGCGAATAGCGGTTTACGCATAACCAGCATGTAACACGTAGAAATGTGAAGCAAGTAAGCTACCGACAATGAAATATGCACAGATGTGACTGCGATGTAACAACCCGACCTTTTGAAGTCAAAGTACAAGTCAAAGTCAAAGGAAGAAAAGATTGCTAATTCGATCTGTCATTCCTTGCTTAATCATAACATGTACTCTTTGACTTGGTGATCGATATTTTAATTTATGTTACTTTAGTTGTATTATGTGGAGCAAATGCATAAATCGCAGTTAAGCGCTAATCTATTTAACGCTATCCCATCGCTATCGTATCGCAACTTTAATCGCAAGTTCTGGATATTGTTTTACGCGTGTGTGTTGTTATGTGTTACTTGTGCATGTTTAATTATATTAAAGGTGTTAATCGCAAACGCAATTGCAACTCTATCGCAACGCAATCCCATCGCGAACTAGAAACACAAGTTTATTTATGTTGTTGTATGTTAGTTATGTTATTTGTGTAACTATTATTTAAATCTATCACATCGCTTAATCGACACTCGCTTAAACGCATCGCAACACTCAACGCACGAAACAAAAGTCTAAAACCCACTCGCACAAACCATCCGATCGAAGGACATTCGATCGAATAGTCATCCGTCCGGATGACCATCTGATCGGATGGCCATCCGATCGAAGGGCCCTCCGACCCACCAGCACACACCGCCTTTCTTCCTCACCACCTATAAATATCACCTGTCACATCACTGTTCATGTGATGTGACAGCTCTCGTTCGACCAACACGCTCTTGGCTTATTTTCTCGCGATTCTTGTAAGTTTTTAACTCAAATCTTGTACTTCCTTGATCTACACACAATTTCTCATCATTTTCACCAAGAAATCACAACTTTTCACCATGAAATCTATTGATTTGGGTTATTCTATGATGATGTCATCATAGGTTCTCATGAACACCAAAGTGTGACCTCATTCCACCAAGAGCAACTCAGATCTGAAGGATTTCTACAATGTTTAAACACTGATTTCTCCTAAATCTAAACATAATCAAAGTGTTTCAAACTTTTCTTCAAACTTTCTTCACTTTTCACTCTAAATCGATGGAATCCGAGCTCGGCCAGGCCTTTTACACTTCCTCTAAGGATGTGGCGGTCTGAGAATGAATTACTATCAAAGAGACAACCGATTCACGGGTTGAACATGGAACGCCGTCATGAACAGCGGGTTCGGGTCGAACGGGGTGATTCCCATCCGACCGGATGAGTTGGACCTGCTAGGGTTTCTGTTGTTTAACATGTTGTCATACCCTCTCGATAAAATCTTTAACTTAGCTAATTTTACAAACTTTTCAACTCGAACAGTCGCTCGGTTGAACTGCCATCCGATCTGATAGCCATCTGATCGAACGGCTTTCCGACCAGGTGACTTGTGTCTTTTAACACTTAAACATTTTTACAAAACTTGAAAGAATATCAATTCTAATCGAATAGTCATCCGATCGGACGACCATCCGATCGAATGACTATTCTACCAAAGGACTTGACTATTTGTAACATACCAAACGAACCGCCGTCCGATCGAACAGCCATCCGTCCGGATGACCATCCGACCGGATGGCTGGAAAAATAGAAATACTTCTTGTTTTACAAAATGCTACAACGAAAACTTCAAAGTCACATCATACACAAACACATCCATCCCAAACGGATAACCCTCCGACCGAATGGTCATCCGTCCGGAAGGTCATCCGATCGGATCACTATCCGTCACTTGCTCCACTCGCACCGTTTGACCCAGTGTTCATTGCTTATGCTATTGTTCTGTAATCAGGCTAATTCTCCAGTGCTCCCTTCAATCCAAGACTGTGTTTACTCATTAAACACGATCTGTGAGTATACTCGAACCCTTTTTGCTTTACGCACTTTTGGGTGTTACATACGTTACCTACTTCAAATCACAATCGACACACCACGCAAACACTTTTATACGCTAACCGTTACTGCATCTTATACGTGTTACTCGATGAATGCTTGTATGTTATGTTTACACAGTGATTGTTGCCTGACACCTTAGCAACGAAAGTACTATAGTTTGGACTCAGCACCTGTCGTGGACAGGGGTTGTTAAGGGTTTTACTTCACGTGTCACAGTGGTGATATGTGTTGCGCATTCTACAACTCCTAGTCATGTCTGTGCATATTTCATTGTTGATAACTTGCTAGCTTCGCTTTTCAACATGTTACATGTTGGTTATGCGTAAACCGCTTTCGCTATCTATTTAAACTACTAAACTTGTATGTTCACCTTTACACTATGTGTATTGACCTATTTTAACGTATGTGACAGGTGTTTAGAATGCTTTGCTTGCTTGCTATCATGGGATCAAGTTTAGGTGGTCTAGAAACAAACTAAATAATTTATGAGTTGTCGGAACAGTTTTTATTTGTCTTTGAGCACAATTTATCTGTAATAACTGTGTTACTTAATATCTTACGGTATGGGACGTAATGCTTAAATAGTTGGTAATTATAGCTGTTATGGAACCTCATGGACAATCTGTTTCGCTCAGTGCTTTACCCCGATATTTCCGCCATCGGTTGGGGTGTGACAGATTGGTATCAGAACCATAACTATAGGGAATTAGGCAAGACTCGACCTAGTCCGGGTCGATGTCTTAGAAATGACCTAGTCTATAGTCTAAGTACCAACAGATCGACTTGTGCGAACCCAGTAGGGGTCCCGCGCGAGCAAATTTCTGTTACCTTCTCGATCTCATCCTTGTGTGAACACCGCATACTACAGCTTCACGCAAACCAGCCTTTCCTAAGGCTGGAATGCTATCACTTAGCCTTTCCTAAGGCTAACACCGCACACTATTTATCGAAAATGAATGAGCGATTGGATCGAGACCAGGTGTGAAAACCGCAAACTCTCGATTAGATTGCTTGTTCGACGCGCATTTGTACTATAAACACGAGAATTTGCGTTGAATCAGGAGTGAAATCCATACTTCGACGCAAATCTCCCTCTCTATCTCGTGATTCTATCACACAGACAGGAACGCATTCGTTAATTTAGGGGTGAAACCCGAACCTTGATGATATGGGTTCCATTGACTCGAGTTGCGTAATTAACTGAAATGATGCGTGCCATTCACCGTATACCGGTGAAAGAGCACAGTCTATTAGGCTAAGGCGCGTACTCGAAGTCCTTGAGAATAGTCGAATCACTTTGGGTAGTCGATGTCTAGCACCCAGACGCTCCAATCGCTGATTTTATGTGTTTCGGTTCTGAGATCACGGTCGCTGACTCTGTGATTTATCGCTTTTATGTGTAAATTTTATGTGTTTTATGTGGTTTTACATGTTCATGTGTATCGATTTTGGTGATTTTTACGCTTTTCTCTTTTCACTTTGATCAACACGCACAACTCGCACTGCACAACTATCTCAAAACGTTAACAAATCGCATGCTAAGGTACTCGCTTACGCTATGCTACTCACTGTGATACTCGCTACCCGCACGCGCTACTCTCGAACGTGCTCGCGAACTTGAATGATAGGTGAATACGTGCAATATATTTAAGTGAATATGTGCAAAATATAGTTGCTTAGGTGCTTCTGTGCTCTACGTGCTTATGTGCTTCTGTGTCTATGTGAATTACGTGCCTATGTGATTATGTGCCTTCGTGTAGACGTGTTCCTGTGCTTTATATAAGGAAGTATGCGATGATATTATAGACTATACTAGACTTAATCGAAATTGTGTCTGAGTCCTATGGCGATGTCTGTTGCATACAATGTCGTCATTCGGATCACACACTTCTCGCGCTGCACGACGAAATCACGCTGACAAATGTATCGCTTCTCTAGTCGCAAAGCAGATGGCTAAGGTCATTCCGCAAATTGTCAGCGAGCTTAACAAAAATGCTAGAAAGTTCTCTGAGGAATCAAGGACCGACTCTCCAAAGGGTACTTTTAGCTTCAAACAGTTTAAGGCCTGCGGCCCAAAAGACTTCACAGGCGAAGACGGGCAAGCACTATGTTTCAATGGTTCGACTCAATTGAAGTCACGCTACGCCAGAGCGGATGTCCCGATCACATACGTACTATCAACGTAACTGGCGTTTTCCAGTCCAGGGCTCTGGATTGGTGGACCGCCAAAAGGAACAGACATGGAAACGACAGAGCCTATGGGCTTACTTGGGATGAGTTGAAGGAACTCATGATGAAGGAATTTTGCCCGCCCCATGAGCTCCAAAAGCTGGAGAACGAATTTTAGAACATCAAGCAGGATGGTGGCGACAACGCCGGTTTGACAGCTCGCTTTAAGCAGTTGCGTATCATTTGTCCCAGCTATGTGGCAACACGTGAGATGACTGTAACACCCCGTGTTTCGAAAGTCAAAGTCAAAGTCAAAGTCAAGATTGAAGTCAAAGGAAGAAAAGATTGCTAATTGTGATCTGTCTCTCCTTGGTCAACTCCTATTTTAACTTCTTTGACTTGTAGATAATCTATTTGTTTTATCGCATTAATTGTATTATGTGGGGTACTTGTTAATAATCGAGGTTTAATCGCTATTAATCGCATGTTTAATCGATTTATTGCTTATCGCAATCGCATTCGCAGCTCGAATTATGTGTTCTGGTTATTGTTTTACGTGTGTGTGCCATTTATGTGTTACTTGTGCATGTTCTGTTTATGTTGAGGTGTTAATCAAAATCGCAATCTATCGCATCGCAATCGAATCAAAACGCTAAACGCAGTAATTAGGATGATTGTATGTTAGATATAGTAGTTGGGATTAAAAGTAATTTGATAAGCAACTCTATCGCATCGCTCCCTCGAATCGCATCGCAAAGCTTAACCCTCGAATCGAAACGACTAAACTCATCGCGCCGAACACTCGGAACGAGTGGCCACCCGACCGAGTTGCCACCCAATCGGACTGCCACCCGATCGGCCCACCTCCTTCCCACTTTCCTTTTATGGAAACCCTATAAATACCTTCATATGTCACATCACTTGATGTTGACAGCTCTCACTCGACCAGCTCGCTCCAGCCTTCATTTCTCTCGATTTCTTCTGATTCTTGTAAGTTTTCAACCTAAATCTTGTACTTTCTTGATCTACACGCACTCCTACACCTTTCTATCTTTTGAATCTCAACTTTTAACCGAGAAATTTGTGGATTTGAGGTGTTCTAGGATGATGTCATCATGGTGTTCTTATGAATTTCATGTTTTGGCCTTATTTCACCAAGAACGATTTGGATCTGAACGATTTCCACATAAATGAACAAAGATCTTGCATAGATCTAAAGATATTCATGGTGAAAAGGATTGAAAGATGTTTTCCAACCTTCTTTCAACTCTTTTACACTCAATGCACTCAAACCTGATGGAATCGGAGCTTGTTCTGATCTTCTACTCGTTCGTAGTAATGTATCAGTTCTAGATCTGAATCCCATCCGAGAGATATTGATCTCGGGTTTGAACATGAACTACCGGCTCGAACCGTGAACCGGTCGGACTTGGGTGATTCCTGTCCGGTCGAGTCACTTGGTCCGAGTTAAGGGTTCTGATTGTTCAAGCAAGGTATCAACACATCTCGTTCAAAACTACAAAAATTCAAGCAGAATCAAGTGTCAAGACGATCAGGACGTCGGAACGGATTACCATCCGATCGACCGGCCGTTCGATCGTGTTGCACTGTGGTTCCACACTCTAACATTTTATTCAACTATTCATGGACTTGGACGTTTAACGGATTACCGTCCGATCGGATTGTCATCCGATCGAGTGACCGTCCGATCGTGTGACGTCTAGGACTTTGATACTTAAACAATTTTCAGCATGTTCAATACAAAAGATAGCCACCCAATCGGATTGCTATCCGATCGAGTGACCGTCCTTATGTGAATTTGTTCTCACACTGAGAAGCCTCGCCAATCGGATTGCCATCCGATCGAACGACCGTTCGATCGACCGACCTGAAGGGTAGAGATACTTCTCTATTTTCAAAATGCTACAACGAAAACTTCAAAAGTCAAACCATCATACACAAACACATCCTCATCAAGCAAGGTGACAATCCAATCGAATGGCCATCCGATCGGATGAACATCCGAACGGGTTGCCACCCGATCGACTGGCCATCCGATCGGATTGCCATCCGATCGGATTCCCATCCGATCCTTGGTACACTTGTATCGTTATACGCGCCGCTTATCGTTATGCTATCGCTAACTGTTCAGGCTAATTCCGCTCTAAGCGCTCCCTTCAATCCACAAACTCAATCGCTGTGAGTATACTCGAACCCTTTTTGCTTTACGCACTTTTGGGTGTTACATACGTTACTTATTCTAAATCACATCAAACACACTATGCAATACTTTAACGCTAACCGCTACTGTATGTTATACGTGACTCGATGAATGCTTGTTTGTTATGTTTACACATAGATTGCTGTCTACCTGCCTTAGCAACGATAGTACTATTTGTTTGGACTCAGCACCTGTTCACTCAGGGGTTGTTAAGGACAATTAATTACATGGTTCACAGTGGTGAATATGTATTACGAACTGCCTTGGGCAGTCAACCCGCAGTCATTGGTATCGATAGGATCATGTCGATAACTAACGTGCTTCATGTCACACGTTGTGCATAAGATGCTAGGACGCCTCGTTTGCTATGTGATGAAATTGAGGCTAGGAAAGAGTCCTAGAAACAAATAAATAAATGATCTATTGTGAAATCTGTGTTGTCGGAACAGAACTACTTGTCTTGATTTTGTCTGTAATAATTATGCTACTTATTATGTCATGGTATGGGATGTGATGCTTTTAAATAATTGGTAATCGTAGTTATTATGGAAACTTCTGGATAATCTGTTTCGCTCAGTGCCACGCCCCGATGTTTCCGCCATCGGTTGGGGTGTGACAGATTGGTATCAGAGCCATAACTATAGGGAATTAGGCAAGACTCGACCTAGTCCGGGTTGATGTCTTAGAAACGACCTAGTATATAGTTAGGTACCAACAGACCAACTCGTGCACACCCTATAGGGGTTTTTATACGAGCTTACTTGCAATATCTCGCTGTCCTCGCTTGCACTACACTATCACTGCACTCTAATTTTCGAAAATGAGCGAACGACTAGGTTGAGACTAGGTGTGAAAACCGCAAACTCTCGACCAAATTGCTTGTTTGACCCGCATTTTTATCAATAAACAAGGGGATTTGCGTTGAATAAGGAGTGAAATCCATACTTTAACGCAGATTTTCCCCCATATTTTATCAACACAGGAACAAAGTTGTTAAGTTAGGGGTGAAACCCGAACCTTGACGACTTACTCCGATCTCTATTTTGTCTTACAAAACTCTCACCAAAGTCTCGATGAATTCTAGGGACTCGAGTGCTTGAATAGCCGAAAGGATGGGTGCCATTCACCGCATGTCGGTGATAGAGCGCAGTCTATTAGGCTAACAAGGACTTTTGAGTACATCCTTGTGGATAGTCGAATCACTTTGGATAGTCGACGTCTATCACAGCCGCAGACAATCCATTCTCGATTTCTATGTGTTTTGATTCTGAGCCCGCAATTGCTGACTCTGATATTTGCCAATTTTATGTGGAAATTTATGTGTTTTATGTGATTATACGTTTTGATCTCTGGTGGATTACCATTTTCGTTGTTTATTTCAATCAACACGGAAACTCACACTACACGATCGCCTACAAATCGCTGATCATCATTCGCAATCGCTACTCGATACTCGCAATCGTTGTGATTAATCGCTATACGCGCTGTGAAGGATAGGGAATACGTGCAACATATAGCTAGGTTTCTGTATTCTGACTGCCTTATGTGTTTCTGTGCAATACGTGCTTATATGCTTCAGTGCTTTATTTGCTTATGTGCTTTTGTGCTTATGTGAATCTGTGATTACGTGTCTATGTGAATACGTGTTACATGACTATGTTCCTGAGCTTTAGTAGTACTAGGAGTGTGAGGTGAGATTCGAATTATATTGTGTTTGAGTCCTATGGCGATGTCTGTTGCAGACAATGTCGTCATCTGGACCCCGTTACTCTCGACATGCACGCCGAGAACAGAGAGACAAACGCCTTGCAACACTCGTCACTGAGCAGATAGAAAAAGTCGTTCCGTAGATCGTTAGCGACCTACAAGAGAATGCTAGCAAGTCTTCTGAAGAGTCCAGGACTGAAACTCCTAAAGATGCTCCCAAAGCTCCTTTCAGCTTCAAGCAGTTCAAAGCTTGCGGACCGAAAGAATTTACTGGTGAAGATGGTCCTACGGCCTTATTTTAATGGTTTGATTCGATCGAGGTCACCCCGTGCCAGAGTGGCTGTCCTGATGATCTCCGCACTCTCAACACGACAGGCGTCTTCCAGTCCCGCGCTTTAGACTGGTGGACGGCCGAGAGAAACAAACGCGGAAACGACGCAGCTTATGGTATGACGTTGGACGAGTTGAAGAACGTCATGTTGGAAGAGTTCTGCCCTCCCCACGAGCGCCAAAAGTTGGAGGACGATTTCTGGCATATCAAGCAGAAGGATGGTGACAATGCTTCTTTAACTGCCCGCTTCAAGCAGCTTAGCATAATATGTCCTGATCAAGTCAAGACTTCTGATATGACGATCAAGAAGTATATTCGAGCTCTACCCGATTGTGTCGCAGATTTTGTGCAAGCTTCAAAGCCAGCAACAATCGAAGAAACTTACCTGCTTGCCGCTGAAATAAACGACAAGCGAGTCAAGTCTGGCTTCTGGGATAAAGCCACAAAGAATCTCCATCAAGCTACCACCGCACCAACCGCTGAAGCCGCCGCTACCCCTCAGTCTTTGAAAGCCTCAGGTCGCAAGAGGAAGAACAACAGCAACTCCAGCAACAAGAACTGTGCTGTCACCACTGCTGCCCCGCTTCAAGCTGTACCAGCTCAGCAGCAAACTCAACACCGCCAGGTAAAGCGTGCTTATACTGGTCCTCACTCTGCTTGCCCGACATGCACCTATCATCATCCTGTGGGAATTGCTTGCAGATTTTGTGTACATTGCAACATGTACGGCCATTTCACCATCAACTGTCGTACTTGTCCTCGACAAGCGCCAGCACCGGCTACTGCTCATCAAGCTCTGCTCCCTGCCCCTCAAGGCCAACTAGCAGCTCAGGCACCCGCGGTCAATGCTAGAGTCTGCTTTGCGTGTGGTGATCCCAACCACTTCGCAAACTGGACCCCAATCGGGTTGTGAAGCAAGAGCCGCAACAACAGCAGCAACAGCAGCAACAACAGCAACAGCAGCAGCCTCAGCAGCAACAGCAGCAAGCAGCGCGCGCTCGAACTTTCAACATTAATGTGCACCAGGCTCAGGCCGATAACAACGTGGTCAATGGTACGTTCCTTATGAATGGTATTTATGCTTCGTGTTTGTTTGATGCTGGAGCCGATAACTGTTTTGTATCGTTTGAGTTCAAAAAGCTTCTTAATCGTAAGCGCGCCCATCTCCCCTCGACGTTCAATGTTGAAGTTACCACCGAGAGAACTATCGCCGTCAACTCTGTTCTCCATGATTGTACCCTCGAGCTCAACAAGCACATATTTCCTATCGACCTTATTCCGATGCAGCTCGGTAGTTTTGATGTCATAGTAGGCATGGACTTTCTTCGTGAAAACCATGCTAAAGTTGTGTGCTTCGATAAGATGATTCGATTTTCGCTCGCTAATGGTGATCAATTGTGTGTTTATGGTAAAGTCGTGTCGAAGAAACTCCAACTCATGTCGTGTGTTCAGGCTAGCAAGTATCTCCGCAAGGAATACCAAGCTTTTCTGGCACACATTGTAGTAGCGGAGAAAAAGGAAGTTAAGGAGGTGAAAGACGTCCCCGTTGTTAGTGAATTCCCTAACGTTTTCCCCGGGGATCTCCCAGGTTTACCACCAAGTCGTGATATCGACTTTCGGATCGACCTCGTTCCTGGAGCAAACCCTGTTGCCAGAGCTCCTTATCGACTCGTTCCATCCGAAATGCGTGAACTCTCGAGTCAACTCCAGGAACTTCTTGATAAAGGCTTCATTCTCCCTAGCACGTCTCCTTGGGGCGCACCAGTCCTTTTCGTCAAAAAGAAGGACGAGTCGTTCCGGATGTGCATCGACTATCGGGAATTGAATAAGCTAACAATCAAGAATCGTTACCCCCTGCCTCGCATCGATGATTTGTTTGACAAGTTACAAGGTGCTACGTGTTTTTCCAAGATCGATCTACGCTCAGGCTACCACCAATTGCGCATTCAAGAAGAAGATATTCCCAAGACCGCTTTCCGTACTCGATACGACCACTATGAGTTCGTTGTTATGCCTTTTGGTTTAACCAATGCACCTGCGGTTTTTATGGATCAGATGAATCGCGTGTGTAAACCTTTTCTCGACCGCTTCATCATCGTGTTCATCGATGATATCCTGATCTATTTAAAGTCGAAAACCGAACACGCACAGCATCTACGTTTGGTTCTCGAGCTACTCCAGGGGAATCGACTCTATGCCAAGTTCTCCAAGTGTGAATTCTGGCTGGAGGAGGTTCAATTCCTCGATCACATTGTCAATAGTCATGGTATTCACGTCCACCCCGCGAAGATCGAAGCTGTCAAGAGTTGGGTTACACCCAAGAACCCGTCGGAAGTTCGTTCCTTTCTCGGACTAGCGGGCTATTATCGACGATTTATCGAAGGGTTCTCTAAAATCGCTGTGCCGTTAACCTCTCTCACGCAAAAAGACAAGCCTTTTGTTTGGGGAACCGGACAAGAGACTGCCTTTCAAACCCTCAAGTACATGCTTTGCAATGCTCCTATTCTCACTTTACCCAACGGAAATGATGACTTCATTGTCTATTGTGATGCCTCGAACCTTGGTCTTGGTTGTGTTCTCATGCAACGAGACAAGGTTATTGCTTACGGATCTCGTCAGCTCAAAATCCATGAGAAGAACTACACAACCCACGATCTCGAGCTAGGCGCGGTTGTTTTTGCGTTAAAGATTTGGATACACTACCTTTATGGTACCAAGTGTACGATCTTCACCGATCATAGGAGCCTACAACATATCTTTGACCAGATGGAGCTAAATATGCGTCAATGCCGGTGGGTAGAACTCCTCAACGATTATGACTGTGAGATTCGTAACCATCCTGGCAAAGCAAATGTCGTTGCCGACGCTCTCAGCAGACGGAGTTATTTACACAGCGCCCGTAATATTCAAGCCCAATATGATCTCGAAGCCCTCATCCGCGACGCCCAACATGCCTGTTTTAATGAACGCACTTTGAAGAAGGAAAGGATTCTCAACGATGGAGCCTAGCTAGTGAACAAGTCAAATGGGATATTCCACTATCTGGACCGAGTCTGAATCCCACAAATCCCGATACTCTATTCATCCCGGTGCCGACAAGATGTACCAGGACCTGCGCTACAAGTACTGGTGGCCGGGCATGAAGAGGGATATCGCCCTCTATGTTTCGAAGTGCCTGACTTGCTCAAAAGTCAAGGCTGAGCACCAAAGACCCTCTGGCTTACTCGTTCAACCCGAAATCCATATGTGGAAGTGGGAGAGCATAGCTATGGACTTCATAACGAAACTCCCGCATACGCTCTCAGGTCACGACAGCATCTGGGTTGTTGTTGACCGTCTGACCAAATCTGCTCACTTTTTGACAATACGGGAATACTACAGGGTAGAAAAATTAGCCCGAATCTACACCAAAGAGATCATTTGTCGACATGGGACGCATCGCGACATCATTTCTGACCGCGATGCTCGGTTTACCTCGTGTTGTTGGGAAACATTTCAAGCAGCTCTCGGTACTGCGCTTAATCTAAGTACCGCTTTCCACCCTCAAACCGACGGTCAGACTGAGAGAACGATTCGTACCCTTGAAGACATGCTCCGCTCGTGTGTCATAGATTTCGGTGGTAATTGGGACGCATACTTACCTTTAGTCGAATTCTCGTACAATAACAGTTATCATTTCAGCATTCAAATGGCACCATTTGAGGCATTGTATGGAAGAAGATGTCGATCGCCTATTGTATGGCACGAGATCGGGCACTCACAATTAACCGGTCCTGAGCTATTGCAAGAAACGACTGACAAAATCCTCCAGATTCGAGACAATCTACTGAAAGCTCAGAGTCGTCAGAAAAGTTACGCCGATAGACGATGCAGGCCCCTTGAATTTGACGTTGGCGACCATGTGCTCCTAAAGGTATCACCTTGGAAGGGTGTGGTCAGATTCGGCAAGAGAGGAAAGCTCGCGCCTCGATATGTTAGACCCTTTAAGATTCTGGAAAGGATCGGAAAAGTGGCTTACAGACTCGAACTACCGTAGGAACTTAACAACGTTCACCCGACTTTCCACGTTTCGAACCTCAGAAAAGTGCCTGGCTGATGATGATTTACAAGTACCCCTCTAGGATCTTCAAGTGAACGAAACACTACACTTCGTGGAGAAGCCTGTCGAAATCATGGACCGCCAAACCAAGTAGCTCCGACGCTCACGCATTCCCATTGTGAAGGTTCGATGGGAAGGCAAACGAGGCGCAGAGTTAACTTGGGAACTCAAAAGCGACATGAAGGCGAAGTACCCGCAGTTGTTTGTTGGGATTGAACCCTACCAGAGGAACAGATAATGAAAGCCAAAAGCGGATCATGACAGTGGGTTCACAATAAGCAGCAGCTTACACTAAGTCTTCTCCCTTGAAAGTGATTTATATCAACTGATGGTCTCTATCCACTGCCCTAATACAACTGCTGCTGTTTTGCCTAACTACTGATGAAGCCTAGAAGACTGCTGGAAAATAAGCACTGCTGGTACAAACTGCTGATGACAAAGCACTGCCCAATCAATGACTGATCAACTTTGAGGAAAGCACTGATGATTAGAGAGATCAGTAGTTTAGTATATCATCTGGTTCATGTATAGTCAGTTGTTTAGAATAGCAGTGTTTGTATAAGACAGTAGATACAGGTTGTTAGGCTGTTAGACGTCACTTTCATGGTGACGTCGGCTGAGATGCCTCGGTGGTTTGGTTTGTCTATAAATGGAGCAGTACTCTGTACTGTTACATTTTATTCGTTTTGAGAGAGTTCTTCTCCTCAATTCAATCCTTTCATCTTGTGCAATCCAACCTTGGGGCATCAGGCTGAGGGGGAGTTTAGTTTGTAAGCATGTCTACAATCTTTTGCTTTGATTTGTATTCTTTTGACTCTATGAGAAGCAAATGTTTATCAAACTATTTTCTCCTTGATTGTGTTTACAACGTTTGTTCTCATTTCCTCTGCACTGTACATAGTTTTATACTCATTCATTGTTCAAATCATACAAACAAACACAATTATGAGAGCCTCCGATCCTAACAATTGGTATCAGAGCCTGGACAGTCAAATTTGATTTAACAATCAATTTGACATAACAGTTCGGCTCAAAATTCATTGATGCTAAGGTTGGTTGTATTTAGTTGACAAACAGAGTAACAAGTAAACTATGATCAAAATGGTTATTTAAAACTCTGTAAATCAATCAAGATGTCATATGACACACAAATCTCACACAACAAGTGATTTCATGCACAAGACACTCATGGTTTCTAGATCTGAAAACATATCTATTAAAACTATGGGATTATCTCTTATTTTCAAAATTGATTTCAACTATTGTTGAGAATTTTGTGTTGTTTCTTCATGTTTAATACTAAAGTATGAACCTCAGATGAACAAAACCTATGTTCTTAAAACATTAGTGTTTTTGGTAAACATGAAAGAGGGAAGTTAAAACTTTAGTCATAAGATCTGTGTGTTGAAAAACAGGTTGAGGATCCTCAAATGGACAAAATCAACTTTGTTAAAATACATTCAGAAAATCAAGGGTCAACATAGTCCGTATCATATGTAATGTGAGATTGGTTGAAAAACTTGTGCAAATACGACCAATTCTCTTAAAACATTACTATAAAATGATTCTGGATTGAGTATTCCTTCAATAAAGATCTCCCAGTAAGTAATTCATTACTTATCAATGGGAAGGGTGAAAGGGGAAGAAGAAAATTAACAAAAGCTCAGAAGTGTGTTTATCTCAAAACTTTTGAAGTCAAAAGAAAAGAGTATAAACATAAAACACTTTCGATTCAGTGTTTAGGGTAATAATGGTCATTAAGCAACTGTGTGCATTTATCTGTTCACGAAAAGGTTTAGGTAAAAATGGAAATTCCGGAAGAATGAACTTCAAAGAGGAATAGACAAATCTTCAAAATCATCACATGGTTATCAAAAACTCATGTGTACATGTATCCTCAATTCTGTTGTCAATCAATCAACAAAAAATGGTACTAAACAGTGGTCAAAATGTATTTAAAATTTCATACGACTGATTGTCAAACCACTGACCATTTTCATAAACTTGAAGATGATATGATTTCGTATTTTATTGTAAATATACCAGATCCTTTTTGATGCTGTTTTCAGAAAATCCTTTAATTTTTTCTTTTCAAAGGATTTTCTCGTATAACCAGGATATATTGTTCATTCTTTTTAAAGAATAATATATTTTGAACTTTTGCTTGTTTTTATTGGCAATTGTCTCTGTTACCTGTCAGGAAATAGTACCTTATTTTTATTGGTATTATTGTCTTTTTAAATGGGTCAAAAGGAAATGGTGTATATGTCAAGGTCATGTCTTACTCAAGGCTGTTTTAAACACTAATCAAAGGTTGATGGCTAAACAGTGTTTAAACTACTGAGGCACTCATGTTTTAATCTGGATATTAAACGAAAATGAGTACCTTAGTAAAAAGTTCTCATCATCCGGGGTACAAAACCACTGTCAGTAATTCGTATGAATTTCAATAGAAAATTGACATGTGGTAAAACCTTGAATGAAAATCTTTGCAAAAAGTTGCTGAATATGAACTTTCAAACCATTGCCCTTATTTTAATCCTAACCACTGTTTTGCTCAAACGTCTGGTTCCTAATTACTATCCACTGCTGAAAGTCAACCACTGATCCTCATTTTGCTTGGCAAGCACTGATGCTCAAAATCAGTGTCCTATCCACTGATATGTTATCCACTGATAGTAAAAATCTTCCACTGTCATCACATTATTATCGTTGTAACTACTGATGCTTGATACATCAGTGGTTCTTAAAACAACTGTCCTCCATTCTTCATCCATATTATCAGAGGTTGACACGTGGTCAGTTTTTAGCCTTCAGATCATAATAACCGCTGCCACATCAGCAATCATTTTTTTTCCTAAATAAAACCCTGCCCTAAACCCCCAAACAGGGTTTTTACACTGTCGAATTGAATTCCAAAGTTCTCTTCTCAAAGCAGTTTCCAACTTTTCTTCCCAAATCACTCTCCGATTCTTCTTCATCAGAATGACGAAGTCAAAATCAAAATCAAAATCTAAACCAAAATCACCATCATCTTCAAAAGAGGTCGCTCAAACGGCCGAAGAATCCATCGAGATACCATACAAATCTCCTCATAATTATCTGGGTTTGCTCACAAAACCTACCGATAATCACACCTTCGACTCCATTATTGATACAATATCTGCATCAAAGTACAAAACTTTGTTGACAGCAGATGCTCCCATTTATTTGCAAACCCAGAGAGAGTTCTGGAAAAAGGCGACGCTTGAAAAACAAGACGATAAAGTCATAGCCATTAACTCCTCGATACAGGGTAAAGTGATTCAAATCACTCCGCAAACAATCTCAGAAGTCTTCAAACTCGATGATCAGAATGGTAAAACTTCCTTTGACAAAAACGAGTTAAAAGCTGACTTTCTGAAAAGGGGATATGCAGAACAATCAAAGGTAGATACCTTACAAAAAGGTTATTTCCCATCTGCACCCAGATTTTTATTTCACACACTTTTAAGTTGTGTTTCAAATAAAACAACAACGTTTAATGAAATACCATTGAAGATTCAATGCCTGGGCTATGCTATTTTAAACAATAAAGATTACAATTATTCCCAGGAGATCTTCAACGACTTGGTAAAGAACGTTGATAGCAAATCATTTTTACTTTTTCCAAGATTTCTGAGCTATTATTTCAAACAAAAATTTGAAAAAGAAAATGAAAATTTGCTTAAACAAGGTGCCTATTTTCAAATAAAAGGCTTAACAAAAGAAACATTTTCCAGAATGATGGCACCAATAAAAACAAAAGCAGAGGTGTCTGAGCAGACTTCAGCAGTTACCACTGCCCCTCAGACATCTGCTACTGAGCCCACTGCTCCAGGTGATCATAGCAGCACTACCACTGCTTTGAAACCCACACCTGACATTACCAAAAAGACCAAAAGAAAATCATACAAAAAGCCCACCAAACCCAAGAAAAAGGCAACTCTGGAAGATGAGATCCCAGAGCAACTGCCTGTGACAACACAAATGTCACCACAAACCACTGCTGCTACTTCCTCACAGCAGTTGGTAGAAAGATCTCCACATTGCCTAAAACTCCTCCTGCATCCTCACAAAAGGATCAGGTTGTAAGCACAGGGACCCCACAATATGAAGCTCTGGATTCAATCGGATCCATCTTCCTCAGTCCTGATCCCAAGGACATGTCTCTTTCAACTCCCACACCCTCACCAATGATATTACCACAATCCATGCTACCTTTGTTGCATGCAGTTGTTATAGCTCAGACACAAACCAGTTCCTTTCTATCACCTGTCACTGAGAGTATACTCCCACAAGTGACTGGGTCTGATGCTTATACCTCTGCTACCCCAACAACAACTAAGGAGGTTACACCCCCTGAGTTACAAGTAACTCTCGGTGGTAGTTCAAGTGGAGCAGCAACTACAACTGATGGATCAACAGATCTTCAGTTGGACAGTTGTTTCATTAGTAAGACTCCCTTGAAGGCAATTTCTTCAATAGCACCATCGGTAACCACCAGTGAGTTGGTTCTAACCACTGGTACCATCAAAGGTCTATCAAGTGCTGAAGAAAGAAGTCCCCAGTACCAAGAACAAGGGGCGTCAATGAGTGATTTTTGGGACTCAGTTCCTAAGTCAAACATTGATATAACCACTACAGGTGGGGATTCAGATGATCCCATTAAAGTGGGTGATGATTCAAAATACCAGGAATTGACGGGAAGAGTTGAAAAACTGGAAACCTCAGTTGCTGAAATAAAGGAGATGGTGCAAGAGATTTTAAAAGCTCAAAAAGCACAATCCACTGCTGCCCCACCACAAGCATCTGTTCCAACTCAAGCATCTGCTCCACCACAAGCAATTGCTGCAAATGAGCTCTGGAATATTTTTCAGCCATTACTTGAAAAACAAAAACAGATGGCTGACCATCAGCATGAAATGCATGTAAAAATGCTGACAAACATGGTGGAGTCAAGATTCAAAGATACTCAAGCAGACATCAAGGCTATAAAGGCCAGCATACAAAAGACTGCCCATGGTGAAAAAATTCCCTCCACTATCCTTTTTATGGATAACCCCCTTGCAGATAATGCCAAAAAGGGGGAGAATGTCAAGAAGATGAAGAAAAATGGAATTGAAGATGGTCTGTATGTTGAACCAGAGCAAAGAAAACATACATCTAAAACAGCTGATACAGCAGTGGTTACAAAAACCACTATCAGTAGCCAAACAGCTGTCATCTCTTCAACACACACCACTCCATCACACACCACCAAAACCACTGCCCTCACATCATCATCATTGCCTCCTGCCATATAGCAGAAGACAGCTGATGTTACAACATCTGCTGTAATGACAACAGTGGTTGAGACACCGGTTGTTTCAACAGCTGTTAGTCAAACACAGACCACTGCCATTCAAACTCAAACCACTGAGCCACCCAAGACATCATCACCCTCTCTTACATTAAAAAGGAGAAGGGTTTTCATTCCTGATGATGAGTCACCACCACCACCACCATCACCACCATCAAAAACCCTTGCTCAAAAGCAGAAGACATCTACTGACACATCGTAGGTGTAATGAAAACAGAGGTTGAAACACCAGTTGTTTCAACAGCTGTTAGTCAACCATCCACCACTGCTCTCATCATTCCTACATCACAACCTCCAAAGCTTCACAAAAGAAAAAGAGACACAACACAGGCTACTGATGAAAAGTATGATCCTGTTGCTGCTAAATATCCACTGGAATTAGAAGCTGTGAAAAATGAGATGAAACAATTTTACACTGAGGATGATCCTTCAAAAAGGAAATTTCCTTCTCTCATAGGTTTCATAATTCCAGAAGACATGGATGAATATCTCGAAATGAAAGCAAGACAAGCAAGGATAAGAGCCAAAGTTGAATGCAAGAATCAAGGTGATGAAGCCATTTTGGAAAGAAGGGAATTCCTGCTCAACAAAGTCAAGCAATTAGAAGAATATGCAAGTGATCTGAACAAAGAAATATCAAGCCTATCTCCTGAAGCAGATCAACGAAATGAATTGAGAAAAGAATACCTTGCATACATAATGAAAGAAAAGTTCTATCCTGCTGAAGAAACACAATTCAAAGAATGGCCAATAGTTGCATTAAAGCATGAGGCTAACAGAATTGAAAAGATTAATAATGATCCAAGAAAGAAGAAGACAACTCCAAATTGGACCAAATACAGGAAGCTCATAGCTGATCTTACTTCTGAATATAAAAGAAAGAAGCAGGAGCTGGTGGATGCAAGGGTGGATACTGCAAATGCCATAGCAAAATGGACTAAGCAGCAAACAGATGAAGCTTATGAAAAACTTAAGAAAAGGATGATGACAGTCTCTGACACTCCTAAAAAGTCTAACTACAAAAAGCTAAAAGAGCAGATCAAGACTCTTGAAACACAGATCAATGCAGCAGAAACCTCTGTCACAATGTTGAGAAAAGAAAAGAGGGAACAACTGACTGCTGGAGAAGAAATAGAAAAGGAAACTGATCACTTTGAATAAGCCATCAAGAAAATGGCTTTAGATAAAGAAAAATTAGCACAGCTACAAGACCTTGCCAAAAAGGTTTTGAGCCAATCATCATCAGCAGATATCACAGACATTGAGCCAGATCAACAAAAGAGACAGGAGCAGATAGAAAAGGAGACTGCAGAAGACATAGCTGCAGCAAACAATGTCATTGAAATGGCCTTCAAAAGAATGTCTGAAAGTTTGCAAGTTTTCACAAGGACAACATCTCCCAACTCATCTTCAAATAAATCTCTCCCAAGAAACCCATTTGGTTTAAAAATACTAAAGTGGCTCTCTGTTCAAAAGACCCACGTATTGACTCTGGTCAGAATCAATGGTGAAGTGAAGCATATATCAAGGAATCAAGCACTAGGCCTGGGTGTTGAAGATCTACAAGATCTCCTTGAGCTTACACTGTGTCGGGATGAAGATGATACAAGTTCTCAGGAATTTGAGCTGAAATTTAAAGAACAAGTCAAAGAACTTTTGATGAGAAATAAAGATCCAGAATAATGAAGGGTTTTGGCATTATCTGTTCCAGGGGGAGATTGTTGGGATTGAACCCTACCAGAGGAACAGATAATGAAAGCCAAAACTGGATCATGACAGTGGGTTCACAATAAGCAGCAGCTTACACTAAGTCTTCTCCCTTGAAAGTGATTTATATCAACTGATGGTCTCTATCCACTGCCCTAATACAACTGCTGCTGTTTTTCCTAACTACTGATGAAGCCTAGAAGACTGGTGGAAAATAAGCACTGCTGGTACAAACTGCTGATGACAAAGCACTGCCCAATCAAGGACTGATCAACTTTGAGGAAAGCACTGATGATTAGAGAGAGCAGTAGTTTAGTATATCATCTGGTTCATGTATAGTCAGTTGTTTAGAATAGCAGTGTTTGTATAAGACAGTAGATACAGGTTGTTAGGCTGTTAGACGTCACTTTCATGGTGACGTCAGCTGAGATGCCTCAGTGGTTTGGTTTGTCTATAAATGGAGCAGTACTCTGTACTGTTACATTTTATTCATTTTGAGAGAGTTCTTCTCCTCAATTCAATCCTTTCATCTTGTGCAATCCAACCTTGGGGCATCAGGCTGAGGGGGAGTTTAGTTTGTAAGCATGTCTGCAATCTTTTGCTTTGATTTGTAATCTTTTAACTCTATGAGAAGCAAATGTTTATCAAACTATTTTCACCTTGATTGTGTTTACAACGTTTGTTCTCATTTCCTCTGCACTGTACATAGTTTTATACTCATTCATTGTTCAAATCATACAAACAAACACAATCATGAGAGCCTCCGATCCTAACATTGTTTGTTACGGCTTCGGCCTAATTTCGGGACGAAATTCCCTTAAGTGGGGGAGGCTGTAACACCCCGTGTTTCGAAAATCAAAGTCAAAGTCAAGATTAAAGTCAAAGGAAGAAAATATTGCTAATTGTGATCTGTCTCTCCTTGGTCAACTCCTGTTTTGACTTCTTTGATGTCACACCCCAACCGATGGCGGAATCATCGGGGCGCGGCACTAGGCGAATCAGATTGCTCAAGAGAATCCATAACAACTATATTGCGATAATATTTAATACATTCGTTATCCCATACTAACAAATAATACAATCACATAAGTTATCACAGATTTCTTGTCCTCTCGAACAATACAAATCCGACAACCTAGATTTTAGTTGAGTTTCTAGACTTCCTAGCTTGATTTGATATAGTCTGTGATCTAGCCTGCAACATACGTTAAAATATTTGTCAATACAAAAGTATTGGCGAGTATACAGGTTTGATAAGTATAGCATAATAGATAAAAAGTGCTGCGAATTTCCACATGCATAAACGTAATACACGACATATATACTCACAAAGCTGATACTACCAACTAAGTCCTCGATGCTCGAATGTACGATGGCATAACTAGACCCCGTCGGGCGCAATAGTACTAAACTAGTCGTGGTGGGACGTCACGAGTATAAGCCCTAGCACATATGCAACTAGCATCACGTATGTCTATGCATAACAGTTATTCGCAAGTGATAATTCGATTGATTGAATATTTCGTTTGATAAGTTCGATTTGTTAGAAACGTATGTTACACCCAAAATTCGATTAAAAAGGGGTCAAGTATACTCACAGTGCGTATTTAGAGAGAATACAACTTGATTGAGTCGGTTGCGAGTACGTCTGTGTTGATCCCTGAAGAATAGAGTAAACGATGTACGGTTAAGCGAGATTAGTCTTGAAAAGTCACTCACTGGGTCGAATGGTGCTCATCCGTGCGGATTGACATGTTATCCGGCCGGATAACAGGTGATCCGTGCGGATGATGTGTGATCCGTGCGGATCATGTGTGATCCGTGCGGGTAAGTGGTGACTCGTCCGAATTGTCATCCGTACGAAGTAAGTGGTGGTTCGTGCGGATTGTCATCCGTTCGAACAGATGTAACTCGTGCGGATTGTAAGTATTATCCGTGCGGACAACCGGTTATCCGTGCGGATTGTCATGTATCCCGTCCGGATGCCATGTATCCGTCCGGATGACATGTATCCATCCGGATGACATGTTATCCGTGCGGATTACATGTTATCCGTGCGGATTACATGTGATCCGTGCGGACAACACGCCTGTTTCGTATTCTAAATTCTGTTTCTGAGTGTTTATCGGAAGGAACACGTGTAGAGTTACCGGAACAGTGTAATCTCGCACCAACACTTGAAGTTCCATCAATTCCGACCCGCTCTAACGGCCGGGAATCACCCCGTTCCATCAGATCTGGCCGTTCGTGATGGTTCTTCATGGTTAATTCGAAATCGCACAGTTCCTTGGTTAAATACATAGATTTAGGCGAGATTTGTTACCAAAACATGTGGAAATCACCCAGATCTGAGTCGTTTATGGTGGGATGAGGTCACAACTGGAAGTTCATAAGAACTCTTGGTGACATCACCTCAAAAGAAATTGGGTTTTGAAAGATATAATGATGTAGATTTGAGTGTAGATCATAGAAGTACAAGTTTCTAGGTTGAAATCTTACCGGGATCGCGAGAAATCGAGAGAAAAGGGTCTTGAAGCGTGTTTGGTCGAGTAGGAGCTGTCACATCACTGTTCAAGTGATGTGACATGGTATTTATAGGCAACAGAGAGGAGAAGGGAGTTCTGGTCCGGATTGCCCGTTCGTGCGGATAGCCCATCCGCGCGGATAGCTGTCCGTCCGGATTGCTGTCCGTCCGGATGGCTATCCGTCCGGATGGCTATCCTGACGCGATGAATTTCTTCGCTTTCTAATAGTTGCGATAGTTTTCGAAGTACGGGCCTTTCATAGTAAATTATTATTATTATATACGTATATATATATATATATATATATATATATATCACTAGGGGTCGTATTTACGTATCCATAATCCACAGTTTCGATAATTAACATTCGGTCTTCGTTTTGAGTATGCGATTATAAGCGACGTTTCACGGCCATCAAGGAGGGTAGTATAGGTCCTCTCCCGACGTCATCGTGAATGTTATTGCGAGTTGTGCCACAAGGACTGACGGGGTACCATCCACTCGTATTGTCATCATCGTCACGACGACTGGAGCTATAGCACTCACCCGAGAGTCTTTGTTAGCGTTAATTGTTTACGTTCGACACATCACGGCCACTGAGGAGGGTAGAATAGGTCCTCACTCAATGCCTCCGTGAGTGTTAGTGTTCGATGATAATAGTGTATAGTATAGCAATATTGTATTTCGAAAATATGTGATTATCCTTCGAATAGCGATATATACGATATAGTTACATTATGATCTGAATCTCTGGTGCTAGGCGTAACGAGTATAACGAGTAGTAACAACGCACGAAAGCGCGGGTTGTTACAGTTTCCCCTACTTTAGGAAATTTTGTCCCGAAATTAATCCAATAGGTAGACTTCTAAGAGTTGATCTAGTACGAGTAGCGATACAGCGAGCGATTTGATCGTAAGTTGACAGCGAGAACGTTTCGGATAAGAGAAATCGACTGTGATAGCGAGAAGGCGACGTAAGACAGAAGTAATAACCCCACGAGTTGGCATTCCAAGGTACCACGTGTCTTAGAGAATTCGATGCGACTGAAATTGAAAGGTTTCTCATGACGTAGAATTAACTGAGTCGATCGTTAACCAACGTTACAAGAAGCGTTCGCTTTTAGATATTTAAAAAGGAATTTTAGGATGAAAATCTTTGAAAATTTTCCTTTTAACGTGAGGTCAACGGAGTCGATGTTAACCGATGTTGCAAGGAAGTTTAAGTTTTTAAGCATTTTAAGGAATTCGAAGGTGAAAACAAGGGTCACAAAAACTCTCCTATGACATGGGTTCAAGCTGAACTCGATGTCGAACCAATGTCTTAAGAAGGATTTTATTTTGACGTTGCAAAAGTTTAAGGAAAAACTGGGCTTATGAAACTTTTCTTGGACATGGAGTTAAGCTGATTCGATGTTAACTCCACGTCGTGAGAAAATTTCACTTGTCCACTGGTTTTAAATCAAAAATTTATAAAAAGACGTTTTAATCAGTACAAAAGGTAGTTAATTACCGAGCCCCACTTGGCACTTTCCCACGAAAGTTTGTTAATATGTTTAAAACACTTATATATAAGAAGTACCAGCGGCGTATCCACCATGCTTTGCCCATATTACTTCTGTTTCGTGAGGCAGTGTCAGGTGTGCCGATATGACACGGATAGATTTGCGTTTACTTGGCCCAATCGATAGTAAGTCGGACCAAGCATAAGATAGAATCGAATAGGTTAATCCGGCGAGTTGATAAGCGAGAAGCGAATAGCGCGTTTTCGTTTAGATTCCACATTAAACCCACATGGCACGTTTCCACGAGAGTTTGCTAACATGGCGAAACACCATGCTTAACCAGGTTAGTTTTGCCTCGTGAAGCGGTGTCAGGTGTACTAATACCACATAGACTGCAATGAACACCAAGCGAGCGATAAGCGGTAGACTATACACGATATGCGATAAGCGATTAGGTGATTAAACGAATATTACAAACACAACACTAGTAATGATGGCGATGAGAATCGAGTTACGATAAGCGGCAGTTGTTGTGTTGCAAGCAACGAAGGTATGCGGTTCGACTTTGATTGATTAACACCTCAGAGTTTAACTAACATTAGACCCCACATGGCCTTTTTCCACGAAAGGTCGCTGATATGACTAAAACACCTTGCCTTAATCATATGAGTTTCACCTCGTGAAGCGAGGTCATGTGTGCTAACTTAACACGAACATCACAGCTAACGGTATAGCGATAGATTGATACACAGGAAACGATATAGATTCACATAATAAGCGATAGAGATTGCGAGATACACATGATAAATGATTGCGATTAGTCGAGTTTTGTCTCGAATAAGCTTTACGTTATGTTGCGACGCATCACGATTATCGAGGAGGGTAGAATAGGTCCTCACCCGACAACATCGTGGGCGCTAATGTGCTTGATGAGATTGTTGCAACAGACTTACGACCGGTCCTGCGTTGATGCAATTGTCCTGCAAGGTAGACTCTCCAGAGTCCATCGATGAGACGATTGCATTGCGTTTGCAGACTTACGACAAGTCTTGCGACGATGCAATTTCAGTTGTTACGCCTTGCGATTGAGTGTAGTGTGTTGAAAATAATCACAATCGTATAATAGGTCTAATAACGTTCAACTCCACGTGGCACTTTCTTCACGGAACTTTGGTAGTATGATAAAGCACACCTTGCTTGACCCCTACTACTTTCATCTCGTGATTTGGTGTCACCTTTTGTCAAAACGCTATGGCACCTTAGAATTCACTACGATCTCCGTGCACTTGTGACAACCCTCACCAAACCAGGTATCCGTACAACTTAATTAATAATTAATTACTGCTTAATTATTGTGCTTGCTTGAACTTGTGAATAAACTGCTACTTGAATACTGATACATGTACTTACTTGCATCGTACTTTACTTGCTGTCACTACATTATTTACATGACTGAACCTTAGTGACAAACATGATGCACAAAAAGCACAGTAGCACGATAACGGATAACCTATTGAACATGCTAATAAAACCAGCATCAGGCAAACACTGCCTCTAAGGCCTGTATGAGCCTGAGATAGTTGCTACACTAGTGGTGAGTGTAGGGATACAAGGGTTGTAGAACTGCGTCTCTAGGGATAAGTTACAATGACTGGATGTGCCTAAAACGTACTCTAAGTACAAAATTCAGCACTTTACATAATAATTCAGCTTTTAGCTACCTAATAAAGTGCCAAAACATGAGAAAAATGTTACTAGACACTTTCCAAATTGTCAGAAATGAGTTGTGTCACTAAAAATGGTATTAACGACACTTTAAGCTTTGTTAAGCACTTTAACGGATTACTATGCAACCGAACTACCGGACTATACCCGGAACCTAAAAATAATGTCATTTTCATTATTTACCTTTTTCTGAGCCAGTCAGGGTCCCTGAATACCCTAACACCCATTGTAACGCGTGACACACAACTAACCGGGTTAAGCACTTAACTAACTTACTTAACCTAACTATATACTTAACATTTAGTTGGTTTTGGACTAGAACCCCCCCCCCCCCCTTACGATTTCGGTCACCATGGGGTGACACCTCATGTACTTGTAAGATTATTTTAATCTTCCATGTCTAATATCAATTAGACATATTAACTCTTGGATAATACACATAAATTTGTCTATAAGTTAGACCATTAACCCACATGATCATTCACATTACACAACTCAACTTCAAACACTCCTCTCTCTCTCTCTAAGGCTTCGGCCGAACACCCCCTTGAACACACCACCATCTTCGAGTCTTGATCAACCAATTCCAAGCTCATACGAGTGATAAGGATCGCATATAAGGAGTCTTGGTGCAAACGGAAGGCGAAGGACCTCACTCTCTTGCTTTTATCCACCCGATTTACGTCTAGATTCTTCCCTAGCCTCGAGCTAGTGGTATGTTACTTAAATCACCTACTCGAACTATTTTGAAGTGGTTAATACGATGTGTAACGGTTAAAACTCGAAATCTTACAAGATAATGCTTTAAAGTCTACTAAAAACACTAAAATGTTGGTTAAAAGCTTATAAGTTGTGTAAATGTTGTAGTATTTGATTTGTGTGATTATTTGGACCCGATCTATGTTGTGTTAGCTTGGATCATCATTTAACCCGGTTTAGTCATGATCTTGGATTATGACATAAAGATTGTTTAAATATAACAAGGGTTAGAAGATGAAACTCTACCACACAAGAATCATGAACTTGTGTAAAAGTGTTTTAGTTTGTACAATAGTGTTTAAAACTAGTAGATCTACGTATCTACAAGCGGTATTTTCAAAGGACCGAGTGTCAAAGAAATCATGTTTTTCTAAAGACGGATCTTACACTAACGAGAATGGTTTTTAGAACACACAAGTGTGTAAACACTTGTGTAACACAAAGTTTCGACAAAAATAATTATTTTTGTAAAAGATGACGAGAAGTTGTAAAAACGGAACTTCTCTAAAAACGAGGTTTTTACGAAACCGGATTGATTTATATAAAGATACACTAAAAGTAAGAATCTTTACTACATATTTTTGGATAAACCACAAGTTCATGAAATTTATGCATATTTTGACTAGTTTGTGGTTTGAACATTGTTTTGATTGAATAAGAAGATTGTTGGTTTGATTTATAAAAGAAAATGATACGCTTGAAAGCGTGGCCACCTCCAGTTACAGAGGAAACTCTGGCGAAATTTTTCCAAAAACCTAACACTTAGAAATATTTTCACTATAAGTGTTAGAAATACATTTTGACTTGTTTTCAAATTATAGATTTCGCCACGACTTATTTACAAAATATCGGAGGTGGGATTTCACAAAATAAAACGTGATACATAAATATATTTGGTATATATTTTTCACAACATCACTTGTATAAGTGTTTAGGATTATTTTGTGAACTACGTAAATATTATTTTTAGAGTAAAAATAATATTACTAAGTATTATTTTGGGAAAATCACATGTATTAAAATATAATATTTTTGGGAAGAATATTTATATTTTGAAGTTGGAAATAAAATATATTAAGTGAGACTTAATAGTGAAATCCGAATGTTACGAACACACATGTATTAAATCCCCCATCCTTGGGAAGGAGAATAACTACCAAGTATATACAGAATGTAAACACGAAATAGTTGCCTAACTATTTCCCAAAAACTTAAACCATAAAGCTAAGGCACGGCCATCCGTCTAATAGAGTTAGTACGCGTAGGTCGTCATACAGCTGATCGATTTGGAGGCATACTTGGTAGAGACGCACCACTGTGAGTTCATGTCCCCCTTTTCTCTAACTGTTTTCAGTTTTCTTAACTGCGGGGGTGAAATACATGTTACTTTAATTACGAGTACTTTATACATGGTATGGTTAGCGTAAGGAGGTTTACTACTTAGATCATGTGAGTGGGTAGGCGTGAACTGGAGACCATTAGTCCTCATTATAGGACCGAGGGACGTAAGCGGTAGATCTATCTGGGTGTAGCGAGCCCAACCACGGGTCCAACAGTACGGACCTCGGGGTGACTTTGTGCCCCGACGCAAAATCGCAAGGTTTGAGTCTTCCTACTTGCACTTCACACATATCAATGGCCTTGCAAACCGTTGGTGATCTCTTTTTCCTTATTTGCTACATACCAGGATTTTTATACTCACAAGGTTTATTTACTCACTTACACATGAACTCGCTCAACATTATTGTTGATTTTTCAACTTACATGTATTTCAGGAAATTAAAGATCTGGCGCGGTATGTTATGTTTTCCCGCTGCATAAGGGTTCCGAGGTCATCCCAGTTTAGGAAATGTGACTCTTTCCTGGACAAGTCACAAATCTTAAACTACGTTTTATTCAAGTTGATGTTTATGTCTTTCAAACAATGTTTTATGTTATGACGTTGTAAGTCCTTAAGACAATGTTATGTTACTTCGGTTTTTAAAACTTAAATCTATGGATGATCTTGCATGATTTTATGTCATATAGCTTTGTTATGATTAAGCTATGGTATTAAGAAGTCACACCAAAATTAACCATGCTTCCGCAAAGCCAGGGTGTGACAGCTTGGTATAAGAGCTCTGATCATAGCGAACTAGGATTCTTTCTCGAGTCTAGACTATGATCACTAGGGCTCTCACGAAAACATTTTTACTGCATACCACTTAAGTCCAGATCCAAAACTTTTTACAAACAAATGTTGAGCACATTTTATTTATTATTTATAGGCTCAGTCTAAAAAGGCTGAGGCTCGGTCTGAGAGGCCGAGGCTCGGTCTGGGAGATCGAGGTAGTTGGCTAGTGGGACTAGGAGAATTGGCTAGTGGGACTAGGAAGAGCAGTCTGAGAGGCTGGGAGAATTGGCTAGTGGGACTAGGAAGAGCAGTCTGAGAGGCTGAGAGAATTTGGCTAGTGGGACTAGGAAAGGCAGTCTGAGAGGCTGGGAGGCTAGTGGGACTAGGAGAATTATTTGATGCTTACTTGGCGACTTATGTGATTATTTGATTGTATGATTGACTGTTTGTGCATATTTGTGTTTATGTTACAGACACCATGGACACCTCTGGCACAGGTGACTCAGACACCACAGGACCTAGACCTATAGTATCAGATGACCTAGAGTCTTCAGAGCATGAGGTCCACACATCCGACGTTACTAGCACAGACGAGGATGACTTTCAGCCCTTTGCTTTACCTGATGGTGCTGATGAGCTCGCTGATGGCCCTTTGGCCGGGGACCTACCGTTAGTGGAGATCCCTGCTCCCGTACCGCTTGCTTCATATCCTGCTTACGATTTGCTTCTCGACGCCGACGATGATGGTGACGTCGATCTGTTTGATGACGAGCCCTTAGAGGATGAGGTTCAGGGCGAGGCCCTTCTTCCTGCTAGAGATCTTTTGATGATCGCAGATGCTCCCGCTGAGGAGTCACCTGCTCACTCACCGGTCCCAGACTCTTTCGAGTCTGTGGCCTCCGCACCTTCACACACCCAGAGTGCGCAGCACTTCTCACATGGATCCGATCCCGACCAGGCATCCTCTGTTGCCCCTATTTCTAGTTTTGCTTTCGACCACGAGGATGTGGAGGATTCCAATCCTGTCTTTTCCCCAGGATTCGACCTAGATGAGGATATAGAGTTTATACCCATGGATCAGCCTATGGAGGATCCAGTCGACCCAGTTGATCCCATCGACCCTGAGTTTGATTTTGAGATGGCCTTTGATGAGCCCGAGCAGCCACTAGACCCTGCTCCTGACCCAGTACTTGAGCATGACCCAGTTCATGCTGACGCACCTATTATTGAGCCTGTCATTGCTGACCCACCTATTGATGATCATCCTATAGATGCTCCGTTGTTAGAGGGCGATCATGTCATTGCTGCTGATCATGTTGATCCCCCACTTTTTGCTGATGCACCAGTTGACCCCCTTGTTGCACCTCACCATGATCCTATGCCAGTTCAGTTTGATCGTACACTTTTTGAGGCACAGGTGGACCCACGAGATGAGCATGCCCAGTGTGGGTGGATTCCTGCTGATGACGTGGCCCACCTTTTCCCCCTCAGATCCCTGATACCCGTCACATTGATACTTCCTTTTCATTTCCTCGGTTTACACTTCCAGCACGAGCTGGAGAGGGTTCTTCGGCTCACCCTTTTGGACACATACCGGTATCTATCCCTGCTATACCACCGTCTGCTACTTTTCCCCTTGTTTCTCCATTTCATGTGGCACCTTTTGATCCCACCAGTGAGCCGTTACTTTGGACATCATCTTCTGCTATGCCACCGACTGACCCCTACCATTCTTTCCACATGGGGTATACTATTGAGGACGTTTTGATGTCTTTTGTCGCCCAGCACGAGGCACACACACAGCGCATTCAGGAGCTTGAGAGAGCTCAGCCGCCGCCGTGTCAGTGCCAGGGTCAGACCCACTCTCCTTTGCAGCCCTCTCGACCTGTACCACCAAACTATGCTGCACGCCTTTTTGCCCTGGAGCAGCAGGTTGCTTCTTTCTTGCGTACCCAGAGAGCCATGGAGGAGGACTGGCTCCACTTGCGCCGCTTGTTTTACACTCACTTTCCCCCTCCTCCACCGCCATCCGTGTAGAGCTCTTCAGTACCGTGTAGGTAGACATTGGTGAGAAGACGGCGAATGCTTTTGACTGCACAGCATTTTTGGAGACTACATTATGATTCTGACTTTTGTTGACGTGTATTTGATGTATTGATACTGATTTGATATAGTTTTTGGACTAGGGTGATGTAGCCCTTAGTCGACTGATGTTGTATAACACTGTGATGTACTTGTACGCTTACTATGTGGTCTCAATATATGGCAATCGCAATATTCTCATCATACTTGATGCTTGATTTGGTTATTTGTATTCTATGACATGGGATGTTGTGTGATTGATATGAATATAACATGAGATGTTATGTACTATTACTATCATAAAGCGTATGTATATTATAACTATGGCCTGACCGACGTAAACACATCTTTTAGAAGATGCCGCCGAAACGTCCAACGCCGATGCCTACCAATGAGGCAGAACTCCAGCAAGTCATTGCTGCTGCCATCGCACAATACGCCGCTTCGCAAGGAGGACCCAGCGGAAGCAGCTCAAACAACAACGGCAACAACAATCCACCTCATGGGTGCACCTACAAGCAGTTTCTATACTGCAAACCGGTCAACTTTGATGGCACAGGAGGTGCTGTCGCCTTTGTTCGTTGGGCCGAGAAAATTGAATCTGTTCTTCGCATGAGCAAATACGCACCAGACCAGCAAGTCACCTATATCTCAGGACTATTCTTGGATGGAGCCCTCTCTTGGTGGAATCTGCAAGTACAGACACTTGGTGAAGCTGCTGCCTACGCACTAACCTGGACCGAACTGAAGGAACTTATGCGCAGGAAGTACTGCTCTCGCGTGGAAATCCAAAGATTGGAAACCGAGTTCTGGCATTTGAAAATGGAAGGTCCAAAGATCGCAGAATACGTTCAAAGGTTCCATGACTTATCGCATGTGGTACCTTACATGGTCACTCCGGAGTTCAAGCGAATTGAACGTTTCATTTGGGGATTAGCTCCTCAAATCATAAGCATTGTGACCTCATCCAAGCCTGCGACCATTACCGAGGCAATTGATTTGAGCGTAGCTCTCACAGAGGAGGCGATCCGCCTAAACAAGTTTGGTGATGTTGAGCAAAAGAAGAAAGAGACTCACGTCGAGTCATCAGGAGGTAACAAACGGAAGTTCTCGAACTTCAAGCAGGGCGCCAGTGTGGTTGTTAAGAAAGGAGAGCAAAACGCGCCAGCTCAGGATACAGCTGGTGGTAGGAGGAAAGGTAAAGGATATATGGGTGCACATCCCAAGTGCAACTCTTGCCAACGCCATCACTCTGGCCGATGCGAGCCAAAAGTATGTGAAGCTTGTGGAAAGACTGGCCACTTGAAGGATTCTTGTTGGGCTAGCGCTGGCCGGGGAGGCCAGGGAGGATTTGGGAATAGAAATAATCGTGGTGGTATTGGGAATCGCCCACAGGGGAACAACGGAGGAAATGGGAATCGAGGCAATAATGCTGATCAGGCCGGTAATGCGAACCAAAACAACAACCAAGCTGGTGGAAACGGGCAAAGACTTGGGTGCTTTAACTGTGGTGATATTGGGCATTTTAAGAAGAACTGCCCAGAGTTAAACCAAGCCCGTGGAAGAGTGTTCCAAATCGAAGCAAGGGAAGCGCGCCAGGACCCCAATGTCGTTACTGGTACGTTCCCTGTAAATCAACGCTATGCATCCGTTTTATTTGATACTGGTGCCGATTATAGCTTCGTGTCGTTAGAGTTTAAGAATATGCTTGGTTTAGCCACTAATAAGTTAGATATTCCGTACTCAATCGAATTGGCCAATGGAAAGTTAGTAGAAGCCAATGAAGTTATCAGAGGCTGTGTGATCGAATTGGGAGAGCGTGAGTTTGCTCTGGATCTACTACCAGTCCAGTTGGGAAGCTTCGACGTGGTGGTAGGAATGGATTGGTTATCAGGCAACAAGGCTGAGATAGTTTGTCATGAAAAGGTTGTTCGTATCCCAACCGAAGATGGCGAAACAATTGTGGTTCACGGGGAGAAGCATGATACACCGTTAAGAATTATCAGCTGCCTGAAAGCACGAAAATGTTTGCAGAAGGGATGTGTTGCCTTCCTGGCACACATTGTGGATAAGAAGGCTGCTGAGCCGAGAATAGAAGACATCCCTGTCGTGAGGGAATATCCAGAAGTCTTCCCAGAAGACTTACCTAGACTGCCACCTCAGAGGCAAGTAGAGTTTCGCATTGACTTAGTTCCAGGCGCCGCGCCTGTGGCTAAGGCACCTTATAGACTTGCTCCGTCTGAGATGCAAGAACTGTCGACACAACTTCAAGAGTTGTTAGACAAGGGATTTATCCGACCAAGCTTCTCGCCTTGGGGAGCTCCGGTCCTGTTCGTCAAGAAGAAGGACGGTAGTTTTCGTATGTGCATCGACTACAGAGAATTGAACAAGCTGACGATCAAGAATAGATACCCTCTGCCAAGGATTGATGATCTGTTTGACCAACTGCAAGGCTCAAGCTTTTACTCCAAGATCGATTTGCGATCTGGATACCATCAGTTGAGGATACAAGAGGAAAGTATCCCGAAGACAGCCTTCAGAACTCGTTATGGACACTACGAGTTCCTTGTTATGCCGTTTGGTCTGACAAACGCACCTGCAGTGTTTATGGATCTGATGAATAGAGTTTGCAAGCCGTACTTGGACAAGTTCGTGATTGTGTTTATCGACGACATCTTGATTTATTCAAGGACAAAGGCTGAGCACGAACAACATTTAAGAGCTATTTTGGTGCTGCTAAAGAAAGAACAGTTGTATGCCAAATTCTCTAAGTGCGAGTTTTGGCTACGTGAAGTCCAATTTCTTGGACACGTGGTAAATGGAGATGGAATCCACGTGGATCCAACCAAGATCGAAGCGATCAAGAATTGGGAAACTCCAAAGACGCCAACCGAGATTCGACAATTCTTGGGTTTGGCTGGTTACTATCGAAGGTTCATTGAGGATTATTCAAAAATCGCTCAACCTTTGACACTCCTCACGCAGAAAGATAAGAAGTTTGATTGGGGAATCAAACAGGAAGAAGCGTTCCAGATATTGAAGGATAAGCTCTGCAATGCGCCAATCTTAGCACTACCAGAAGGTACAGATGATTTCGTGGTATACTGTGACGCCTCACGTCAAGGATTGGGTTGTGTGTTGATGCAACGCCAAAAGGTTATTGCTTACGCATCGCGTCAATTGAAAGTGCACGAAAAGAACTATACCACTCATGATTTGGAACTTGGCGTAGTGGTTTTTGCATTAAAGATCTGGAGACACTACCTTTATGGTACGAAGTGTACAATCTTTACAGATCACAAGAGCCTACAGCACATATTCAATCAGAAGGAGCTGAATATGAGGCAAAGACGATGGGTTGAGTTGCTGAACGATTACGACTGCGAGATAAAGTATCATCCAGGGAAGGCGAATGTGGTCGCCAATGCCCTTAATCGAAAAGAGAGGATCAAGCCCATAAGGGTTAGGGCTTTAGAAATGATTATCCGAACCGATCTTTCCTTGCGCATTCGTGCCGCGCAGAAAGAAGCTCTCAAGGAAGGAAACCTCGAAGAAGAATATCTCCGTGGGATGGAGAAGCTACTGGTACCAAACGAGGAAGGAACGTTATGTTTTGAGAAAAGGATTTGGGTTCCTTTGTTTGGAGGTTTAAGGAAGGTTATTTTTGATGAAGCTCACAAGTCGCGGTACTCTATCCACCCAGGAGCGGACAAGATGTACCAGGATCTCAAAGATTATTATTGGTGGCCTAGGATGAAAGGCGATGTTGCTGTTTATGTGAGCAAATGTTTAACGTGCGCTAAGGTTAAAGCCGAATACCAGAAGCCTTCAGGACTTCTGCAACAACCTGAGATTCCCAAATGGAAATGGGAACAAATCTCCATGGATTTTATTACAAAGTTGCCAAGAACGCCAAGAGGCCATGACACTATTTGGGTAATAGTGGATCGACTAACAAAGTCAGCACACTTCTTACCTATCAGAGAGAAGGATAATACGAGCAAATTGGCTGAAATTTATATGAGAGAGATCGTTGCACGTCATGGAGTGCCTCTCTCGATCATCTCTGATAGAGACGGAAGGTTTGTGTCAAGGATATGGCAATCCTTCCAAGAAGCGTTTGGATCACAATTGAATCTGAGCACTGCGTTTCACCCGCAAACTGACGGTCAAAGCGAGCAAACGATACAGACTTTGGAAGACATGCTGAGAGCGTGTGTTATGGATTTTGGGCGGTAGCTGGGACAAGCATTTGCCTTTGGTCGAATTTTCTTACAACAACAGCTACCACACCAGTATTGGCGTCGCGCCATTCGAAGCCCTTTACGGACGCAAGTGCCGATCACCCTTATGTTGGGCTGACGCAGGTGATAGGCAGCTTGCTGGTCCCGAAATCGTCCAAGAGACGACAGACAAGATTGCGCAGATTCTTAAACGCATCGAAGCAGTTCGCCACAGACAGAAGGCCTATGCGGATCCAAACCGAAAACACGTGGAATTCCAAGTTGGAGAAATGGTGTTATTGAAAGTTTCACCCTGGAAGGGTGTGGCATGCTTCGGAAAGCGTGGGAAGTTAAATCCGCGCTACATTGGTCCTTTCAGAATTTTGGAAAGAATAGGACTAGTAGCATACAAGCTGGACTTGCCTGCTGAACTCCATACAGTTCACGATACATTTCATGTATCCAACCTGAAGAAAAGTCCAACTCAAGATGACATTGCCATTCCCATCGACGAGATTCATGTTGACGACACGCTCCATTTCGTTGAAGAACCGGTTGAGGTTACGGATTGGAAAGTAAACAAGACCCGCCGGAGCAGTGTCAAGCACGTCAAAGTTCGTTGGAATGCCAGACACGGTCCTGAATACACCTGGGAGCGTGAGGACCGGATGAAAGAGAAATACCCCCACCTATTTCCTAAGAACCCTGCATCTACAAGCAGAACTTAAAATTTCGGGACGAAATTTTTCTAACGGGGGGAGAATGTGACAACCCTCACCAAACCAGGTATTCGTACAACTTAATTAATAATTAATTACTGCTTAATTACTGTGCTTGCTTGAACTTGTGAATAAACTGCTACTTGAATACTGATACATGTACTTACTTGCATCGTACTTTACTTGCTGTCACTACATTATTTACATGACTGAACCTTAGTGACAAACATGATGCACAAAAAGCACAGTAGCACGATAACGGATAACCTATTGAACATGCTGATAAAACCAGCATCAGGCAAACACTGCCTCTAAGGCCTGTATGAGCCTGAGATAGTTGCTACACTAGTGGTGAGTGTAGGGATACAAGGGTTGTAGAACTGCGTCTCTAGGGATAAGTTACAATGATTGGATGTGCCTAAAACGTACTCTAAGTACAAAATTCAGCACTTTACATAATAATTCAGCTTTTAGCTACCTAATAAAGTGCCAAAACATGAGAAAAATGTTACTAGACACTTTCCAAAGTGTCAGAAATGAGTTGTGTCACTAAAAATGGTATTAACGACACTTTAAGTTTTGTTAAGCACTTTAACGGATTACTATCCAACCGAACTACCGGACTATACCCGGAACCTAAAAATAATGTCATTTTCATTATTTACCTTTTTCTGAGCCAGTTAGGGTCCCTGAATACCCTAACACCCATTGTAACGCGTGACACACAACTAACCGGGTTAAGCACTTAACTAACTTACTTAACCTAACTATATACTTAACATTTAGTTGGTTTTGGACTAGAACCCCCGCCCCCCCCCCCCCCCTTACGATTTCGGTCACCATGGGGTGACACCTCATGTACTTGTAAGATTATTTTAATCTTCCATGTCTAATATCAATTAGACATATTAACTCTTGGATAATACACATAAATTTGTCTATAAGTTAGACCATTAACCCACATGATCATTCACATTACACAACTCAACTTCAAACACTCCTCTCTCTCTCTCTCTAAGGCTTCGGCCGAACACCCCCTTGAACACACCACCATCTTCGAGTCTTGATCAACCAATTCCAAGCTCATACGAGTGATAAGGATCGCATATAAGGAGTCTTGGTGCAAACGGAAGGCGAAGGACCTCACTCTCTTGCTTTTATCCACCCGATTTACGTCTAGATTCTTCCCTAGCCTCGAGCTAGTGGTATGTTACTTAAATCACCTACTCGAACTATTTTGAAGTGGTTAATACGATGTGTAACGGTTAAAACTCGAAATCTTACAAGATAATGCTTTAAAGTCTACTAAAAACACTAAAATGTTGGTTAAAAGCTTATAAGTTGTGTAAATGTTGTAGTATTTGATTTGTGTGATTATTTGGACCCGATCTATGTTATGTTAGCTTGGATCATCATTTAACCCGGTTTAGTCATGATCTTGGATTATGACATAAAGATTGTTTAAATATAACAAGGGTTAGAAGATGAAACTCTACCACACAAGAATCATGAACTTGTGTAAAAGTGTTTTAGTTTGTACAATAGTGTTTAAAACTAGTAGATCTACGTATCTACAAGCGGTATTTTCAAAGGACCGAGTGTCAAAGAAATCATGTTTTTCTAAAGACGGATCTTACACTAACGAGAATGGTTTTTAGAACTACCAAGTATATACAGAACGTAAACACGAAATAGTTGCCTAACTATTTCCCAAAAACTTAAACCATAAAGCTAAGGCACGGCCATCCGTCTAATAGAGTTACTACGTGTAGGTCGTCATACAGCTGATCGATTTGGAGGCATACTTGGTAGAGACGCACCACTGTGAGTTCATGTCCCCCTTTTCTCTAACTGTTTTCAGTTTTCTTAACTACGGGGGTGAAATACATGTTACTTTAATTACGAGTACTTTATACATGGTATGGTTAGCGTAAGGAGGTTTACTACTTAGATCATGTGAGTGGGTAGGCGTGAACTGGAGACCATTAGTCCTCATTATAGGACCGAGGGACGTAAGCGGTAGATCTATCTGGGTGTAGCGAGCCCAACCCCAGGTCCAACAGTACGGACCTCGGGGTGACTTTGTGCCCCGACGCAAAATCGCAAGGTTTGAGTCTTCCTACTTGCACTTCACACATATCAATGGCCTTGCAAACCGTTGGTGATCTCTTTTTCCTTATTTGCTACATACCAGGATTTTTATACTCACAAGGTTTATTTACTCACTTACACATGAACTCGCTCAACATTATTGTTGATTTTTCAACTTACATGTATTTCAGGAAATTAAAGATCTGGCGCGGTATGTTATGTTTTCCCGCTGCATAAGGGTTCCGAGGTCATCCCAGTTTAGGAAATGTGACTCTTTCCTGGACAAGTCACAAATCTTAAACTACGTTTTATTCAAGTTGATGTTTATGTCTTTCAAACAATGTTTTATGTTATGAAGTTGTAAGTCCTTAAGACAATGTTATGTTACTTCGGTTTTTAAAACTTAAATCTATGGATGATCTTGCATGATTTTATTTCATATAGCTTTGTTATGATTAAGCTATGGTATTAAGAAGTCACACCAAAATTAACCACGCTTCCGCAAAGCCAGGGTGTGACAGCACTGACCCAAATAATCCCGTGTGCACCCGTGATTAATCGTTCCTTGCACGTTTATCGTACCTCGTTCTAAGAGTGTAGTGAGGGTAAAACACATTATTTCGTGATATAGTATATAGTATGTGCGTGAATCTAGTCTAAGTGCGACGACTAGAGCGTGATAGAGAAGACGAAGACGAGAGTTAATGTTACGCGTAGTGGCAACATCGAGTAAATAGAGTAGGTTCAAACTTAGAAATTAACGCCGAAAATCATATCATTACAACTTTATCCTACGCTTGCTAGATACTTGATGTTGAAGGCTTTTGCCGGAGCTGTTGTTGTTGTACTCAAGTTCACGGTTCGATGCGGCAGGTGAAGTGACCGTAACGGTTGCAGTTATTGCAATAGCGACAGTCAGCCCCAACCGGATGATGATAGGTACACGAGTAACACTGAGGATGAGCTCCAGTGTAAGCTCGTTTTGGGAACACCGGAACTGTTCGAAGAGGTTTCGGTTGCAGCAATTCGGTGGTTGATGAGCTCGGGCTTGAAGTCTTTCGCTTGCGGCTGGGTTTGTCGGTGTCTTGCGATGAGGTGTCGTCGTTGGAGGATTCGTCTGAAGACTCACTTGCAGAGTCTTTGGCTGATTTGTCTGAAGATCCGTCGGCAGATTTGTCAGAAGAATCGGCAGCAGATCCGTCCGAAGAATCGTTAGCAAATTCGTTAGAAGAATCGTTAGCTGATTCGTTAGAAGAATCGCCAGCAGATTTGTCAGAAGGTTCGTCAGTAGATTCATCAGGAGATTCGTCAACATGTGTTGGATCTGAGTTTGATTCTGATTGTATTTTATGTTTGTAATTAAGATGAAAATGGATGAGTGTGCAGCGGAATTATGATGAAAACAAACTTTGCATACAATCAAACGAGAGTAATACTTTGATCAAACATCTTTTCACAATGAATCGAAAGATTGAATTTATTTCAATAACGATTACAATGATTGATGAATGAATGCAAACTCCCCCTCAGCCAGAGCTCAGTAGTTTGTTCGTGCAAAGAAGGCGATAATGCAAAAGAGCTAATAGAACAGTACAAAGTACTGAACTATTTATAGGCACTTACAAACCACTGAGCATCTTAGCTGACGTCACCATGAAAGTGAAATCTAACCTCCTAACAAACTCTAACCTCTGATCTATACAAACACTGATGTACTAACTACTGCTATTACATTTCATTACATAAAAGACACTTAAACAACTGTTGCATCCTTCCACTGCTGTGAACCCGGCAGTGCTTGTCCGGATCAGCAGTACTAGACTCAAAGCAGTAGATTGAATCAGCAGAGCTTTGGTCTTCCATCGGTCTTTGACATTGGGCAGTAGATGCAAGGCAGCAGTTGTAGGTCAGCACTTAGTAAGATCAGCAGATAGGAGGTCAGCAGATATGAAACCACTTTCAAGGGGAGAGATTTGTATGTAAACATCTGCTTATTCTGGATCCACTGCTCTGATCCAGTTTTGGCTTTAATTATCTGTTCCTCTGATAGGGTTCAATCCCAACAACATGTTCGCCTGAAGGATTAACGGCGATTGCTTGATGAGCTGGCTTGACAGGATTCCTTGAGAATAATCCTTCCATGAGTCGTTTGTTGTTGATTTCTGCAGCTAAGCGGTAGGCTTCTTCGATAGTAGTAGGTCTTGCAGCTTCGACAAAATCACCCACACACTCAGGCAAACCACGAATGTACTTCGCGATGGATTTCTCTGAAGTGTTGACTTGACTTGGGCAGATTGTGCTAATCTGTTTGAACCTTGCGGTGTAGCCAGCATTGTCACCTTCGGCTTGCTTGATTTCCCAAAACTCGTCTTCTAGCTTCTGAATTTCGTGTGGAGGACAGTATTCTTTCTTCATGAGTTCCTTCAGCTTATCCCAAGAGAGGGCGTAAGCTGCGGAGATCCCACGTTTGTTGCGTTCGGCGGTCCACCAGTGGAGTGCTCGTGATTGAAATACTTCGGTAGCGCAAGTAATACGGAAACTATCGGGACACCCGCTTTGACGAAGGGTAACTTCGATAGAATCGAACCACTGGAGTAGTTGAGTCGCACCTCCTTCACCCGTGAACTCCATTGGGTCACAGGCTTTGAAGTGCTTGTAGAGAAAAGTAGATTGCGGCGCTTCCGTCTTGGAGTCTTCCGAGGCTCGAGAGTTGCTGGGAGAGTGCACTTGAGCGGCAATTCGAGGAATAAGCTTACTCACTTCCTTAGTCACAAGTGATGCAATCCTCTTATTGACACTTAGTTTGGCTCTCCTCCTAGCTACTCGTCTCGAGGTAGAGTTGTTGGAAGGCATCTAGACAGAAAGAGACTTGGAGTGAGATTCGATCATAATGATTTTGAGTTTTGCGATGCGATTGATCGTGTTCAAAACTTGGTGCGATAGTATAGTAGTAATACGAGTCACATAGGAGCCACAAAGGAGACACGAACTTCCTAAGTTCTCACACAATGACTTGTTGTTTATATGTATATATAGGTATTTATATAACTGAAATTTGTATTCATACACATACAGGTCGGTTTAGAATATGTGAGGTCGCGTTGAGGTGAGATAACGAGAGCAAAGACGATAGATTATGCATTAATTTTGTTGCGAACGTTCGGGTTTCGTTTTAGATTGCGATGGCTGTGCGAATTGTGCGTTTATAAAGTAGGGAGTGAAAATCGTTAAATCGAGAAATCGATAACGCGTAAAGTTTCAAAACGTAAATAAGTTCCAGCCAGTTGTAAAATTGGTTGTTCGTACGATAGAGTGCCTTGGGTATTTAGGCGTCGACTACCCAAGGTAACCCAACTATATCTAACAAGCTCGTGCACACGCGTTGACTTAGAAGACTCCATGCTTCCACCGGGATGCAGCTCATGGCATTCGTCTTCCTAGTCCTCGCATGGCTCGAGTTATCGTGATAGTCGAGTCCTTGGTGAGAGCTTTTTGAAACCCAATTTATAGAGAGTGGAACGACTTATTAAGGTACGGGTTTCACCCCTGTCTTAACAGTTTCGTTCCTAATTGTGGTTATGCTCTTCGAATAAATTCGTGAGTTCCACTAGATTTCGAAATGGAGACTTTCGTCGAGATGTGGATGTCACTCCTAACTCGATGAAAGGTTCTCGTGCTAGAAAAATGCGCTGAGGGAGCAATCCTATCGAGAGTTCTTGGTTTTCACACCTGATCTCGACTGGATCGCTCGGTTTTGTTATGCGAGTATTTTTGTAAACATGTGTATTGTGTCGGCCTTAGGAAAGGCTAAGTAGTATTTCAGCCTTAGGAAAGGCTTCTTCGTGTGAAGTTGTAGTACGTGTTGTTCACACAAAGTGCTAGCTTTTAGCAATTTCGGTCGAGAGTATCAAGTAGGCCCGATACAAACCCTACTGGTTCGTACGAGTCGGCCTGTTGGTACTTAGACTATAGACTAGGTCAATCTTTAAGACGTCGACCCGGACTAGGTCGAGTCTGACCTAATTCCCTATAGTTATGGCTCTGATACCAATCTGTCACACCCCAACCGATGGCGGAATCATCGGGGCGCGGCACTAGGCGAATAAGATTGCTCAAGAGAATCCATAACAACTATATTGCGATAATATTTAATACATTCGTTATCCCATACTAACAAATAATACAATCACATAAGTTATCACAGATTTCTTGTCCTCTCGAACAATACAAATCCGACAACCTAGATTTTAGTTGAGTTTCTAGACTTCCTAGCTTGATTTGATATAGTCTGCGATCTAGCCTGCAACATACGTTAAAATATTTGTCAATACAAAAGTATTGGCGAGTATACAGGTTTGATAAGTATAGCATAATAGATAAAAAGTGCTGTGAATTTCCACATGCATAAACGTAATACACGACATATATACTCACAAAGCTGATACTACCAACTAAGTCCTCGATGCTCGAATGTACGATGGCATAACTAGACCCCGTAGGGCGCAATAGTACTATACTAGTCGTGGTGGGACGTTGCGAGTATAAGCCCTAGCACATATGCAACTAGCATCACGTATGTCTATGCATAACAGTTATTCGCAAGTGATAATTCGATTGATTGAATATTTCATTTGATAAGTTCGATTTGTTAGAAACGTATGTTACACCCAAAATTCGATTAAAAAGGGGTCAAGTATACTCACAGTGCGTATTTAGAGAGAATACAACTTGATTGAGTCGGTTGCGAGTACGTCTGTGTTGATCCTTGAAGAACAGAGTAAACGATGTACGGTTAAGCGAGATTAGTCTTGAAAAGTCACTCACTGGGTCGAATGGTGCTCATCCGTGCTGATTGACATGTTATCCGGCCGGATAACAGGTGATCCGTGCGGATGATGTGTGATCCGTGCGGATCATGTGTGATCCGTGCGGGTAAGTGGTGACTCGTCCGAATTGTCATCCGTACGAAGTAAGTGGTGGTTCGTGCGGATTGTCATCCGTTCGAATAGATGTAACTCGTGCGGATTGTAAGTATTATCTGTGCGGACAACCGGTTATCCGTGCGGATTGTCATGTATCCCGTCCGGATGCCATGTATCCGTCTGGATGACATGTATCCATCCGGATGACATGTTATCCGTGCGGATTACATGTTATCCGTGCGGATTACATGTGATCCGTGCGGACAACACGCCTGTTTCGTATTCTAAATTATGTTTCTGAGTGTTTATCGGAAGGAACACGTGTAGCTTTACCGGAACAGTGTAATCTCGCACCAACACTTGAAGTTCCATCAATTCCGACCCGCTCTAACGGCCGGGAATCACCCCGTTCCATCAGATCTGGCCGTTCGTGATGGTTCTTCATGGTTAATTCGAAATCGCACAGTTCCTTGGTTAAATACAAAGATTTAGGCGAGATGTGTTACCAAAACATGTGGAAATCACCCAGATCTGAGTCGTTTATGGTGGGATGAGGTCACAACTGGAAGTTCATAAGAACTCTTGGTGACATCACCTCAAAACGCATCAAATCCGCAGATTTCACGGTTAGAAATTGAGTTTTGAAAGATAGAATGATGTAGATTTGAGTGTAGATCATAGAAGTACAAGTTTCTAGGTTGAAATCTTACCGGGATCGCGAGAAATCGAGAGAAAAGGGTCTTGAAGCGTGTTTGGTCGAGTAGGAGCTGTCACATCACTGTTCAAGTGATGTGACATGGTATTTATAGGCAACAGAGAGGAGAAGGGAGTTCTGGTCCGGATTTCCCGTTCGTGCGGATAGCCCATCCGCGCGGATAGCTGTCCGTCCGGATTGTTGTCCGTCCGGATGGCTATCCGTCCGGATGGCTATCCTGACGCGATGAATTTCTTCGCTTTCTAATAGTTGCGATAGTTTTCGAACTACGGGCCTTTCATAGTAAATTATTATTATTATTATTATTATTATTATTATTATTATTATTATTATTATTATTATATACGTATATATATATCACTAGTGGTCGTATTTACGTATCCATAATCCACAGTTTCGATAATTAACAATCGGTCTTCGTTTTGAGTATGCGATTATAAGCGACGTTTCACGGCCATCAAGGAGGGTAGTATAGGTCCTCTCTCGACGTCATCGTGAACGTTATTGCGAGTTGTGCCACAAGGACTGACGGGGTACCATCCACTCGTATTGTCATCATCGTCACGACGACTGGAGCTATAGCACTCACCCGAGAGTCTTTGTTAGCGTTAATTGTTTACGTTCGACACATCACGGCCACTGAGGAGGGTAGAATAGGTCCTCACTCAATGCCTCCGTGAGTGTTAGTGTTCGATGATAATAGTGTATAGTATAGCAATATTGTATTTCGAAAATATGCGATTATCCTTTGAATAGCGATATATACGATATAGTTACATTATGATCTGAATCTCTGGTGCTAGGCGTAACGAGTATAACGAGTAGTAACAACGCACGAAAGTGCGGGTTGTTACATTTGATTTGTAGATAATCTATTTATTTTATCGCATTAGTTGTATTAAGTGGAGTACTTGTTAATAATCGAGGTTTAATCGCTATTAATCGTATGTTTAATCGATTTATCGCTTATCGCAATCGCATTCGCAGCTCGAATTATGTGTTCTGGTTATTGTTTTACGTGTGTGTGCCAATTATGTGTTACTTATGCATGTTATATTTATGTTGAGGTGTTAATCGAAATCGCAATCTATCGCATCGCAATCGAATCAAAACGCTAAACGCAGTAATTAGGATGATAGTATGTTAGATATAGTAGTTGGGATTAAAAGTAATTTGATAAGCAACTCTATCGCATCGCTCCCTCGAATCGCATAGCAAAGCTTAACCCTCGAATCGAAATGACTAAACTCATCGCGCCGAACACTCGAATCGAGTGGCCAACCGACCGAGTGGCCAACCGATCGGATTGCCATCTGATCGGGTTCCCACCCGACCGAGTTGCCACCCGATCGGACTGCCACCCAATCAGCCCGCCTCCTTCCCACTTTCTTTTTATGGAAACCCTATAAATACCCTCATATGTCATACCACTTGATGTTGACAGCTCTCACTCGACCAGCTCGCTCCAGCCTTCATTTCCCTCGATTTCTTCCGATTCTTGTAAATTTTCAACCTAAATCTTATACTTTCTGGATCTACACGCACTCCTACACCTTTCTATCTTTTGAATCTCAACTTTTAACCGAGAAATCTGTGGATTTGAGGTGTTCTAGGATGATGTTATCATGGTGTTCTTATGAACTTTATGTTTTGGCCTCATTTCACCAAAAACGACTTAGATCTGAATGATTTCCACACAAATGAACAAAGATCTTGCATAGATCTGAACATATTCACGGTGAAAAGGATTGAAAGATGTTTTCCAACCTTCTTTCAACTCTTTTACACTCAATGCACTCAAACCTGATGGAATCGGAGCTTGTTCTGATCTTCTACTCGTTCGTAGTAATGTATCAGTTCAAGATCTGAATGCCATCCGAGAGATATTGATCTCGGGTTTGAACATGAACTACCGGCTCGAACCGTGAACCGGTCGGACTTGGGTGATTTCTGTGCGGTCGAGTCACTTGGTCCGAGTTAAGGGTTCTGATTGTTCAAGCAAGGTATCAACACATCTCGTTCAAAACTACAAAACTTCAAGCAGAATCAACTGTCAAGACGATCAGGATGTCGGAACGGATTACCGATCGACCGGCCATTCGATCGGGTTGCAGTGTGGTTCCACACTCTAACATTTTATTCAACTATTCAAGGAATTGGACGTTGAACGGATTACCGTCCGATCGGATTGTCATCCGATCGAGCGACCGGTCGATCGTGTGACGTCTAGGACTTTGATACTTAAACAATTTTCAGCATGTTCAATACAAAAGATAGCCACCCGATCGGATTGCTATCCGATCGAGTGACCGTCCTGCTGTGAATTTGTTCTCACACTGAGAAGCCTCGCCAATCGGATTGCCGTCCGATCGAACGACCGTTCGATCGACCGACCTGAAGGGTAGAGATACTTCTCTATTTTCAAAATGCTACAACGAAAACTTCAAAAGTCAAACCATCATACACAAACACATCCTCATCAAGCAAGGTGACAATCCAATCGAATGGCCATTCGATCGGATAACCATCTGAACGGGTTGCCACCCGATCGACTGGCCATCCGATCGGATTTCCATCTCGATCGGATTACCATCCGATCCTTGGTACACTTATATCGTTATATGCCCCGCTTATCGTTATGCTATCGCTAACTGTTCCGGCTAATTCCGCTCTAAGCGCTCCCTTCAATCCACAAACTCAATCGCTGTGAGTATACTCGAACCCTTTTTGCTTTACGCACTTTTGGTGTTACATACGTTACTTATTCTAAATCACATCAAACACACTACGCAATACTTTAACGCTAACCACTTCTGTATGTTATACGTGACTCGATAAATGCTTGTTTGTTATGTTTACACATAGATTGTTGTATACCTGCCTTAGCAACGATAGTACTATTTGTTTGGACTCAGCACCTGTTCACTCAGGGGTTGTTAAGGAGAATTAATTACATGGTTCATAGTGGTGAATATGTATTACGAACTGCCTTGGGCAGTCAACCCGCAGTCATTGGTATCGATAGGATCATGTCGATAACTAACGTGCTTCGCATCACACGTTATGCATAAGATGCTAAGACGCCTTGTTCGCTGTGTGATGAAATCAAGGCTAGGAAAGAGTCCTAGAAACAAATAAACAAATTGTCTATTGTGAAATCTGAGTTATCAGAACAGAACTACTTGTCTTGATTTTGTCTGTAATAATTATGCTACTTATTATGTCATGGTATGGGACGTGATGCTTTTAAATAATTGGTAATCATAGTTGTTATGGAAACTTCTGGACAATCTGTTTCGCTCAGTGCCACACCCCGATGTTTCCGCCATCGGTTGGGGTGTGACAATGACGATCAAGAAATACATCCGTGCTTTACCAGATTGTGTTGTTGACTTTGTTCAAGCTGCGAAGACGACGACAATCGAAGAGACGTATTTACTCGCTGTCGAGATTAATGACAAGCGAGTGTTGGATGGTTACTTCAAGAATACCACCAAAAGTCTCCATCAAGTTATCGCTACTCCCACCGCTGAAACCGCCACACTGCAAGCTTCCAAGTCTTCACGCCGTAAACGCAAAAACAATAACAACAACAAGAACTGCGCAGTAACCGCCGCTCTACTCCAAGTTGTCCCTGCCCAACTGCAACCCCAGAACCGCCAAGTAGCGGCACCAGTGACCAATGCACCTCCTGTAAAACGTGCATATACTGGTCCACACCCGCTCTACCCTACTTGTACTTATCATCATCCTGTTGGGATCGCGTGTTGATTTTTTGTTCTCTCCAACTTGTAAGGCCACTTTACTACCAACTGCTGTACTGGTCCCCGCCAAGCTCAAGCCCCAGTTCAAGCTCCTTCACTACCAGCTCCTCTTCCTGCTCCCCAGGGCCAACAAGCAGCTCCTGCTCACGCAAAAGCCTGCTTTGCATTTGGTGATCCCAACCACTTTGCAAATGTCTGCCCAAACAGAGTGGTGAAGCAAGAGCCACAGCAGCCACCAGCGCAACAACATCAACAACAGCAGCCTCAACAGCAGCAGCCTCAACAGCAGCAGCAGCCAGCAGCCCGCGAACGTGCATTCAACATCAACACCCACCAGGCGCAAGCAGACAACAATGTGGTTAATGGTACGTTCCTTTTCAACGGTATATATGCTTTGTGTTTATTTGATACTGGAGCCGATAACTGTTTTGTGTCGTTAGAATTCGAAAAACTCCTAAATCGTAAGCGCGCTAACCTCCCTTTGACGTTCGACGTAGAAGTTGCCACTGGAAGAACCGTCACTGTTCGTTCTATTCTCCGTGATTGTACGCTTGAACTCAACAATCACGTCTTCCTTATCGACCTTATCCCGATGCAACTTGGTAGTTTTGATATCATACTAGGCATGGATTTTTTTCACGAAAATCATGCTGAAGTCGTTTGTTTTGATAAAATGATTCGTTTCTCGCTCGCTAATGGTGATCAACTATGTGTTTATGGCGAAGTCGCATCGAAGAATCTCAAACTCATGTCGTGTATCCAAGCGAGCAAGTATATCCGCAAGGAATACAAAGCTTTCTTGGCACACATCGTAGTAGCGGAGGAAAAGGAAAAGAAGACAATGGATAAGGTGCCTGTGGTTCGTGATTTTCCTAACGTCTTTCCTGACGATTTACCTGGTTTACCCCCGAGTCGTGATATTGATTTCCGTATCGACCTTATTCCTAGAGCAAATCCTGTTACTAAAGCTCCCTATCGCCTCGCTCCGTGTGAAATGCGCGAACTCTCGAGTTAACTCCAGGAATTGCTGACAAAGGCTTCATTCGCCCTAGCACCTCCCCTTGGGGCTCACCTGTCCTTTTCGTCAAAAAGAAGGATGGGTCGTTCTGGATGTGCATCGATTATAGGGAGCTGAATAAGTTGACTATTAAAAATCGCTATCCCCTCCCCGAATTGATGATTTGTTTGACCAATTACAAGGTGCTACGTGTTTCTTGAAGATTGATTTATGCTCAGGCTATCACCAGTTACGAATCCAGGAGGAAGATATACCTAAAACCGATTTCCGAACCCGATACGGCCACTACGAGTTTATCGTTATGCCTTTTGGTTTAACCAACGCACCCGCGGTTTTCATGGATCTGATGAATCGTGAGTGTAAACCCTTTCTCGATCGTTTCATCATCGTGTTCAACGATGATATCCTCATTTATTCGAAGTCGAAAGTCGAACACGCGTTACATCTACGTTTGGTTCTCGAATTACTCCAAGGGAACCAACTCTATGCCAAGTTCTCCAAGTGTGAATTTTGGCAAGATGAGGTTCAATTCCTCGGTCACATCGTTAATAGTCAAGGTATACACGTCGACCCCGCGAAGATCGAAGCTGTTAAGAGTTGGGTTACAACAAAATCACCATCCGAAGTTCGTTCGTTCCTCGGATTGGCAGGTTATTACCGCCGATTCATCGCTGACTTTCCGAAAATCGTCGTTCCGCTTACCTCTCTCACGCATAAAGACAAGCCTTTTGTTTGGGGAACCGAACAAGAGACTGCCTTTCAGACTCTCAAGCATATGCTCTGCAATGCTCCTATTCTCGCTTTACCCGATGGAAACGATGACTTTGTAGTCTACTGCGATGCCTCTAACCTCGGTCTCGGTTGTGTTCTTATGCAATGGGACAAGGTTATCGCTTACGCCTCTCGTCAGCTCAAGATTCATGAGAAGAACTATACAACCCACGATCTCGAGCTTGGTGCAGTTGTTTTTGCGTTAAAGATTTGGTGACACTACCTTTACGGTACCAAGTGTACGGTCTTCAACGACCATAAGAGCCGGAAACACATCTTGAACCAAAAGGAACTGAATATGCGCCAACGCCAATGGGTTGAACTTCTTAACGATTATGACTGTGAGATTCGTTACCATCCTGGCAAGGAAAATGTTGTTGTCGCTGCTCTAAGTTGATGAAGCTATTTGCATAGCGTTCGTAATACTCACGCCCAGCAGGACCTCGAAGCCTTAATTCGTGACGCTCAGTACGCCTGCTTCGTTGAGAATACCTTGCGAGAGGAAATCAAGAAGTGTGGTGCTGAATCTCAATTTGTCACCAAATCGAACGGTATCTACTACTATCCGATCGCATTTGGATTCCAAGTCGCAATAACCTTCAGGAGATATTGTTGACTGAAGCCCGCAAGTCTCGATATTCCATTCATCCCGGTGCCGACAAGATGTACCATGACCTTCGTCTACGGTATTGGTGGTCTAGAATGAAGAAAGATATCGTTATCTATGTTTCGAAGTGCCTGACTTGTTCGAAATTCAAGGCCAAGCAACAAAGACCCCCTGGCTTACTCGTGCAACCAGAGATCCCTATGTGGAAATGAGAGAGTATTGCCATGGACTTCATAACGAAACTTCCGCGCACGCCATAAGGTCACGATAGCATCTGGGTTATTGTTGATCGTCTTACAAAATCTAATCATTTTCTGCCGATACGAGAAGACTTTAAGGTAGAACGATTAGCACGGATCTACACCGACGAGATCATTTGTCGACACGGGACGCCCTCGTGATATCATCTCTGACCGCGATGGTCGATTTACCTTGCGCCTTTGGGAAACATTTCAATCTGCTCTCGGTACTACTCTTAATCTAAGTACTGCTTTCCATCCCCAGACCGACGGTCAGACTGAACGCACGATACGTACTCTTGAAGACATGCTCCGCTCGTGTGTCATAGATTTCGGTGGTAATTGGGACGCGCACTTACCTTTGGTCGAATTCTCGTACAATAACAATTATCATTCTAGCATTCAAATGGCACCATTTGAGGCACTATACGAAAGAAAATGTCGATCGCCTATTGTATGGCACGAGATCGGAGAGGAGCAAATTACCGGTCCTGAGCTGCTGCAAGAAACGACTGATAAAATCCTCCAAATTCGAGACAATCTGCTGAAAGCTCGGAGTCGTCAGAAAAGTTACGCCAATAGACGCCGCAAGCCCCTTGAGTTTGACGTTGGCGATCACGTACTCCTAAAGGTTTCACCTTGGAAGGGGGTGATGAGGTGATCAGATTCGGCAAGAAAGGAAAGCTCGTGCCTCAATATGTTGGACCCTTTAAGATTCTGGAAAGGATCGACAAAGTGGCCTATTGACTCGAACTACCGGAGGAACTTAGCAACATCCACCCGACTTTCCATGTTTTGAACCTCAAAAAGTGTCTTGCCGAACAGAATTTACATGTACCACTTGAGGATCTACAAGTGGACGAAACATTACACTTCGTGGAAAAGTCTGTCGAGATCATGGATCAAGAAACCAAGAAGCTCGACGCTCACGCATTCCCATAGTGAAGGTTCGCTGGGAAGGAAAACGCGGCGCCGAGTTCACCTGGGAACTCGAAAGTGACATGAAGGCTAAGTATCCACAGCTGTCCGTTACGCCTGCATCCTGATTTCGGGATGAAATTCCCAAAAGTTGGGGAGGGTGTAACAACCCGACCTTTTGAAGTCAAAGTACAAGTCAAAGTCAAAGGAAGAAAAGATTGCTAATTCGATTTGTCATTCCTTTCTTAATCATAACATGTACTCTTTGACTTGGTAATCGATATTTTAATTTACGTTACTTTAGTTGTATTATGTGGAGTAAATGCATAAATCGCAGTTAAGCGCTAATCTATTTAACGCTATCTCATCGCTATCGTATTGCAACTTTAATCGCAAGTTCTGGATATTGTTTTACGTGTGTGTGCTGTTATGTGTTACTTGTGCATGTTTAATTATATTAAAGGTGTTAATCGCAAACGCAATCGCAACTCTATCGCAATGCAATCCCATCGCGAACTGGAAACGCAAGTTTATTTATGTTGTTGTATGTTAGTTATGTTATTTGTGTAACTATTATTTAAATCTATCGCATCGCTTAATCGACACTCGCTTAAACGCATCGCAATGCTCAACGCACGAAACAAAAGTCGGAAACCCACTCGCACAAACCATCCGATGGAAGGACATTCGATCGAATTGTCATCCGTCCGGATGACCATCTGATCGGATGGCCATCCGATCAAAGGGCCCTCCGACCCACTAGCCCACACCGTCTTTCTTCCTCACCACCAATAAATATCACTTGTCACATCACTGTTCATGTGATGTGACAGCTCTCGTTCGACCAACACGCTCTTGGCTTATTTTCTCTCGATTCCTCGTGATTCTTGTAAGTTTTTAACTCAAATCTTGTACTTCCTTGATCTACAGACAATTTCTTATCATTTTCACCATGAAATCTATTGATTTGGGCTGTTCTATGATGATGTCATCATGGGTTCTCATGAACACCAAAGTGTGACCTCATTCCACCAAGAGCAACTCAGATCTGAAGGATTTCTACAATGTTTAAACACTTATTTCTCCTAAATCTAAACATAATCAAAGTGTTTCAAACTTTTCTTCAAAATTTCTTCACTTTTCACTCTAAATCGATGGAATCCGAGCTCGGTCAGGCCTTCTACTCTTCCTCTAAGGATGTGGTGGTCTGAGAACGGATTACTATCAAAGAGACAACCGATTCACAGGTTGAACATGGAACGCTGTCATGAACAGCGGGTTCGGGTCGAATGGGGTGATTCCCGTCCGACCGAATGAGTTGGACCTGATAGGGTTTCTGTTGTTTAACACGTTGTCATACCGTCTCGATAAAATCTTTAACTTAGCTAATTTTACAAACTTTTCAACTCGAACAGTCGCTCGGTCGAGCTGCCATCCGATCGGATAGCCATCCGATCGAACGGTTATCCGACCAGGTGACTTGTGCCTTGTAACACTTAAACATTTTTACAAAACTTGAAAGAATATCAATTCCAAACGAATAGTCATCCAAGACTGTGTTTACTCATTAAACACGATCTGTGAGTATACTTGAACCCTTTTTGCTTTACGCACTTTTGGGTGTTACATACGTTACCTACTTCAAATCACATTCGACACACGACGCAAACACTTTTATACACTAACTGTTACTGCATGTTATACGTGTTACTCGATGAATGCTTGTATGTTATGTTTACACAGTGATTGTTGCCTGACACCTTAGCAGCGATAGTACTATAGTTTGGACTCAGCACCTGTTGTGGACAAGGGTTGTTAAGGGTTTTACTTCACGTGTCACAGTGGTGATATGTGTTGCGCATTCTACAACTCGCAGTCATGTCTGTGCATATTTCATTGTCGATAACTTGCTAGCTTCGCTTTTCAACATGTTACATGCTATTTATGCATAAACCGCTTTCGCTATCTATTTATACTACTAAACTTGTATGCTCACCTTTACACTATGTGTATTGGCCTATTTTAACATATGTGACAGGTGTTTAGGATGCTTTGCTTGCTTGCTATCATGGAATCAATTTTAGGTGGTTTAGAAACAAACTAAATAATTTATGAGTTGTCGGAACAGTTTTTATTTGTCTTTGAGCACAATTTGTCTGTAATAACTGTGTTACTTAATATGTTACGGTATGGGACGTAATGCTTAAATATTTGGTAATTATTGCTGTTATGGAACCTCATGTGTTACACCCCCAATTTCCACAAGCGGAGTATCACCGCAGGGAGCGTGATTGACCAGGATCCAGCCACCAATCATATTAAACAATATAAATTAGGTAAATAAAAGTCCAAACTAAACAATATAATTAGTGTCAAACAATTTAACAGAGTTTAAGTTATCAGCAGAAGCATAAAGTTCAAAACCCAAATCGTATGTTTAAAAGTTCATAAGTCTAACATGGAACTCAACCGTCCATGTCCCACAACGACCTCATCCTCATGTGCAAGCTCCATCTAAACACCTAACGACCTGCAAGGCATATAGTAACGAATCAACAACAATGTTGAGCGAGTTCACAGTTGGGTGTTCGTTTTAAGTTGTTTCAAAAACATAAGTTTCTTTAAGCTGGCTTACTTGCCGTGGGGGTTACCCCATAGTTTAAAAACATAGTCATTCCTTTCCTTTTACTCTAGCTCCCAGCCGCGGGGGCTACCCCATGAATATCCCACTAGACCCGTTATCATATCGACTACTGACTGAAGTAAGTTGGGTGCCCTAAGTCAATGTCTATCATCATTGACGTGCCCAGATCCATTAGTCCAAGCTCGTCCTCTGCGGCACGGTGTGAGGCTTGTCAAACCTAATAGCGCTATTTAACTAATGACCCGTTCGCCATTGGCCCGGCGATTAAGTCGATATAAAAATGAGGGACTTAATGATAGAGTTTTGTCTAGTGTCAATGTTGTCACCCTTCAGTTAAGAGGGTGGGAGTACGTGTCAAGAAGAACACGCAGGTTTCAATGTTGTCACTCTTCACATAAGAGGGTGGAAGTACGTATTCTACCCAAGGAGAATACGCAGGTTTCCTTATTATACGTTAACCCATTCCCAAACCACCGGGAATCCCATGCCTTGTAGAAAGTGTGAACTCACCTTAGGTTAGCTCGGCAGATAAACAAAAGGTCAATCGAGTTGTTTGTGGTCAACCACGTCCTAACATGGTTACCATACAAGTCAGGTCTAGGTTCAAGTAGTGCACGTAAGTTTACACATAAGCTAACTAGTTACGAATACATAACGATCATGGCATACACATAGAACATGTTAACAGTATCAGACAAGTACACATAAAGTCTAAACTTGTGTGATTCAGATGAGTGGGCCTTTGAGATTGTGCGAGCCCAATCATCTTGTACAATTCAGAAAGTGAAGCCCACTTAAATGTCTGGCCCAACCTGTTGTGCGATCAGCACAGCCTTGTGTGATCCACAACATGTTGTGCGATCCAAACCTCCCAGCCCAACATCAATGTGTAGCCCAATGAGATGTGCGGCCCAAACATCAAACAACTAATCTCTTGTGTGTGGCCCAACATATTGTGCGATCGGCACAGACTTGTGTGATCCACAGTATGTTGTGCGATCATGCAATATAGTGTTGTACACGGTGCTTTAACAATTGTACCCTAACATATCCTAGCTTGTGCGACTGGCTTGTGCTACTGGCCTTGTGTGACTGGCCTTGTGCGATCGGTTATGTAATTTCCTTAATTTATGCAATCAGTTCCAAATCATTCAAACGGTTTCTATCTTTGCATTTTCTCGATCAAAATCAAGGAATTATTAATCAATTCTCATGAATCCCTAATTAACAACTAATCAAGAACAACAACTCATTATCACCAAAATCGGATCAAATAGTATGATTAACACCAAAATCCTAATGCACCATGCAACTAACAATATAATCATTATGCTATTCAGATCAAACACACTCGCATATCATCACACCATTCTTCGTGCCAATCAAACCAATCGACCACACATTCAATCAAGATCATCATAACATCCATTAACAAGAACAGTTTCATCGTGTTCGTATATTAGCATCTATTTCCAAATCAAATATCAAGATTTCCAATGATATAACAACTAGCATGAACCCTAGTTTACATATCAAATCATAGCAATCAAATCACAGTAACTAATAAAGATGTAACACTAACCAAAAAGCCGAAGAACTAGGTTGGTCGAGATGGGAGAGCTTCGAATGATGGGACAACCGTCGAACAAGAGAGAGGATAGGAGAGGAGAGGAGAGAGAGCTAGGGTTTGCTAAACTTTGTGTGTTTTGATAAAGTGAAGGATTTATACTAACACCCTTGGTGTTATACGAAAACAATAGGGGTCGGCCCATCCCGGGCTGCCCTTTGGGTCATGCATACGAACAAGAGTGTGTGCCAAGAGAGGAATGTGCGATGGGAATCATTGTGTGCGGCCTAAAAGGGCTTGTGCGATCGAGTATGAAGAAGCAATTAAGTTTTATATACACATTACACTCATAACACATAACATAGTAAAACATAACGTTCCATTGAAAACACATATCAACTAGTCACATAATTGTTCATACAAGTTACATCAAGCACAAATATAGGTTCTGAAATACGAGTTGTCACATCATGGACAATCTGTTTTGCTCAGTGCCTCACCCCGATGTTTCCGCCATCGGTTGGGGTGTGACATGCGAGTTGTAGAATGCGCAACACATATCACCACTGTGACACGTGAAGTAAAACCCTTAACAACCCCTGTCCACGGCAGGTGCTGAGTCCAAACTATAGTACTATAGTTGATAAGGTGTCAGGCAACAATCACTATGTAAACATAACATACAAGCATTCATCGAATAACACGTATAACATGCGAGAGCGGTTAGCCTTTAAAAGTGTTTGCGTTGTGTGACAATGTGATTTGATATAAGTAACGTATGTAACACCCAAAAGTGCGTTAAGCACAAAAGGGATCGAGTCAACTCACGGATCGTGTTTAGTAATAAACAAAGTCTTGGATTGAAGGGAGCGCTTGAGAGGTTAGCCTGATCAGAGAACGGTAGTGTAAGCGTTGAACAGTGCGTAAAACAGCGTGCCGGTGTGATGAGCGATCGGATGGTGATTCGATCGGATGACCGTCCGGGAGGATGGTCATCCGAACGGATGACCATTCGGTCGGTTGGTCATTCGACTGAAGGAAATGTGTTGTGAATTATTGAACTTTTGAAGTTTTCGTTGTAGTATAAATAAAGTCATTCGATCGGATGGCTGTTCGATTGAGAACTGATATTCTTTGAAGTTTTGAAAATTTATTGAAGTGTTAAACTTACAAGTCACCTGGTCGGATAGTCGTTTGATCGGATGGTCGTCCGATCAGACGGCTATTCGATTGAGCAACCTTCTGTTTGAAAACTTTGTGAAATTAGTTTTGCGGTCTGACGGAGACGGCATAACGGCGTGTTAAACAACGGAAATCACATCAAGTCCAACCCGTCCGATCGGACGGGAACCACCCCGTTCGATCAGTCTCAACTGTTCTTGATGGAGTTTAATGTTCAACCCGTGAATCAGTCATCTCTTTGGTAGAAATCCATTCTCAGACCTGTTCTCCACTCGAGAATGAGTAGAGAGCCTGATTGAGTTCATATTCTAACGGTTTTGAGTGAAAAGTGAGAGATGTTGAAGAAAAGTTTGAAATCAGTGATATGTGTTTAGATTTTGTTGAGATCAGTGTAAAAACATGCGGAAATCCTTTAGATTCAAACCGTCCTTGATGTGATGAGGTCACACTTCAGTGTTCATGAGAACTCATGGTGACTCACCCTAGAACAGCCCCAAATCAGATGATTTCATGGTGAAAATATAAGATTTTATGGAGACGATGATGAGAAAGTGTGCTGATGTTAGAAGTACAAGATTTAGAGTGAAAACTTACAAGAATCGTGAGAAATCGAGAGAAAAGGGCTTGAGAGTGCACGGGTCGAACGAAGTGGTCACATCAATGAACAGTTGATGTGACAGTGGGGTATTTATAGTGTGAGAGGTGAGAAGGCGGTGGAAAGTTGAACGGGTCGGACGGCCGTTCGATCGGATGGTCATCCGGTCGGAAGACCGTTCGATCGGATGGTCATCCAGTCGGATGTCCATTCGATCGAATGGTCGTTCGATCGGTTGGCTTTCGCGAGTTCGTTTCCGACTCTCGTTTCGTGCGTTGAGCGTTACGTTGCGTTTAAGCGAGTTGCGAGTATGCGATGCGATAGTAATTGACAATAGTTACACAAATAACATAACAGCATAAAAGTAAGTAAATTCGCGTGTAGCGCTTGCGATGAGATTGCGTTGCGATAGACTTGCGATTGCGTTTGTGAATAACACCTTTAAACATACACAAGTAAAACACATAATAGCACACACACATGAAACAATACCAATAACTGTGATTCGAGTGGCGATGTGATAGCGTTAAAATGGCGTTTACTTATGTTTATCGCATTGTTACTTCACTTAATAATAAATCGTAAACTAAAATAGCGTTAACCAATATATCGGTTTATCGAGGTTCGAGAGTACAAGCAATAATTAAGCAAGAAATGTTAGATCTGAACATTGACTTTGACTTTGACTTGTACTTTGACTTTCCTCGGAAAGTCGGGTTGTTACAATTATAAAGAAATTAGTTTTTGGAAATTAAATATATGTCAATAAAATAAATTTACTAATATTTGTAATAAAATACGTGAAAATGATATTCATTCTTTAATATGATAGGCATAGAAATTGGGTTTTATTTTGTTTAAAGTAAAACTCAGCCCGGGTTGACCTACTAAATCCGATTTTGGCCGAGGTTGATCGCGTTTGATCGATTCCGAGTTATTAGGCGGAGTTGAAGAAAGTCGCCTCGGCAGTATAACAACCCTCGAAAACACCCTAAAATACCCCGTATGTATGAAACCAGACCCGAGTAACATTTATTTTAATTAAAAAATGAAAAACCAAAGTTTTAATACCTGTCGCGGGCCGCGACAGGATCGACTCGGGTGTGTCGCGGGGCGCGACGCCCTTAACTTGTCGGACACCCATGTTGCCATGTGTCGCACACGTGTTAGGTCTACAGTTGTGAATCGGCAACCCTAGCCGTAGCTAGGGTGCCCTCGTGAGGCGCGAGAGAAACAGGCAGGGCCGGTCGCGGGGCGCGAGAGGCTCCGAAAATTTGTATAAATTGAGCAGCAGTCTGCACATTCCAACTCGTTCATAATTCTTTCTTCTCTCTCAATATAATCCAAAATTATCAGTTAAAATACCCCCTAAATCACGAAGCTCTGCCCCGTTGTAAGTATTTTAACCCCTGATCACTAAATCGATACCCTGTCCGATTGATCTGGAACCCAGAAACTAATGCCAAAGCGCTGCCTGTTTAGGGCTATGGTTTGTAAACTAAGTTGGGGTTCTGTCTCGTGACGTATTGATAAGTTGAATTTGGGTTATTATACTAACGCGCGTGCATTGTATATTTTTAATAGTAACTCAAGAAAATTAACAGAAAATATCACCAGGAAGCCAGTAGAAAAACAGAAGTTTACAATGTGAGTCATTTCTCTTTTCTCTCACAGTTTGTGAGTCATTCTCTTTTTCTCACAAGTTGTGAGCCATTTATTTAAAATGCTTTACAAAACCTAAATGTTTATCAGTTATAATTATAGTGATTAAGTCTTTGTATTCTACAATTACTGCCAGTATTATGGGGTTTGTATACAGTACTTGATAAACTTCACAGTTGGACATTGGTAGCCAATGTGTGATATGACCATAGTCACAGATCCGTCGAGTGACAAATACTGAACGAGTTATTGGGTAGATATAAACATTGTAATCGCTCTTAATACTGTAAAGTTATAACAACGTGTTTTTTATAAAATGGAATGAACTCACCAGTATTTCTTGCTGATAAAATATTTTTAAAACGTTTTTCAGGTAACTTAATGTGGAGCTATTAGAAAACAGCTATGGAGCACTGAAGGCTTAAATAAAGTGGCTATAAGTTACCTAAATAAAAGAAGAAATTTAAGTTTTCAGAAATTAGGGTTTATTCCTATAAAAACATTATAAAAGAAATATAGGTTTTTCTCCCATTTGTTTAATACAAAAAGTTTGGTGTTTTGAAAACTGTGAAATTATTTCCTAACTACGAACCTGATGATTAAATTCCGCTGCAAATTAAATAAACACCGGTACCACTTGACTGGTCCACGGCTCCCGCTCCCAGGGTGGGGTCGGGGGTTGTGATAGGCAGCCTACCTTGTAGCGACTACTCGGGGAAAACTCGGCCCTGGAGACCTTGTTTTACAACTTGTAGAGTAATTTTGATAATTCCCCTACAAACACATTTTACAAAATTACCCTACAAGATTATTTGTAGGGTAATTTTGATAATTACTCTACGAGTAAATAATTACAAAAATGTCACCGCGTTTTTTTTTTTTTACTTTTTCATACCTTTCGTACGTTTTATATGATAAGGTTGTTTGTACGGAAACTTTTCCCTTTAAATATATTCTTAATTTAGTTTTAAATTTTCTTTGATTTTTTTTTTTTAGTTTGAAGATACTTTCTAGCATAATCTGAACCTACCTAAACTCAAATCAAATATCAAAATCCGTTTGGTAGAATGTTGACTAATCAAGCGGGTAAAAAAATGTTTTGGTGCTTCAGCAAACGAGCACTAGTAATTTAATTAGGTCACCCTCCAAAAACCATGTTTGACTGGTTATTGTTACGTTAGTCTATAATAATTCTTATAAAGTTTAGTTCTGACTTTTATTAATTTATATTACTGAAACAAAATTTGAAATACAAGAAATATGATAAACATGTTCTTTCTCTTTGTTTTGAACGGCATAAGCATGTTCTTTTGGATGAACCGAATCATCATATGATACTATTGATACACATGTATGGATATGTATAGATAGATATTTGGGAACATTAATTTTAGAAGCAATAATATATTGAGAATCGTATAATGCACTTGTAACTTGTAAGTACAACGTAAGAGATGATCAAAGATAGTGGGAAAAGGAAACATAGGCGTTTACATAACCAGGGGCGAACCTAGCTTTATGTTACGATACAAATTGGTAATCAAGCTTAATGAGCCAGAAAGATTAAAGAAGAACACAGAGGAAGAAGGAGATTTCTCAATCAATTCGCTACCTTCATTTACGTTCCTTCTGTGATTAAGTACACATACAAGTTTACGAACTAACAAGAGACCCCCTTAACTATGAACTATTACAATCCAGCCCCTCTATTATTCAATACCTAACACTTTATAATAGGGGTAGCCTCCGCTACTCCTTGACGCTCCGGAGATGGAGTAAATTTTGGAAAAATTTGACCTTTTTTTTTTTTTTTTTTTTTCGTTACCTTTTTTTTGAAACGTTGCATGCGATTCTCGATTTTCTTTAACTTATTATTAGTTCTCAAAGAAACGCTCTAGATAGTCTACATCCTTATTATCATTGTTAAACATATAAATATTAAGTACATATATAAAACAAAACACTCTGCACCCTAAAAAGCATTTAAAACAATCTTATACCATAACACACAAATAATACTTGATTTTTTTTCCATTCTACAATTAACAAAATATGTCTAAATCTGCACTTTTGTTACACCAATGGTAGCCTATCTTCCCAACTTGCTATCATCTACCTGGTTCTATGTACAAGCACATTTCATGGCCTGTTTCTGTTCTAAAACTCTTAGATGACCAATTTACTCTAATAATACAAACCGAATAATCAAATATCAGTGTTAGCATATATACATGGTTAATCACTATACAGGTCAACCAACCCCCCATCTGATGTGGTCAACTCAAAATAGAATTTAAGGTCACATCAGTTTTATATCTCCCCGTTCCCCGATAACACGTGCATCTTGCTCTGTGTATGTATGTATGCTCCGCAGATTTGTTTGCAATCTAGGGTTTTTTTGTTGATGCAGCCACGGGCTTTACAATTCGGTTCACTTCACGTGTGGCTGTGGCCAGCATTCGGCTTACATTGACCCACCCGACCCTTTGACCGGATAATATGAAGAAAAAATTTCCATTCAACTTATTTTTCGACTTTCTTTGTTAAGTTGATACCTTTGCTTTTTCCATTTCAGCCTCTTTTTGAGCCTTCTTTTTTTCTAGTTCACCCTGTTTATAGTTCTCTTCGTGAGCTTTTCGAAATAGCCTCACAAAATTTAAAAGGGTCTGAGTAACTGCAAACCATAAGAAATATCCACGTGTCATCATCCTTCAGTTATTCATCCAACACAGATTCGTAAATCGTTTATATGTTACCTTGTTCAAAAGGGCAACGAGCAGGGTCTTCACCGAAATACAGGGCTAATGCATCAGCATTTCTACCCTGCAATTAAACAAAAAATTAAAGAACCCGAAAGTAAACTTTGTGAAGGATAAATAAAAGGAAGATGATATATTGATATCACTATAAAAGGATTCTTGATTCTTACCACTACAGAATACAAATTTGTTACAGATGCTACTTCTGACTCAGCAAAGCCGATGAACTCGTTTAATGTCTAGCAGTTCAAGAATAAGAATCACTTGACCGAATGTAAAATTATAAATATAAATTTTTACAATATTTATAGTCTTAAAATTATGTGTTAATTACGTTTTTCTTCCTTGTGGTTTCTTGAAAATAGCCATTACAGTCTATTAGTTTAAAAATTGCCAAAACAGTACTAGTACTTTCACTTTTGTAGCAATTACAGTCCACCTCCGTTAACCCCATCCAATTTACCGTTAAGTTTTTGGTGAAAAGACTAAAATACCCTTATGTTAAAAAAAACTAGAAAAAATTAAACCAATTATTACGTTTTTCGTCCCTGTAATGGTTATTTTCAACAAACCATAGGGACGAAAAACGTAATTAACTCCTTATAAAAAAATGTTTGTTATGGTTTTTTAAATAGGGGTATTTTAATCCTTTCACCAAAAACTTAATGGTTAATTAGATGGGGTTAATGGAGGTGGACTGTAATTGTTACAAAAGTGAAAGTACTAGTACTGTTTTGGCAATTTTTAAACTAAAATGGACTGTAATGGCTATTTTCAGCAAAGCACATGGACGAAAAACGTAATTAACTCAGAATTATATCAAAAATGGATTTTTTTTCTTGAAAAGTTGTGAGAGATATTTACTAACCTTATGGAAAACTTCAGATACAGGTCCATCATTTGCAGATGCAACTAGTTCTTGTTTAACCTTTTCCAGTCCCTTAATGATTGCTTGCATTTCTTCTGCTAAAGACTTCAATTGTATCTGCAATTTAAGCCTTTTTTGTTAATCTTTTTCTTTACCAACAATAAACGATGATTAAAACTTGATAAAAAAAAAGTGTGAATGCGAACCTTAGTTGCAGACTCGAGACTAACAAGATCCACATGAAAATCTAAAAGGGCCGGTGACCTAGAGGCAAGAACCTGCAAAATGGCGTTACATTTATTAGAAACAAAAGATGTATGAATATTGAATAGCAATACTTATGCATAAGCGACGTGTACCCTGCAGAGATAATGCATTAAAGTCATCTTGCTGTTGGAAGCGCGTGTATCGGTGAGTTTCAAAAGACTGTCCAACTTGAAACCAACTGCAGAACCTGAAATATTCGCAAAATGATACATTTATTAATGATCTAGATAGGTAAGATCATGGTTGCAGAAATCGGCCTAGGCGGCCGATTAATCGGCGCCTAGACGCTAGGCGGTCATCTACTGCCTAATTTTGAGCTAGGCGGTCAATTAATCGGTCATGGTCAAAAGTCGGTCAAAATCGGTCCTAGGCGGTCAAAAATCGGATTAATAGGACAATATTAGTCGGTCAAAATCGATAAAAAATCGGTCCTAGGCGGTCCTAGGCGGTCAAAATTGGTCAAAATCGATCAAAATCGAACCATACTATCTGAAACTTGAAGTATTTATGTGAATTTTGAAGTATTATTTTTATATTATTGGGTATATATATATAATTTTGAAAAAATACATATAAAAATCCCATTCCGATTAATCCCTAGGCTGTACCTCACCGCCCGACTAGCGCCTAGCGCCTTCTACAACATTGGGTAAGATATATATGTAGTATTCACTATTGATGTTCTTACCTCTAGCAGTTCCTTGATTTAATGTATTCCCCAAATACAGGATTCTTTTCATGATTTCCTTCAATTTAGCGGAGTTGCGGACCTAATACCAGAAAGAGAATTATATGAGATACGTAATTCGTAAACATATATGTGTAAGGATTACAAAGAGTGTGAACTATTATATTAAAGTACCTCATCACATGCATTGTTCACAGTGTTCAAACTCTTCTTAAACTCTGAGAGCTGAAAGAAAAGTCAAAATGAGATTATAATAATTATATTAATATCAATTATCAAACAAACAGAAAATAGTAGCATTACTGTGTGACCAGAACAATCAAACTATACTATAAGAGTTACCTGAGTGTTGAATTGAATTTTGAACAGAAAAACACGTAACTTCGATTCCACACGTGGCACCTTCATGAGCTCCAGGAAGAACTAAGAGATAATTCGTTTAAATAAGAACAAAAAATAAGTAGGTTACATGCAAATTATCATAAAAGATATAATAATCGATATTTGGCTACCGACCTGTTCACACTTGCCCAACGTCTCCTTGTCACCTGCATAATTCTGAACAGTTGCAATGCATAACCATTAATACATAAATAGAAAATCAAAATAAAAAAGTATTATACATAAAAAATATTTATAATACCTTGAGGAGCTCCATCTCTTCTTTAGTAGGACAGAACTTGATAAGATTCTCTATTTGATCGGCATCTAAGATTGATTCATCCATAGCTAAAGCTGCAGCCTGTAGATGTATCGCCAGATAAATATGATTTTATTCTACTCATTGGCATGCAATTAAGAGTGCAAAAACACTGCCATACATCCGGTATATATAATTAATCTAGGAGCTATGATGAAAAATTAAGAACAGCATAAAATTACGAGAAAAAAAAAATCTACAAACATAGATACTTTGTATTAAGAAGTAGATTGAAAAAAAAATCTCAAGCTGTAGCCTGGAGATGCTTCAAATAAATAGTTTCGTAAATTAAATTATATTACGAAGAAAACCAAAAAGAATTAAAAAATAATGGATAACTTTGTGGGGTTTACAGAATCGGATGATTAGAGTGAGAAAACCAAGAAGCCAAATATATTGAGACGTTATATTAATATATTATGTCCACGCTTACCATCATGTCGGGAAGCGGCATCTTAACCTTCGTGAGCATGATTTCTGTGTTATTGGCCCTCCTTAAATCAACCTAATAAAAAAATTGCAATAGCAAAATGGAAAGGTTAATATATAACAGCCACAAGTAACTAATGTTGTCAATTCTCAAAGAGTTTATACTAAAAATAATAATACTAATAATAATAATAATAATAATAATAATAATAATAATAATAATATCTATTATTATTATATTCACATTAGGATATTATTCTACTTCATAAAAGTAAGTCATCCATCAAAAAAATCATAAATAAGAAATTTAATTGATTTAAACTGCACTACCAAGTGAATTTTCTCAGGTTTTGAACCAGTAGATTTGCGACGCCCTCCTTTAGAAGTATCTTTCTTTGGGACTATAGCGGAGAATAATGTCTCAAGTTCTGACACATCGAAATCTGGTGCACTACAATCCAATAAATTAAATACTTGGCATCAGGAAAAACATATGACAACTGTCTAAAAACTGTTAACTCTGTATTAAACATCTGCAAAACTAAGGTCCAAATGCATGTGACCCGTACGGTGTACGCCCTTTAAAGCTCACCACAAGCTTTAGATGACAGTAATTTATTTTCTTAAAAGTAATATAGAGAAACACTGTTTATTGAGATGATACCTTAGAGGTTCTCCAGGTCTTTGCAATTCTTCCCACAAGCTTCCTTGCAAGGCACGGGTAACCTTGCTCCAATGCAGTGGCTTTAGATTAGATCTCCGTGCTGCTGTAGCCATTCCAGCTGGACGCATGAGTCCTCGACCTCTAGGGGGAATAGAACCGTTGCTTGGAGGTCCAGGTGCACGAGGTCCGAGCGGAGGTGGTGGAGGCCCAACACCTGGAGGTCTTGGCGGCCCAGGCGGAGGTGGTGGCCCAGGTGCACGAGCACCAGGTGGAGGCGGAGGTGGTGGTCCAGGCGCACGAGCACCAGGCGGAGGCGGTGGAGGTGGTCCAGGTGCACGAGCAACAGGTGGAGGCGGTGGAGGTGCACGGCCTCCAGGTGGTGGTGGTGGAGGAGGTGGTCCCTGCATCAGTGGAGGTGATGGCGGTGGACCACCACCTGGTAGTGATGGAGGTGGAGGTGCTCCACGGATTGGAGGTGGCGGAGGTGGAGGTTCTCCGCGGATCAGAGGTGGCGGAGGTGGAGGTGGCCCTCTGCTCATTGGAGGTGGTGGTGGGGGTGGTGGGGGTCCTCGTGTCGGAGGTGGCGGAGGTGGAGGTGGTCCGCCGCTCATTGGAGGTGGAGGTGGAGGTGGGGGTGGCGGATATGGCGGAAGGGTTGGAGCTGCACATATTGGAGGTGGCGGAGGTGGAGGTGGTGGCGGTGGTGGAGGAGGGGCCTTACTTGTAGCTTGTACTGGAGTAACCCTTGCAGTTGAAGGATGAGGTGACGGTAATGGAGGAAGTGGTGACGTAACCTTAGTTGACTTTTCTTCCAAATTACCAACACAAGAGTCAACAACCTGTTTCCTACTTTTACTCTCTGTTTTATTCACACCAACTTCGAGCGACTTTTTGTCTTCCTCTAACAGAGCAGCTAGCAGAGGCGGTGCACTATTATATCTAGTAGGCGGATACGCCACATGTACCGAGTTAGTATATGGCCCTTTATTAGGTGGGATCCACCTAGACACCACATTCGGCTTCGCAAGTCTTACATTTGCATTCGCCCCTATTTCCGGCTTACCCTTTTGCTTTCCAACACCATCCAAACCAACTTTTAAATTAACAGAATTTTTTCTAGTCAAATTCGTCCCTGCACCCTCTTCTTTCTCTTGTTTACCTTTTACCCCCTCCATCTTTATTTCCTTCACAATCCCATCTGTCTTATCATCTTCATTAGCAACCACCACCGTAAGCTTCAAACCACCATTTTGGTAGATCCTATTTTCAGGTTCTTTCTTCAAGACTAAATCACCATCTTTAGGTGAAAGACCATCTTGCCCATCAACCGCATTACTAAAAATCTCTTCTACCTCAAAAAACTCTTCATGTGTAGGACTTTCGGTCCCGTTCTTTTCGTCAAATTCTCCTTCTGTGGTGATCATAGATGGTAGAGCATCAGCATCCGAAAAACATACCTGATACAAATACAACGATTCATTCAACTTCTAGCGTTTGCAAGATAAGGGTATAAAAAAAGAACAAAAAGGCCTACCTCTGCTTTAAAGTTCTTTGGCATCTGATCTCTTGCATCCCACATAACGTCAACTTCGTCACGACTCAAAATAAGTACCCTGCTTCGCACAAACGTTGTGTGAAACATTACTCTGAATATCATTTCCTCCCTAACATGATCCAAATGCACGCATTCAAGAACCACATCTCCTTGAACACGGTGACGGATATCAACTTTCACCAGTTCACACTCTTCCTGCAGTCACAAAGTCATAAGCTTAAATTAGGGAGTGTTTGGATTTGCATTTTGAAACTAATTATCTGATTATTTTGACTTGCAGTCACAAACATCAGTTTTCAATGTTTAAAACTTTGGATAAGCATATTCTGCACCTGATTATTCAAGGGTCAAACAATCGATTTCAAATAATGAGTTGAGTTTAACCAGCTACAACTGATTATCAAAGGGTAAATTAAGATCAACTAATTACCCTGACTTCTAATTTCTAACCTGATTTTAAAGACTCATAACATGTATCTCCTTTTTCAAAAAGAATGTCATTTTTGGCCAGTATATGAACTAATTACGTAAATGATTAGGATTTGTGATGTTCTCAAACAACTGGTTAACTTATTATTACAACTTCAAATAGCAAGAGCGCATTCAAAAACACTATCTTCTACAGCCCGTTTTTTACAGCTGAGTAACTGATTCTCATTATTTAAACCAAGACAAAAACACACCCAAACACTATCCTCTACAGCCCATTTTATCACGACCCATAACTTACCGGTTGGTAGTAGCGGGCTTGTTTTTTGGTCAGTCTCAACACACACAAAAACGCCTCCTTAAAAAAGGAAGCAATATCCCTTAAGTGATTGGTAGAAAAACTTACCGGTTGATAGTAGCGGGCTTGTTTTTTGGTTTTAGAGGATGTAAACAAAAGCTTAGAGCTCCTATCGGCTGTTGTTGAAGATGAATCCTGACCGTAGATTCGAATGACAGGTCTACAACCCTTTTCACCAAACAAAGGAAGAGATTTAAGTTTGATATGATCCAAAGCCAATGGTGTGTCTGAGGGCGACCAATCAGAACCTAGATTTCTCCGGGATATGTACTGAAGATACCTCAGTTGAGACGGTTGTGGATTCAAAGGTGTTAAAAGACGAAGAAGCTCTCTAGGAGCTTGTTTATACACCATTTCAAGCGTCTTTTGTTCACCATTATATTGTTTCCTAAACAGAAGAAGAGCCGCAAGCATAAATGCAAGCACGGGCCACCCACCCCTTTCACAGTGCATTAGAAGCACGTTTTGTTGACCCGCTAACGAGAGCCAGCTTTCACTAGATTTCAAAAAGTGATGGATCATTTCCAATGGTAACATCGGGCACCCTTCATACTGCCGAGGGTATTCCATTACCGTCATATCGTATTGCGATAATATGTCTGATATTTGAGTCCTTTTATCACCTTCTCTAAAGTTAAAAACCATGAAAGATGAATCAGGATAGTAGTCTTGTAGCTCGGCCACAATGCCACCCATGTAAACCTTGTACTCATCTTCTCCAAGTACTTCAGTCGAGAAGCAGCAATCGAAAACTGCAGACGATTTTCAACAAGATCATTAGCTTTAAACAGAGATCAACAAACTAACAACAAATGCAATGAAACAAATGTCAAACATTTCCTATTTCGAAACAATTTATCTAGCATCAGGAGGTAACAGGTTCCTAAACCTAGTACACCAACGTTTCGGTTTTTCTCACAATATTATTCCCAATATCATTGTTGAACTAGAATTTCAATAATTACCAGAAATACCTCAAGTGCAGGTGACACTCTGATATTGAAGAACCGAAAATCCGATGCCACATTTTTAACAAAGATCAACAAACTAACAGCAAAAGCAATGAAATAAACCCTAAAACGTCACACACTTCCTATTTCGAAACAATTATCTAGCATCAGGAGAATACACAAACGTTTCGGTTTTTCGGTTTTTCTCACAATATAATTCCATACATCGATGCGAAACTTGAATTTCACCAACTACCAGAAACACTTGATGTTCAAGTAACACTGTAGCCAAATGCATCACCTCTTTTATAACACATTTCCCCCAAATTTCTAGTCTAAATATAGTCAACGCTTTGGCATACCTAAAAGAACTTAACAACAACCGTTGACATCTTAGTCAAATTTCACTAATATTCAAAGAAGAAATCACCCACAAAAACCGGAGAGATGATAACATACGTACCGTACAAGTGGCAATTTGAAACTATTTTATTTTGTGTCAGTTCCAAATCTCTTCAAATATAACCTAAACATTAGTAGATACGTACCGTAAACCCTCTCGGAGATCTCAAGCAGCCGATCCGGCGGTTTCCGGTAAAAAAACCGCTTAAACAGCGCCATTAAATGGCGCTGCTACACTCCAAACGGTAAATGCGGACTGTATAAACCCTAGGTCGATTATTCCTCTTTGAAATCAACACCTACAAGTGTTTAATTTGAATCCAAAGAGTTTGAATTGGAAGTTGAATTGACGAATGTGATGAATTAGATCTTGAATGGCGATGACGGTAAGGTTGAGAGTGTGTGAATAGCAAGAGAAAATGAGTGGAGTTAGGGTTTGTAGGAAGTTATAATAAGTGAAGTAATGGAGATGAAAACATGATGAAAAGGCATGTGGTTGTTCTGCACATTTGATGATTTGATTCACATGTGAGTTGAGAAAGGAAGGAAGGAAGAAGAATCGTAGAGTAGAGTAGAGAGAGTTGAACCTTTTTTCGAACAAGTGAGATGCGATTAGGTAGGAAGGATATACACGTGGAATCTGAAGAGTGCAAATGGATATCATGAACAAGGAGATATGAAGAAGACAAAGATGACAGTTAGGAGTGTGTTTTGTCTTTTGATTTCATGTTTCTTCATGTTTATGTTTTTGGAACGTTAATTAGTAGTTAATTACATTACATCAATTTTTAAAGTGAAGAATAGTAAACAAATGGTTGTCTTGATCATTTCGTAGGTTCGGTTAACGTTTGAGCCATTTCGACGGACATCGGGGTGAAGAGACGAATGTGAGCTTTAATCTCGGGTTTGAACCTGACGGGGGTGAGGGTTTACAGATTTCATCTGGTTCACATGCATTAAGAAGATACGGTCTCACGGCGTTCAAGGAGTCGACTTTGGATATAGCCCTTAGCAGAGTAAGTTTACACGTAAGTTTCTTTGCCGTTCAAAAAAAATGTTTGCATGGACGGAAGTACAAAGGAGTTTAGAGGGTTAGTTGATACACCAAGCATGGAAATTTGTTGAACTTTTATACATAAAATCTAGATTTAGTCTAAATTAAGAAGTCAAATGGCTCGGGAATTGTATTTTGCAATATTTTTAAAGTTTTTATTTTAAAATGAATGCAATATTTCTAAAGTTTTTATTTTAAAGTTAGTTTATTGCTTTAATTACATAGCTTTTATTTAGCTATATTTTATTATATAAATAAATTACATGAAAAAATTTGCTTGATTATTCAAGGTTTGTTTTGCCAGAATTACCAAATTTGGGAATGTTTTAATAAAAGATTGGTAGGTTTAGTTGAAGAGCTTTGCTTTGAAGATAAACAAATATTTATACATTTTTTAAGAGGGAAACACAAAAAGGTGATATTTTGTCATGATGGACCATCCTGCAATTAAGTTTCACATTATGGACCACTTGTTTTAGCTTTTTTTACGTTTTAATTTATTTGTGTTTTCGTATCACAATTTTCTTTTATCTTATTATAGGTTATTAAGAGTTAAAAATATATTATAATAGTTTAAGAGTTAATAATATATTGGGTAATAACAATAACAATAATATAATAAATTAATTACTTAATGATCCTACGTTAGCACACGTATTTTAAATATGTTTGAAACCAAAAAAAAATCATGAAGATGATTAAAGTAATATCTGTTATAAACATAATTTTGTATTAACATGTGAGAATGTGCATTTAATAGCTAGTTACTTTTTGAGAATTTAGACATGTCGTACACACAACAAATCCAAAAGTAAATATCTAGTTAGAGCTTAATGAAGAAATAAAATAAACGACCAATCTGATCGAAAAGCTACAATATTACTTTTTTTTAATCGATGATTACTTATAATTTATACATAAATATTTTTAAGTATTAATAATAATAATACATATGTTTAAATATTTAATGTTTGACAATTACTTAGATATTTTGTGTTTTTTTTTTCTATTTTGATTTTGACATATATTTTAATCTTCGATTTAGACATATTATAAACACATAATTATTTTTTTTTTCTTAAATAATATACAAGTACTACTCATAATTAAATGAAAATTGAAATGTTTTAACTCTTCTAGAATCACATAAATAGAAACTTTTGAATAAGGTTAAATTTTAATGATAAACTTTATCATGGCATGCTGGCCTTTTCTATACCAACAGTGCTAACTTTATCATGCATCTTATAATAAAACTTGTACTCTATGAAAAAGGGGCGAACATAAGTCCAAATGAGACACCATACTCAACTTTTGTCTTAACAAAATAAAAATAAAAAGTCAAAAGTCTTTCTAAATAACATCTTATGTATTTGTGTATTTTTCATAACAGCCTCCTTAAAATTCAATTTTTTAAGGGATATTGAATTTATATAAACCCCAACTTTCACTAATTGGCCGATAGCACTCCTAACTTTCGATTTGTAGCACACAATGCCCAAGTTTCAACTTATTGGCCGATAACACTCTCAAACTAACTGAATCCTATCCCAGTTAGTTTTTGCTTATGTGAGATTTTTTTGATGACATGGTATCTGATGTGACATCTAACTTGGTTTTTTTTTTTTTTTGACGTGACAGCTGATATAGCACTAGTTTAGTGACGTGACAACTGATGTCAGCAAATTAGCTTAGTTTGGGAGTGCTATCGGCCAATAAGTTGAAAGTTGAGAGTGGTATGGTACAAATCAAAAGTTAGAGTGCTATCGACCAATTGGTAAAAGTTAGGATTATTTAAATCTAATGTCGTTTATTTTTTAATATAACTTTTTATAATACAACCCTGTGTTGTGAAACATCCGCCAAAACCGTAAAAATAATCTGATTTAGGCTATATCTTACGTTGTATCTCTTTGAAAATATCATTAAAGTGTCACATGGTATGATTGTTGTATGCTTTTCCTATAATATTAGAAAAATAAATAGCATATCACAAATGTGTTGGGTGCAAAGAGATAGACAATTGGGTGAATTGGACCCCATTACACGATTAGTATTGGTGGATCTTGGATTACACATGCCCAACTAACTTTTGCTTCCATCCCGGCTGTTTTGAATAGAAAAAAAAAGAGTAAACTGCTAAAATCGTCCCTGAGGTTTGACTCAAAATGCTAGATCAGTCCAAAATCAACTTTTGTTGCTAAAACGGTCACTGAGCCCAAGTTCTGTTGCTAGATCAGTCCAAGTTAACCCAATTAGTTAACTGAAGTTAGTTTTTAACTTTTATTTATTACACAAACAGTCCCTGTAGTTATAATTTACTAGTTTTAACTATGAGTTAATAGCCAAAATGGTCCCTGAGGTTTGCACCACCACCACCACCGCACCACACCGCCGCCACCACCACCACCACACCGCCACCACCACCACCACAGCACCGCCGCCACCACCACCACCACACCGCCACCACCACCACCACCGCCACCACAGCACCGCCGCCGCCACCACCACCACCGCCACCACAGCACCGCCGCTACCACCACCTCCACCACAGCACCGCCGCCACCACCGCCACCACCACCACCGCCGCACCGCCACCACCACCATCGCCACAGTGGGTTGCAGGTTTGACCGGAAAACTCGAAACAGTGGGTTGCAGGTTTGACCGGAAAACTCAAAATATTCTCTATCTGTAAAAAAAAAAATAGTAAGGCCGCCCAGGTTTGACCGGAAAACTATTTTTTTTTTTTACCGATAGAGAATATTTCGAGTTTTCCGGTCAACCTGCAACCCACTGTTTCGAGTTTTCCGGTCAAACCTGCAACCCAGTGTGGCGATGGTGGTGGTGGCGGTGCGGCGGTGGTGGCGGCGGTGCTGCGGTGGAGGTGGTGGTGGCGGCGGTGCTGTGGTGGCGGTGGTGGTGGTGGCGGCGGCGGTGCTGTGGCGGTGTGGTGGTGGTGGTGGCGGCGGTGCTGTGGTGGCGGTGGTGGTGGTGGTGGTGGTGGCGGTGTGGTGGTGGTGGTGGTGGCGGTGCGGTGCGGTGGTGGTGGTGGTGGTGCAAACCTCAGGGACCATTTTGGCTATTAACTCATAGTTAAAACTAGTAAATTATAACTACAGGGACTGTTTGTGTAATAAATAAAAGTTAAAAACTAACTTCAGTTAACTAATTGGGTTAACTTGGACTGATCTAGCAACAGAACTTGGGCTCAGTGACCGTTTTAGCAACAAAAGTTGATTTTGGACTGATCTAGCATTTTGAGTCAAACCTCAGGGACGATTTTAGCAGTTTACTCAAAAAAAAATCTATTATACGATATAAAAAAAAAGTTAATTGCCCGGATGGTCCCTGTGGTTTCACGTTTTGTCACGTTTAGTCCCCACCTTTTGGAAATAGCAGGTATGCTCCCTATGGTTTGTCATTTTGTTACTCGGATAGTCCCCTGACATTTACTCAGGGGACTATCCGAGTAACAATATGTCAAACCATAGGGAGCATACATGCTATTTCCAAACTAACTGCATCTACTCAGGGGACTATCCGAGTAACAAAATAACAAACCTTAGGGCGCATACCTGCTATTTTCGAAAGGTGGGGACTAAACGTGAAAAAACGTGAAACCACAGGGACCATCCGGGCAATTAACTCTACAAAAAATATGTGAGAATTCTTTAACTTTTATAAGAATACTAAGTGTCCTTCACATACAATAAGTGTTCATACTATTATCTAAGCCAACACGGATGGGTCAGGTTAGTACAATGAACAAGTCACAATGAGTTCGGGTTGAAATAGATCGTTTTAGAAAGTATTGGGAAATCATATTTAAAATAATGGTTAAAGCATCTCTTATGATGTGTTTCTTTCTTAATCTTGTTGGTAATTAGGTGAAAGTGGGTATTTTCAATTAATGGAAAATGGGTTTTCACTAGCCGTATCCAAAGCGGTGATAACATTAATTAGAAATCAATACTCAAAATTATGTGTTTGAAATGTTAAAAACTACGAAAATTGAAAGAAAATAGTTGGAAACTTGTCCCCACATCTTTAGTAGGAGCTATCTTAGTTGTAGATACACAACATAACCTCTGATACACCAAAATCACTTTCCGTTGGGTTCACGGTTCAACTTTTTGGATTGTTTTTATTTTTTAAGATATCAATCCAGATGCTAGAGTCATTCCCGACAGTAAACATTGGTGCGAGTGTGGAGACATGTCTGATGCCGTGTAAAACGAGAGAAAATGTTTGAGAATTTTTTTGTTCTCATTGATAAATGACATAATTAAGTTTAAACACACTAGCTAACTGTCTCATGAAAGAAACTTTTGTGCAAGTGAAACATTCATATAATAATTTGTTTTAAAGAACCCATGTTAAACAGGAATTCCAGCCATCAGTTTTTCGTTTCATTCATGTGTTTGTTTATTTCAATTGTAAAAATGTTTTATTTTTTTTCTTTCCTTCGTATTGTAAGTTTATTTTATGTGTTTTATATTATTTTACGAATGAGGTTTTTCATAAATCTTTCCAAAATTTAGAGGATTTTTTTTGAGAAAAATCACTCGAGAGCACAAATAAAGTTGCATTCCTATGAGTTTCCTTCCAAATCTCTCACGTTCCATCGAAAAAGTTGAACCGTAAACCCAACGGAAAGTGATTTTGGTACCATAAATCATGAACCATATCTTTCAAAGGTGGGGGTTACCATTAACACTTGTTCTCATCCTAGCTATTCTTTTGTCTTTGAAGGTTTCTCTTAGCAAGGGTGTTAAGGTTCAAACAAATGCACAATGTGGCTCGTGAGTTTTGCTTATTTTTTTCCTATGGCTTTAGGTTGGGGTTCAACTAGGGCTGGCATATTGTGTATATTCGTACACGATAAGACACGATACACGAAATCATATACACGAATACGACACGATAACTTATCGTGTCCTTTTTTTCAAACACGAACACGACACGATATACACGAAAATTACCTGTTAATACCTGTTAACACGACTGTTTGACTGTTATACACGAAAATTACCTGTTAATACATGTTAACACGAACACGACATGCTATCTGAGAGTTACAGAGGGAGTTTAGGGTTTTATTTTTTTGAATTGAATGAGTAATGAAAATAGAAAGGAATTAAGGAACCTACACGCACATGGCTGATGAGTTTATTTAATTTAATTTCTTATCATGTACTAACGGGTATTAACAGATAAACAGGTATTTAACCTGTTTATACACGAAAATTAACAGGTAATCTCGTGTCTACCTGTTTGGTACACGATAACTGTTAAGGCCATACACGATACCTGTTAACTTCGTGTATGTTCGTGTCGTGTATTCGTGTAAAATTGCCAGCCCTACGTTCAACCAAGGCAAACAAATCAACGAAGTTGCTTATAAGAAATTGCTTATAAGACCACCCGTAGTGGGGCGTTTTTTTTAAAAAAAATTGAAAAAAAACGCCCCAAAACGCCCCCACCCCATTACACCCGGCGTTTTGGGGCGTTATTTTTGGAAAAATTGGTTGTGGGCGTTTGAATTAAAACGCTGAAGTTGCAAATGGTCTCTGACAAAATGGTCTTGTCCACCAATGAATTTGAGATACCCACATGCCACTTACTTTTCAACCTGACACACCCACATGTTTTTTTTTTTCATTAAAAATAATATGGGGGTTATTGGCATAATGCCTCACTACGCCACTTTTGCTATAATGCCACATCGCTGACTAGGACGCCACGTGTCGGATAATGCCCCATGGTGGGGGCATTATAACACATTACCACTACACATGGTCTAAGAGCTCATTCCATTCATGGGTGTTGGTTCTATTCATTCTATAAAAAATATTTTTTTTTCTCTCACATTTTGCCGAGATAATCAATCATTAATGTACCAAATATTTTGTCAAAAGACAAAAAGAAAACATGGATTGCCATTGATTATGATTATGAAGTTAAGAAAAATAGCCTATCTATCATAATTGTAATGGCTTAGACGAAAGACTTTAAAAGTGATCCACGATGGCCATATTATGCAACGCGGTGCAACATCTTTAATGCCTTAAAGTAAAGGGAAATTATGTTTTAGGGCTTATGATCAAAACGACGATATGAGTCCAATGATGTAAAACTTACCTCAAAACGGTTTAGAGAAATTATGTTTTAAGGCTTATGTTTTAGACTACTTTAATTTAATTTTTAACTGTTTGACCCGCTATAGATAAGCATCAACAATACATATATAAACATATGCAAATAGCTAAAAATACGTCATGATATAAATCGAAACGAGAACAAAAGAAAATAATAACTTGAATACTTTCGGCTATAATTATATGACAACAAATACCACGGGATTCGGCAAATTATAACAAATATTAGATCTTTGAATATGCAAATATATGATAGAATGCTTTTTAGTTGGATCCTAAATAGTTAAAAAATCGTTTTTCAGTTTGTAGAATTCAAAAATAAAATAAAATTGATTAAACGATTTAATTGATAAAAAATTGAATTGAGAAAAATTTGTAGATAAATATTGAAACGATTAACTAATATATATATTTTTTCTTCAAATACTAGAGTTGATTAAGATATACAAACGGTCTAAAGATATATTAACTATCCATGGACCATGATACAATTTTTTCTTTTAAAAATGATAATTAACGTCAAAAGTTATAACTATCTATAAGTTTCATATAAATTAATTTAGTTAATGATATAATAACTATCCATACTGAATTAACATTAGATATCTAAATATATATAATTTTAGTTTTAATATTATTATCTAATAGGAAAGTGAAACAGGAAAATTACTATTTAATACGAGAGAGACGAGAAATTAAGGGTGATGAGGAATAAGAAAACGACATGTGTCCTCTAACATTGTAATTTATAGATGTATATTTCTCAATTATCAACCAATAAGTCATTTGCAAAGTCCTAAATCTTCGCTTTTAAAAATAATTTATTGGCTTTTTCAAAAAACTAATAAGTCAATAACTCATTTACAAACTCATCCCAAACACCCTCTAAATCTATTATCAGCAATGTGTGGATAATATTAGATCATTTTCTTATTGCGACCCATTATTACTTTCTTTCATCATGTAAAAATTTGAATAAATTCTTGTTTATCTACTTCTACCATGTGGGTAAGAAATAAATGCATTTTATACACGATAAAAGGGATTCCATATTTTTTAGTTGGAGTTATGTGTATCGGTTTATATGGTTCTAATCAACTAACATTAAATTTTGAAATATCGGTTGTATTATTTTGCTTTGGGAAATATATTATATATGCGAGTTTTCTTAGTATTACTTGACTCGTTACTGATTCCACCCCTGCATTCATCGTTATCAAATACCCATAGAGGCACCTTAGTAGTGGCGGAGCTTGACCAAAAGTTCCGAGGGGGCGGAAAGTCATGGGACCCAATTTATATATTGTATAAATATTTAGGCAAAATAATTGAGGAGACAATCCTATACAGTTTTAAAATTTTCGGATGAAAAATAGAAAATTTACATTTTTAACCGAAACATTCGGGGGCGGGTGCACCCCCCACTTTATACAAGATGCTATTCTCATCAATATTTGAGTGAAAGAATTCACGCTTTCGAATTATTATGTATTTTAAGAAGTAAATTCAATATGTCCAATACTCCTAATATTTCCACTTAGCTTCATGATATATATTCTTATAGTTTAGAACAAATAGAAATTACTTCTATTACTATCAGCAAGTTGCGTCGCTACCCCTTTTTGATAGCAAAATCAAGTCTTTTAAAAATTACAATCATAGATCTCGTGGTCATAACATTACTATACATGACCCTTTGGACTCGACTAAGCAGGTCAACATCCTCTGGCGCAAGGAAACCAAAAGTGTCAAACGCAAATGGGCTAAACACGTGTTGGTTGTCAATGCATGTTTTCTCGTGTTTGATCACTTTGTCCGAAGCAGCTTTTAAAGCAGTCTGACCCACTGTGAGAGCACTAGCCCCCAAGCCCACAAATGGGAAAACCCCCGTTAGATCCACACAAGCGTGTTTTCCTCCCGTCCATCCAAAGACCAAAATGTCGACTGGTCAAAATTCAATATTAAACACAAAATTATTATTAAAAAATTCAAATAGATTTAAAATTTTTATTAACATCAATGAAATTTGTTGAACAATCTTGAAAGCCTAAATTAAACATCTTTTTACGTTTAGCTAGCATCAACTCGGATTCAAATCAGTAATAATACAAATCAAGAAGGCTTGGTTCAGAATTTTCACTCGAACCATCCCATGACTGACAAGTTTAGCTCGTTTTTTTTTTTTTTTTCAAAAAGAAAAAGTTTATATTTATGAAGGTGGTAGCTGATAAAAAATTGTTGGACCCGAAGATGTGAACGAGAAGGGATATAGCTGGTCTTATTAACCAGGCGAGTTCACATTAGCACGAACTTGGCTAGAACATTATACGAGCCAACTAGAGTTGAGTTTATTTTTAGTTTCTTTAAGCTAAATTCGAACGAGTTACAAACCACAAGTTAAAATAAGCTTATTTAGTTTTGAATCAACAATCTTTCATCGGCTCGTAAACGTCACATTCTCAGCATACAAGCTAGAGGAATTCAAAGTACAGGAAACCAGTAAAATGCACCTGTTCAGAGCCCAAATGGACCAGTCATAATAGTGCAGAAAAAAAATGATAGTATTACAACAGAAAAAAGTATCTGCTTATATCACAACAGTTTTCTTTCAAATAAATTATAACAGAAAATTATTTAGGGCCAATGTCTTTGAGAGCACAGATCTGCTCTTCTCCCATGGCTGACATCACACTCACAACCAAATCTTTCCCCTCTGCAAATCCATCTTTTATCTGCACATTTAAGCATATACATATATTATAGTTATAGATACAAAAATTGTTTAAACATACACAAGTTCAGAATTCGACGCCACGCTTGCGTTATGCGCACATAATGTATATATGTGTCGGCCCTCAGGGGCCAAAAGTGAAAGTGCACTAATTTTAACGTTATTTTACTAATTTCGTGAGAATAACGTTAAAAAGTGAGGGACGGTTGATCATGCATCATGTGGTGACGTTGATAGCCGAAAGACAAGGGGGTACATGCATTAATCGGCTTTTGTCCCAATTGTTAAGGGTTATGTGCCTTATGTCCAAGGCTTGATGCAAAACTACTATCTAGCTGGGGGTCTCACTAGAAGCAGCCTCTCTATTCCTACATTATACCCTCCTCAGACCCTATCTTAGCTTGCTATTGATGGTATTTACTGAGTATGATGATGAAGTTCAGAATTCATGTCATGATGACAACCAATGGAAAAGAAAACAATATACCTGTGTGAGGAGAGTATCATCGGTCGGCAGTTTCAGGTCATCCTTGGTGTTACCGTTTTCGGTCAGCAAACTCACCTGATATAACTCATTAATTATCGAAACCGAACCCATGTTTTAAAAATTTACTTAATTAAGCAATAACAGAAAGAACCGTACAAATCCATCTTCAGAAATATCAATGAGTTGGTAGTCAGTGCGGCTAACATGAGGGACCTGCAAAATAGGGATAACTTGATTAAAGAAATCCACAATAAGGAACAAAAATGGGAGCTTTACAGAAATTGTGATTACATACATCACAGTTATGGGAAGATGGGACGATATCTTCAAGCTTTTTTCCATTGAAGATGTCGATTGCGACAAAGTGACACTTGGCATGACCGTGCTTGCCAGTCTTAGAGGTGGAAACTTCTACAACCTGGTAAAAATATAAAGAAGTATCATGCATGTGTCAATTTACATGTAAACTCACCAAGACAAGATGCAAGAGTTTTGAGATTGCAAATGCACAAATTCATGATATAACTAAGAAAATATGAGTGTAACGTCCAATCCTTCGTAAACAAGGAGCTCACGGCTTGGTATTTGGTTGCCCAAGTAGAGACCGCCCACGAGATCACCCCACACGTAACAAAGTTGTCGGTATCTAAGGTTGGACATGCCTTATGACCTAGTATCTATGTAGTTAATATCCAGATATATCAGTGATACTGATATATCGGTTATCGGTCCCCTGCCAAGATATCGGCAGAATATTGGTACCGATAATATCGGCAATATTGACCGATATCTGATCGATATATCACCGACTTCCTGATATCAGTAACTTTCTTCTTGTCTTAGTTCTACCATTCGTCTTTCTACTTATTACTGCTATTAGTGTTTTAAGTCTTAATTGTTAGTTGTTACTGTTAAATGTTAGTGTTTTAAGTCTTAGTCAGTTCCTACTTGCTACAATTGTCAGTGTTTTGCAAGTTGCAAAAGTTTAATTTGTTAAATGTAGGAAAGTATACTGAATTGTTAGTGTTAAATTGCCATATATATAAATTTAGCATGATATTAAAATTACCGATATCCCACCGTGATAACCGATATCTCAAATATCGGTCCTTGACCGATATCCGATATTACTTAGCCTAGTATATCAACTAATGGACGGATCAAAGTGGGATTTGCCTAAGATGTCACCAAAACATGCTAAACTTGCATATTGGCATGTGGATAACTAAGCTCACTAGATAGCACAATCAGAAGTACAGACAACATACACAGACCATAACATATTATGACTGCAAAGACAACTAAAACCAACTAAAATTTTCAAGATTCAAGAGTGAGGCATTGGTGGGCAATGATAGGAGACCTAGGGAAGCCTGGGTTCGATCCTTGATCCAAATGGGATTTACCAGTAATTTCACCGTCGTGCCTACGAGCGGGTGGGTTACCGGGTTTTCCCAGGAATTGGTGGTGGACTCGGAGTACTCCGTTTGGTCCTGTGGGTACTCCGAGAGTCTGTTGGCTGTTCAAAAAAAAAAACACTTGCTTACTTCAGAAAGTAATCAAATTTGTTTTGAGTTTCAACACCAAACACAACATGTTCCTAGTCCCTCCCAAAGGTCATCTTCATGTGTATATATATAGCCACTAAGACTAAAGGGTATGGGGGCCGGCTTAGGCCCGGCCTGGCCCGGCGCCGGTCCCCCACACCGCCCCCCTCATGCCCGGCTCGTCCTATCCGTCTCCCACACGACGCAAACGACGGGCCTCTCTCCTCACATACACACAACTATACATATATATATATATATAGGTAAAGAGTACTGTACAATATTGCTTATCGTACATTACGTACGCTACAATCTCAGCCGTCAGATCATCTTCCCGCATTTTAAAATCGCATGTTTTTTTATAACAATTTCGCATGTGATAATTTTTGATGAATTCGCATGTTGTTTTTTTGTACCAATTTCGCATGTGATAATTTTGATGAAATAGCATGTTGTTTTTTTTTATAACAATTTCGCATGTGATAATTTGTGATGAATTCGCATGTTGTTTTTTTGTACCAATTTCGCATGTGATAATTTTGATGAAATAGCATGTTGTTTTTGTGTAACAATTTCGCATGTGGTATTTTTGATGAAATCGCATGTGTATAATCTGTGTGTGTTACTGTTCATCTTCTTCGACTGTTGGTCAATCATTGTCAGTCTTCTTCCGTTTGACCCTTACAACTCCCAAATTAGTAGTTCTTATTATCGATATCGCACCAAAAGGAACGAAGGGAGGTTGGGGAAGAAGAATTTCAGGTTTTTGAATTTGATTTATGGTTTGATTTTGAACTATCATCGGTCAATTACAGAGATTTATGACCTCGCAATGACGTTTTTAACCTTCCTGGTATGATTTAGATATATTAAAATGATTAATTTAATCATTTAAATTAGTTTCGCCCGCGTTTGATCGATTGAAGATCGTACGGCTGAGGGCATCGCGTACATAATGTAGGATAAGAGGTATTGTACGTTAACCGGCCTCTATATATATATATATGTGTATATATATATATATATATAGGATTAGGTTCAAACGTGAACAAAATCTCAAGAGTGAACTGCGTGAACTGATCCGGGCCCTTGATTTTTATGATCTTGTGATTAAAGTGAGTGGCATCATGGTAATTATTTGGTTAATTTTTTCCATTTAATTAAATACAAAAAGGGTATATATGTAATTTCAATCTTAAATTGATTGCATAAATCTCTCACAAATCAAGTAATCAATTATCCTCTTAAATTGATTGCATAAATCTCTCACAAATCAAATCAAGGATTAGGAAAGATGTAACTTAATTCAATTATTAAAATAATTATTTGTTTAAATGCGATGTACACATGTGTATTCTGATTTTGCCCTCTTTTTAATGCGATTTACACATGTGTATATCGTCTGTTTTTGTGATATCTCAGAATTTTTTTTGTATTGAATGTTGATGTACACCTGTGAATTACTGTACACATATGTACAATGCTGAGTACACATGTGTACTGTTCTATTTATATCCAAGTACACATGTGTATACCGTTGAAATATGAAGGTTACGTGGATCTTAAAAATCAAAATTTGAATTCTGGTGATGAAATCTGAAATAAAAATTAAAATTGAAATCTAGTGATTTGTTGTTTGTTTTGATAATTATCTTATTAATAAATAAACATAATGTGGATAATGAATTTAAATTAGGAAAGATGTAACTTAATTCAATTATTAAAATAATGATTTAAATCTAATTTTTTATGTAATTACAATCATATCCTTAACAACTAAAAAGGAAATCAAAGGTCCATATCTGTTCACGCAGTTCACTCTTGGGAGGTTGTTCACGCTGGAACCCTACCCTATATATATATATAATCAAAGGTCCATATCTGTTCACGCAGTTCACTCTTGGGAGGTTGTTCACGCTGGAACCCTACCCTATATATATATATATAGGGTAGGGTTCCAGCGTGAACAACCTCCCAAGAGTGATATATATAGGGTAGGGTTCCAGCGTGAACAACCTCCCAAGAGTGAACTGCGTGAACAGATATGGACCTTTGATTTCCTTTTTAGTTGTTAAGGATATGATTGTAATTACATAAAAAATTAGATTTAAATCATTATTTTAATAATTGAATTAAGTTACATCTTTCCTAATTTAAATTCATTATCCACATTATGTTTATTTATTAATAAGATAATTATCAAAACAAACAACAAATCACTAGATTTCAATTTTAATTTTTATTTCAGATTTCATCACCAGAATTCAAATTTTGATTTTTAAGATCCACGTAACCTTCATATTTCAACGGTATACACATGTGTACTTGGATATAAATAGAACAGTACACATGTGTACTCAGCATTGTACATATGTGTACAGTAATTCACAGGTGTACATCAACATTCAATACAAAAAAAATTCTGAGATATCACAAAAACAGACGATATACACATGTGTAAATCGCATTAAAAAGAGGGCAAAATCAGAATACACATGTGTACATCGCATTTAAACAAATAATTATTTTAATAATTGAATTAAGTTACATCTTTCCTAATCCTTGATTTGATTTGTGAGAGATTTATGCAATCAATTTAAGAGGATAATTGATTACTTGATTTGTGAGAGATTTATGCAATCAATTTAAGATTGAAATTACATATATACCCTTTTTGTATTTAATTAAATGGAAAAAATTAACCAAATAATTACCATGATGCCACTCACTTTAATCACAAGATCATAAAAATCAAGGGCCCGGATCAGTTCACGCAGTTCACTCTTGAGATTTTGTTCACGTTTGAACCTAATCCTATATATATATATATATATATATATATATATATATATATATATATATATATATAGGGGAAGGTTCTATGCAGAACACTAAATATTGCGAGAACACGCAGAACAAAATGAATCACTCATTTTTTCAATCCTAAAAACATAAAAAGCAAATGAAAATGTTATAAATGTAAGATTTATTGTTTCTCACACTATAATTTAAAACAAAATATGAAAAATCTTCAGTTTTTAAATAACCTACACACATGTAGGTCATGTGTAGGCTAAATTACCTACATGTATGTAGACTATGTGTAGAGAAAAATATATGATTTTTTATGTATATATAATACACATATGAATGTAAGAAACGTAAAATTTAAAAAATATGAACCTTAAATCCCAAAATTTAGTGATTTAGAGTTGTTCTTTTTGTTCTCGCAATAATTAGTGTTCTGTAATGATCCTCATCCTATATATATATATATATATATATATATATAAAGGGGTTCATCCCCCACACCCTAGGTCCATCCCCTTCAAGCCCCGCTTATGTGGCGGTGACGTGGCGGCCCATCCCCTTGGGGATGAGGCTCTCCATACCCTCCAGTCTAATAAGTCTTGCATAAACCAAGTAATCAACTCTACAACAACAACAAACACAACTAGAAGGTAACAACAGATCTAAAACAAACTATATGCAACAATCTAGTATTATTAAATTCTCCAAACAAACACAATCAATCCAACTCATTAAAAGTGATCCGACACAACCGTGATCAGTTTCCAGATTATCCTAATCCATCAAACTACTAAAACGTGATAAAGAAGTTAATATAGGAAGCACAAACCTTGCAGGCTCTGTTTTTAATAACAATGTGACCGCCTTTGCGGATAGTACCGGCTTGTTGCGGGTAGGTTTTGGAAGCTCCGGCATCGGCCTTTGATTCGAAATGATGCTCTTCATCTGACATGATTGAATTGAAGAGAAGAGGAAACTCGCAAATGGGAGAGAGTATCAGTGGTTATATGTAAGGTTTTAGGGTGTGTTTGTAGGGACGAAGGCAGGGTGACCCGTTGATTTTGATATCGTTTAGCGTTGGAATAACGCTGGGATTGAGAATGTGCGAATCGCCGATTGACTTTTTTTTTTTTTTTTTTTTTTTTTTTTTTTTTTTTTTTTTTTTTTAGGAATAATGGATTTTAATAATCTTAATTATTAGTCGTTGGCCGGTAACGGTCCCAACTTATTAAATAACCAGTGGTGGTGGTCTCACTTTTTCACATATTGTAAACCAATGGACTTTTACTAACAAAACCTCAATTTTTTTTTGTCTCGTATCTGTTTCGGTTTAGTAAAGGTCCATTGGTTTACAATCTACGAAAGGGTGGAACCACCACTAGTTACTTTTTAAGTTGGGACCGTTGCTGGGCAGCAACAACTAATAGTTAGGATTATTAAAATCCATTATTCATTTTTTTATTAGAAACTTGTAAAGATAAGTTAAGTGTAACTAGGTTTAAACAAATTCGCCGCGTTGCGGCGAACTTTTTTTATTATTTAGTATGTGTTTACATGTGTTTTGAAATCACTACGAGCGCGTTGCGAACGGAACCACTGACAAGAATAAAAAGAAAATGTAGAAAAAACAATAAAAGATAAACGAAAGAAAATCAACCAAAAAAGTTGTATGGTAAAGATGTTGTTCGTATGAAACCTGTGGTCAGAGATGAGCAAATGGTACTGGGTACCGGCACCGAATTTCCCGAACAAAAAGATCTAAAGTACCAATTCGGTACCGACTTTTGGTATTCTTGGTACTGGTTCGCTACTGATTTTTTACCTTCATATACTGGTATTGTAACCGGTATTTTCGGTACCAGTATCGATTCGGTATCGGTGTGTAGTTTTATAATAAACAAAATCTAATTTTATTTATTATTAACTAGGTTAGAACCCTGTGTATTACACGGGTTGATTAAATATATTTTTATGTAATAATTTTTTTAATTTCATCTTCATAATTTTTGTTTAAAATTATTGATATTAATTAATATGAGAGATATTATTTAATATGAGAGATAAATAGAAAAATAAGGTGAAAGCACCAGAAAGTGACATGTGTCCAAAAAAGATTTTTATTTATTAGTATAGGAAGATTAGTATCTCATATTAATTACATAAGGTGGATGCGTGTACAACTAAAACTGACAAACCTTTTCTAGTGATCCAATTGCAATTGTTAAAACAAATACACAACCATAGGGAGTTTTCGAAAACTAATCTTTGATGAAAAACCTAAGCTTCACACTTCAATGAATGAACCGTCATGCTCATTTTTCTACTTTTGTTTTTACAAAAGTGAACTTCGAACCAAACATTGCAAATTCAAACAACCCCAAAGTCATCAGAAAGTCGTTTAAATCACAGGCGCTAACCAGATCAAAAATTGATTCAATCTATTCTCTAGGAATCTGACCGCATTGACGTCCCCCATCACAATCCAGATACCCAGATTCCATGATATATGACTACCAATCTCTTCGAAGGTTTCTCTTCGCCACCACCCCACGAAGACCATACACATTAGCAATACGGAAATTCACCTCAACCCCCTTTAATTTGTCACTAACAATGGTAACAAATCTGCTTTTTATAACATTGTAAATGAAGAAAATTCCCGAGTTCCATATGCACAATAACCCCCCCGAACTGCCCGAATAGTCTACAAATACATGCTCAAAATGACTAGGACCCCAAAAACCTTTACAACAAATTTTTGACCCATACGAGAATTGGGTTTCTTGTGAAGAGAGAAAATATTTTTTTAAGATAACACCAACCTCTTTGTCCACATGGCTTTCTTTTCCTTGCTAGCTCTTCTGTAAATAGACATAAAATTCATGATGGTCTGGTGCATGGGCGGACATAAGGGTTGCCCAAGGTGGGCGGGTGTACCCCCGGGGAAAAAAAAATTTAGTGCTAAATTTCGTCGAAAATCCCGTCCGCACCCCTTAGAATTTTCCGTCCGCACCCCTTGGAATTTTTTGTCTACACCCCTTAGGTAAAAAGTGTTATCAATTTATATTTTAAAATTTTTTTAGTAAACTCTTATTTTTTTTAAAAAACACTACCTAAATTATATAACTTTTAATACCTAAATAACTAAACTCAAATACCCAATACTTTGGTGGGGTGGGACGGAACCGGTAGCCACCGGAAGTGATTTTTTGATGGTAGGAGACATGTGCTTCTTGTTAGTGATGATATTTTATTTTGTGTTGGGTTATATATTTATATTTTGTTAATGATGATGATGATATTTTGTCTTTTTGTGGTGGGTTATATACGATCTGACCTGATGTTTGGGTTTTTTTTAATGGTGTATATGATGTTTGGATGATTTTTAGTGTGATTTACATTATGATTTCTAGTGTTTGAATACTTGATACATTATGTAATATGTTATGGAGCCATGAACTTATAGATCAATTTGTTTGTGATAGCCAATAGAAACCATGAGTAGGGACGTTATGGCGCGATTTCTCAAGAGTAAAGTTGATACATCTTCCGAATTCCTTGATGTGGATACTCTTCCTTTGGATCCTTATAATCGCAAGTTGATTGAATCATATAACGTGAATCAACGAGATGAGATTAGAAGGGCATATCTACTAAGAGGACCATATCAACCATTTAATTTGATGTTCTTTTGTTTTACATGAACCGACCTGACTCGAACCGACCCGATACAAACCAATTTTTTTACTTATATACATTGGGGCCTAAAATTTTTAAAAATGTTCCGCACCCCCATGAAAAAATTCCTGGGTCCGCTACTGGTCTGGTGTTCAACCAGTGACCACCGACAAAATTATTGTTTAATCCGGACAATCTAATCACTCTTTATTAAATTAATTACGTGACTTTAAACTTAATTACGTGTTAGTTGAATCCATAAAGTTTAGCAATGTCCGACAAATGCATTGATTATTTCATTTGGTCTAATCAGTATCATTTCACCATGTTACGATGAAACTATTTATAATGAACGTTGGTGATTATCCGGTAGACGTTTTTGTTTCGAAATTGTTCCAATATGCCTGGAGCATTAAAACAATGACACTATTATATGTTTGGCGTGAAAAAGAGATGAAATTATATTACGGATATTAAGTATCATAATTTATCGTGGAATATTGGATTTTAATAATCCAAACTATTCGTCGTTGGCCGCCAACAGTCCCAACTTTAAAAATAACCAATGGTAGTCCCAACTATTAACATATTGGCTTTCAATGGGCCCTGACAAACAGAACCCTAACGCCGTTAGTCTCCGGTCGCAGAAAAACGTTTTTGGCCGGAAAACTCTTTTAGGCCGGAAAACTCAACATTTTCATCTCATACCTGTTTGTAACCTTATTACGGACCTTTAGAAACCTTTTTCTAGTAAAAGTCCCAATTATTGAAGTCGCCGGAAAACTCCTTTTTTTGCCGGGAAACTTCTTTATGGCCGTAAAATTCAACTTTTTGGCCGGAACACTTAAGATTCTCGTCCCAAACCTCTTTGTAAACTTAGATCGGACCTTTACAAACCTTTTTCTAGCCAAAAACGTTTTCTGGCGACGGTAGACTAACAACGTTAGGATTCTGTTAGTCAGGGTCCATTGGTGGCCAATATGTCAATAGTTGGGACTGCCAGTGGTTATTTTTGAAATTGAGACTATTGGCGGCCAACGACGAATAGTTGGGTTTATTAAAATCCAGTATTCCATTTATTGTTTTATCGCGTGTATATTAATTCTAACGAACTTGAACGTATATACAAATAATTTTTTTGCCGAATTATGTGTGGCTATGTGATTGATTGTTGTCTAATGATATAATGACCCTATATTACAAATATTAGGGGTAATTAGACGTAAACATAATTAACATAACACTAAATGTCATTAAGCTAATTCCGGGGACATGGAAGATACTGTGTTGACTTTTATGACCAACACTGTCACACCCCGATTCCCGGTGGCCCTGGATGGGTATAGTCGTGACGGTTGGATAACAGTTATCACAATATAATAATATGCAGCGGAAGTATTAGAGGGAAAATAAAATTCGATAAAGCTCAAATATATAAATGTATTACAAGCGTTCGATACAAGCCCACAGGCGAGATCTAATAAACAGAGCTTTAGACATCATAGGCCTTAAGCATCAGGAGTTGCAAATTCCTTAGCCTTCATTCTAGCCGACCCGTATTCCCAGCCTATAATAAGGTTCGGTACCTGTGGTTCAGTCTTTTGAAAATACGTCAGCCAAAGCTGGTAAATACAATTAAATGACTCTTTGGAAAAGCAGTTTTTCGAAAAGAGTTTTATACATAGAGAAAACTCGTAGGTGATCGTTTAAATATTTCTTGGGATTTATTCTTGATACCAGATTTACATACTTGATTAACCCATTGGGACGTCCGGACATGGTATCATTAACCCCCAATCATTTCAATTTGTAAGACCCTAAAACGTAATAACTCAAAAACGACGCAACGGAATTATGAGCTCAAAAATTTCTTTATTCATTAACGACATTACATACGTAAGGGTTAAATTTTAACTGTCATAAGTCTTATAAAGAAGTTTTACAACATTCATACTTAAATTTATACTTCAAGACGATACATAATTTAAACCGTGTGACTACTCTTCCGTACAACCCTTGCTCCGTGACTCGATCAACGCTTGCTTATCTTCGGTAGTGGTAGCGAAAATCCGCATGATACCTGTGGACATCACATACATCTTAACCATTAGTCATTAACACATCATACAACATTATTCTATGTAATAGGAAGTCGTATAAAAAATCCATGATGTAAACTTGGGTCCATTCAAACATTCTCTTAAACCCTCTCATTCCAATTTCAGCTTCAATTCCTCATTAACCTGACGATCTCATACCTGCATTTCATTCCAATTCTCAAAGCACAACATTAGTAATTGTTAATGCCAAATGTGTTGAAACCATTCCGTCATACGTTTATAACATCTCCCTTTGTTAGATGTATGAATTCCTAAATTCCTACGTACATACAAACATATATACCTACAAATATACGCACCCATTCATACACATATACATTCCTACTAGTTCACATATACCACTAATACTTCACATAATCTATGTTCTTGCCATGGTCACAACTTTCCATAATATAAAATTTATACTTATCGTCCTGCATACCCACTCGTTCCTAGGCTTGATTACTTATAGAATTCCTTCACTAACACTAAGGAAAAATCCATACTCTCGCTATCCGGAGGCTCATATCATCACTTACATTCAAAACCTACTTTAATATAAGTCTTGAAACATTGAAAATTATATAGAACATCAAGTCTGAATATGAAATCGAATAAGAAAACAAAGATTTTCAGCTGTTGTCTTCCTCGCGGGGCGCGACAGATGCAGCCTTGGCTTTCGCGGGGCACGGCAACTGTCGCGTTACGCGACCGTGATGCAGGTTCGTCGTCGCGTGGCGCGACGCCCTGATTTCGACAGAAGGTGCCTTATTTTTGCTGCACATTTGCCCAGCAATGATTTAACCAAAATTCCAACTTCTAAGATTCATAACATTTGATCTACATGTCCAAATTACATAATTCTTGTTTCTTTACATCCGTCATTTAATTACGAATCCATTTATCACCTCGGATCGCATCAAGAGCTGATTTATAAGCATATGGCTTATAAAATTTATACTATTATTCGACCCTTTTTACCCTACTAATTTACCTTCGTACAATATCTCCTCGTTACACCAAAATAACATTTACCTTAATACTCTCATTCATTTCCTAATCCTTGCATAAATTTTCCACACCCATAAGTATTATATTCTACATACATACTAAGAAGTGAGTCGGGATCACTTACCTTGAGCGTCCGTTTTCGCATTCGCTTCCTTGTCTCCTCTTGACCCGTTAGCCTTTCTTACTGGAGTCCATTTCCACATGATCCCTATGCTTTCGTGTCACCGCAATCACATCCTTGTTAGTATACATGATTGTACATATAAATGATCATGTCGAATGCATAACTCACATTTGACTTTCATTAGTCAAGTCTAACAAGCATAAGGCATATACCCAAAATCACATCTTTTCAAACTCATATAATCCATCATGTCAACGCATAAAACGCATATTGATTTAACACATACCATATGACGTTCTAAGATCTTACAATTGTGACAAAGATGCTAGCCATGCTTCTTATGTGCAGTTGACTTTTAAAAGTCAACGGTTTATTGTATAAACTTTCGACTTAACCTCATATCTTCGCGACATCTTATTAGGCTATACATATGACACTATATACATCTCCTACTTATGATGCAAATGTGTGCTTACTGTAACGACTCACACAAAAATGTCCTAAAACGCTACGTAAGTGAAAACCCGGACCCCTGAAACCCTAACGTGCATGAAAAACCAAGAAAACAAGGTTTTTGGTTTTCACGCGGGCCGCGTATAGAATAAGGAGACCCTACGAAGGCCGCGACAGCTTGTAGGTCTCCGGATATGCATGAAGGCCAGTGTCGTTACACGCGTCAAGACCCTAGACAACTCAGCAACCCCTATCTGATCCACACTCTCTCGGGCCGCGTAAAAACCTTGTTAAGTCTTACGCGGGTCGCGTAAAACTCAAAAAGTGGCTATAAGTAGCCTGTGCATGGGGCTGTCCTCTGTGCTCGAAATCTCATTCTTAAAACGCCCTTATTATGCTAAAATCGAATTTCCGGGTAGTGAAACGCTGCTACGACTACAGGGTATTAATTCGATCACTGCTACCATTCTTTTCCTTCAGCTTTTATTATAGTAAATAGTAGCTCGGAATTATACCTTCTAAATCCCGAAACTCTGCCCATTATTAGGATAATAACTCTAATCACTGGTACGATATTTATCCGATCGATTGAAACCAATCCGATGGATGTTTAAGTGCTGCTCAAACTCGGGTTATACTTTGTCATTCGTCGTGAATTCGATGGATGTTTAAGTATTGCACTTTGTCATTCGACGTGATGGTTTTATCTCGTAATTATCGTTAAAGTTGAATTGAGTTACTACACTAATACGAGTTCCATTGTGTCTAGAAATTAGAACTCGTAATCAGGGAGCTGCTAGAATACTTAGCAACTAAGTAAATTTAGTAGTTAAATAAACTTAGTAAACTTACTAATTACGTACACTTAGTTGTTAAGGAAACTTAGCAGTTAAGCTAGTTGAGTAGATTAATTAATCTGCTAATTAAGATAAGTAATCGACTAAGCAAAGTATAAGAGTTAAGATAAATTAATTAGTTAAGTGTTAATTAATTAATCAAGTTAAGCAAGATTAATTTAGTTAAGTAAGATTAATTAATCAAGATTAGTTAACTAAGTAACTTAAATAGATATATATGAGGAAGGTGCAAGGAATGTGTAAGAGGATATATATGTAGGTAGGAAACTTCCTAGAAAATGTATAGGTAACTTCCTAGAAAAGCTATATGAAATTTCCTAGAAATACAAAGGAAACTTCCTAGAAATTTCATACTTCTTACCTATAAATAAGAAGCCTAGGAATTCATTTCCTTTGCTCATTTCTTTTCTTCTTCTCTCTATACGTTGGTGTTCTAACCAATAATCACCAAAGCGATGTTCTGTCCGATTGATTCGGGAACCAACTAACGGATGCCAAAAGTGCTGTACTTTGTGAGTTCGTTAAACGGATGCCAAAGTACTATCCTTTGTGAGTTCATTAAGGTTCGGATCTCGTGACCATCGTTAGGTTTGATGTGGTTTTACACTAATACGTATTCCACTCTGTTAAACTAAATGTTTAACTACCCGAAACTCTACACCATACTCTTACAATCAAAATGGATGCTTAATCATCAGAAGGTTCAAAACCATAAAGTATATGCTTAATTATCAGAAGGAGTGGAATCAAGAAGCTTGTTAAATCAATACTGCATGCTTATAATGTGAGTCAGTCTCTTTTATCAAATGTTTTACAATACTCCAAAGTATTTTCAAAAGTTATAATTACAGGGATTAAGTCGTGGTTATCTTAAATAAGATAGAAGCCATTGTAATCACTCTTATGCTGTAATTCATAACTAAAGGTCATTTTATAAAACCTGAATGAACTCACCAGTATTTCCTGCTGACCAAATGTTTTTAAAACGCGTTTCAGGTAATTACAGTAGATCAGAATAAGAGTTGGATGCGGCACCAACAAGGCTTATAGACGTGGCTCATTTTATCAATTAAATTGAATTAAGAAAAGTTGTGTTATGTATTCGGGTTTATCCCATATTAAAGCTACCTTTCAAAACATGGTTTTATCCCATCTATCTAATAAATAAAATCCGGTGTTTTCTAACTCTGATATTTTTCCTAACTCACGGACCTGATGAAATTTCCGCTGCAATGCTTTCAAAATAACCACCGGTACCACTTGGCTGCTCGCGGCTCCCGATTCCGTCCTGGGTGGGGTCGGGGGTCGTGACAGAAGGTGGTATCAGAGCCACTAATTTAACCAATAGGTGTTGTGATAATAATACCTATGCATATATAAAAGAGTTAGGAGATTGCTATTAACTGGTAGCACACATAAATCCTTGCGCCTTCTCCCATTAGCAAAGGATAAAAATCCTGGGATCAATACTCCCGCCTAAATATCCAGACCTGGATAATTTAGACTTAGGATTTATTCAGTGGTCTCCACACAGTAAGGTGCCACACTAGATTACAGCAGTAATCTTCTAGAAAGAATATGATCATGCACCACCCAGACGGTTATAACCGTCTGGACACGTGTCATCACCACAGACGCCCCTGAAAATCACAACGAAGGCATGCAATTGGAGAGTAATCTCCACTTGATCACATTACACGTGGCAAATCCCTAGCCTTTGATCAAGACCACGATCCGTGTGCTCTCACGTCGGATCAAAGAACTTAAACGGAAGGAAATGTAACCGCTTACGGGGTTAGCATCTTCCGTTAACTTTTCACTAACGGGTTTTCCCGCCTAAAGAACGACTCCCGGCTATAAATATGAGAAAGAACCCAGGTATGAATTCAAGTCACACTCACTTCTCAAATACATTCTCTTCTCAATTACCAATACTTATTCTCACACCGGAGTCGGGTCAAGGAGAGAACCCTCTTCTCCCCTTGGCGAGGCTAACGGTGTTCTTTTTTGCAGAATCATCGGAGAAGGAGATCGGCAGCAACTGAATCAATCGAGAAAGAGCTAACCCTTTTATGCGGATTCAAACCCCCTAGATATCTCGGTTCCGACCATTTATCTAGTGTTTCTTCATTGGCGCCCACCGTTTTCTCAGTTTTTCTAGTTTCTACCTCGTTTCGATTCAGTTCATTCCATTTTCTGTTTTTGCACATGGCAGAAAATTCGTCATCTCACCGACAACCTGGTCCTCGACCAAACGTCAGAAATAATTTACAAGTAGAAGGAATCATAGAGGAGGCCTCAGACGATAATGAGGTTCAATCCAATCGAGCAAATGAGCCTGTTACTCCAGGAATGTTACCAGCAAACCCTGCTCAATCAATTTTACCACCAGGAGAAACTCCGATATCATGGTATGTCCGGTCCCAAGGGGCATTAAATGCAGTATACACACAGTTGTGTGCTCAAACTGCTCCTCTGACTCAATCACGGAGACCGGGATCTAGAGCTCATGCCTCCCAGCGAGAAGAATCAACTTATGAAGACACAGAAGTTCATGCCAGATCCATGTCACAATGTGAGTACATTCAGTCAGGCAGTTACCAGAGACAACACCACGGAGAACCACATCCTCGTCGAAGATAATCGGTTCATGACAGGTTGGGTTCCCAACGGGATACCCACACCGATGAATCTGATCCAACATACCGTTTGAGTGCAAACAACAGTGTGTTCAATCGACTACAGCCAAACTATAACAAATGCAGACCTCGAGCGGTTTATAACCTTGAGGGAGAACATAACTATGACTTAGTTTACCGCCCTGCAGAAGCGGCGGAAAACTCGAAGTTCATACTGGAGATAGCTCTGGCTCCATTGGAGAAGGCAAAATTACCATCTAACGTTGGGAAATTCAATGGGTTAACTGACCCTGATGATCATCTGAGAGGATTCACCAGCGCAGGGTTGGTTGGCGGTTGGACTCTTCCGCTATGGTGTCATTTGTTTGTACAAACATTAACCGGCCCAGCGCGAATCTGGTTTGATAACCTACCAACTGGACAGATCGAGTCGTGGAAAGATCTGCGTGAAAAGTTTTTAACACACTTCAGCCAGCAACGGCGTTCCATGCGTGATACATCCGACGTCATGAACATCTGGCGTCGTGATGATGAAAATCTGGAGGATTTTATCACCAGATACAATAAAGAAGTGTTGGAGATTGGAGGTGTTAACGAACAACTAATCCGTGCTCAGTTCAAGTACGCGGTTAGATGTGACGACATGGTTAAGGTATTATCGGGAACAGAGGGCCTTCCAAAAAGTTGGGAGAAGATAATGGCGGCAGCCAAGGTTTATGCGCAGACCGAGAAAAACATTACTACAAACAGGCCACCACCACCACACAACAGGCCCGCAGACTTAAGCTTAACCGGTGAAAGAAGGTTAAAAAAATCATGGCGCGAGTCATCAGGAAGTCGTTCCTCTGAAGATGCCCGCACAACAATTAACAAGCTCTCTGCACAAAGAGAGAACAAACACGAAAATAGGGAGAGGCAGTGGACTCCCCTAACAAAGACCCCGGCGGAGGTTCTGAGTACTGAGGACTATCAATTCAAACCTCCGATCCCGATGAAGAGTAAACGTGGTCAAGACCCGGCGCAATACTGCGAATATCATAAAGACAACGGGCATACCACGAACAACTGCATATCTCTGCGCACGGAAATAGAGAAAGCCCTCAAGAATGGAGAACTTACGCATTTACTCCAGAATATGCGCAAGGAGATTAAGCAGATAACCCGGGGAGAAGAAAGCTCAAGCAAACGGGCCAAAACCTAAGAAAGGGCTCTATAAGTTTTCCGCAGAAAGACATGACCCATCAAATACGGCGGAACTATCAGAGAGTAAGTTAAGTTCCATTTAATTATCAGAAAAACTTTGTAATGCCTCTGAGCTCTATCCATGAATAAAATTACAAAGTTTCTATTATTTTTGTGTTTACAAAGTGCATGCAATTTCTTTTTAGTAAGCGCAAAAACATTATGGTAGTATAAAACAAGCTCCATGCGCGGTCAGTGATCACGTCACAAACGACCATAAACTCACACATGAGCTTCATACCAACTTCATTCGCCTTACTCAATAAAAGCAATTGTACTCATGCAAAATATTGTAAAGTCATTTAACAAAACAAATAGAAACATACTATTTTTAGCGTACAAATACGCCCTAAAAGAGTTTCAAACACAGCAGTGTTTAGAATCCTTGCGCAACAGCGCACCGACAAAACAAGGATTTACATCCCACATAAAAAAATGTTCAATACAATTTCATACTACTCTAAATCTTCACCCCCATCCGGAAAGATTTCTTTGAGTTGCGCCACGTGATCGTCCGATTGCAGCGCCACATTTATCAGTTCCATGACTGGAAGTTGCAAATTATTAAACTCTGTTTTCATGGAAGCAAGCGCGGCAGCAGTATTTACGCCGAAAGTTGCAGACTTGCTATCATCCCAGTTAACCTTCAACGCACTTTTCACATGCTGGGAACATTCTGCATAACCTTGCGCATACCCATCTCGTCGCGCAGCAACCATTAAATTAGCAACAGTTTTATCCAGCTCTTCAGAGTTTAACACAGACTCAGCAACCTATGCAATCAAGCGAAAATAAGTAAAAAGCGCATACATGATTTCACAACACGAAGAAGGAAAGAAACTTACACAGGCAATCCCGCGATCCTTCAACCAGGCCATATCATTCCTTAAAGGTTCAAGCTCGCTTTCCGCTGAAACCCGCGCCATTTCTGAATTTTCCAGTTTCTCTTCAACCTCAGTCAAACGGCGGGAGGTTTCAGTATTCTCGGAATGCGCAAGCTCCAGATCCTTCTTCAGTTGTTCCTGATCAGAAACCAAAGCAGTAAGTTCCTCTAACTCTCTATCTCTAAGGGCAAGAGTGGCTAAAGCTTGTACCTCCCGTTGCTCACTACGCTCCCTATGAGAACGCGCTTCCGCCAACATAGCTTCCATATCAGGTTTCTCTTTTTTCAATTTTTCTACCTCCGCATCTTGATTCTTCAGATTTTCAACCTCAGCCTTGAGGTTATTAATGATATTACGAAGATTTGCTTTCTCAGCATTATCTTTCTCGCAAATCCTCCTCCAATTTTTGCGTTCCTCAGACAGGAGAGCAGCTTCAGCTTCCGCCTTTCTCCTCCAACCAGCAACAGACCATTCCTCAGTCTTGCGCTCAGCTTCAAACTTGGCTCGCTCAGTTTCTAATTTAGCCTTCAACTGAGCTACATGTTTTTCATCTTTAGCAAACTTCTTTTGAGATGCCATGAAAGATGCCTGTTCCTTATGCATACTATACCACTCACGCACTATGCGGTGAGTAGTAGAAACATGAGAAGCAGTTTCTGCAAGATAAGACTGATAGGTCTGTTCATAAGGTTGATTTTCCTGAAACTTAACCTCACCAGGAAGTATCCCCTGCAACCAATCTTGGCATACACGCCAATCTGAGAAGGTATCACCTTTCTTCACATTCCAAACAGGGACATGAGGATCAGAAGCATCTTTTTCCGTATAAGTCCGGTAATAATATTCTCCCAAAGTTTCTTCTGGACGAATTGGAGATTGTTTGTCAGCACCAACAGATGAGCCTGTCTCCTCAGTTGTGACCCACTCAGTATGTTCAGGCATAGCATCAGAAGGTCTAGGGGAAGAAGAGTGAATTTTTTCAACAGTCTGCTCTTTCCCCAAATCTTGAACAACAACTTCCGGGGTCGGTGGATTATCAGCACCATCTACCACGCTTGGTTCAACAGTCTTTTCAGCCTCCGTATCAACACCAACAGGTTCCTCAGCCCCAGCAGTCTTCTCCACACCTTCCCCAGCAATCTCTGAAGGCTCTAGCGGGTCTGCAACAGCAGCGCGCGGAGGAGTAGAGGGAAGTTCTTCATTAACCACAGATGGTACTTCTATAGGAACAGGGGAAACAGGAACTTCTGGACAAATAAAAGTCTGTAAGAATTCCGTCCGCTTAAAGAAAACAAGGAAGAGCAACACTTACCAGGAACAGATTCCGAAACAAATGCATCAAGATTTCCTTTTCTGGTAATTTTCTTCCTCGGCACCTTTTTAGGAGGTTGACCCTCCGCGTCAGGATCAGTTTGTTTCCGTTTACCAGCCTTCCGATGCACCAAGTGTTCAGGACTAGAGTCCAGGTCAATAGGCTCATTGGGGTTGGATGGGGGAATATCAGCAGAATCCCTGGGTTCAGGCTTCGGTTCTCGCATAGTCACTGCAGGAGTAAGACCCTCCAAAGAGTCAGAAACCACCACATAATCACACCTGGGGACAGAGGAACGGCGCGTACCTTTCTTCTCTCCAACATTCTTCGCCTTCAAAGTTTGAGCTTTAACAGTCTCACTCCTCTTGGGCAAAGAAGCAGAAGTTGTTGTGCGTTTCTTCTTTTCAGGGCCTATGCCCAAGTTCAACAATTCACCTACAAAAGCGCAAAGCAAAGGTTTACCCACAAAGAATAAAAGGAAAAGAAATACAGAAATAACTTACCCGCATCACCAGCTGGTTGAGCAGATAGATCCGCATCTCGCGGAAGAACAAAATTCCTTACAATACGATGGTACCAAAGCTCCTCTTCAGGTTTCTTTTTGATGGTACCCATCCTTCCGCCTTCCCTCTTGAAGGCAACAACATACAAAGAGACAACTATATTCAAAAAGAAAACATGTCAAAAAAAAAAAAAAAAGAGAAAAAGAAGAAGAACAGTGAACAAGCCCCAAACTTACTATAACCATCCTCTGTGTATACGGGTTTATCATCACGTTCCATCTTCCAGTTCAAACTCATGCCGGCTCCGACAAGAGCTTTCTCCGGCAACGCAATATTGGGCACATCTTTCAGATCTTGGTACCAGTTCTCATCAACAGGAGTCTGCAGCGTTTCAATCGGAACATCGTCCTTTCCCCTTAAAATCATCTTCACCGGAATCACTCCGGCCTTGATAAAGAAGAATTTTTGCTTCCAATCATGGAAGGATTTTGGGGGTTGCAGTAGAATCTTTTTCGCAGAAGCCCTCTGAACAAACGAATAAAACCCCTGGGTACAATGCATCTGATGAAAAACCCTAAATCGAAGAACAGTCGGTTCAACATGCATCGTCCGGCACACAAATTCAAAATGCCGAACCCTAACCATACCAATAGGGTGAAGTTGGGAAATGTGAAGTTTGTAAAATCCAAGAACGTCAAGGAAAAATCTGGTAACAGGCAAGCGAAAGTTACCGTCACAGAAAAAAATCCCAAAAAAGGGTAATATACCCGGCCGGAGCGTCCGCTGCCGTTTGCCCCTCTTCAGGATACAAAGCACCCCAGTTCTCCGGAAATTTGAGATTCTGAATCAAACCCTCAAAGGACGCCCTTGTCCACTTCAACGGTGGGAGTTCAGTCGTCATTTCTTCAGTAAGATCTTCTTGATGTTCTCCGGTTGACATAAAGAAGGAGCAACGAAGTTTTTGGTAGAAAAAGAAATGAGGAAAGTTTTTTCAACAGAGACAATGATTATACAAAAGAGGTTATCCAGACGTTATATATACTTATCACAATAAATAGCATCGGTAACCGTCACAGCGACCGTTCCGGGTATCACAGTTCCCCAAGCAACAGAAAAAGGAAATGTCAGAACACACACGCGTTTACACGCGCACGTGTAAGACACGGACAGTAAAAAACAACTGATAATGACAGGTTGTCAAAATCAATTTACTGCACCAGCTTCAAGTCAAAGATTTTCCATAAAAAATCTTTACAAAATCAAAAAATTCAAATCTTCTCATAAAAGATTTCTTATTTCTCGCGCCCAAAAAACATTTTCCTCTCATAAGTCCAGTGCTCCACTTATTTGCATAAGTACAACACTAGACTGGGGGGACTTGAAGGGGTAAGGTCCCAAAAACCTCATAATAAGTATTTGAGACTATGCCACAAACTGGCCTTTCAACCTTTTAACCTTGCGCGGCCGCGCATTGGTCTTACAAAAGGAAGAAAGTAATCAGCAATCTATAGTCGCGCGCCCAAAGGAAAACATAAATCCTTGCGCCTTCTCCCATTAGCAAAGGATAAAAATCCTGGGATCAATACTTCCGCCTAAATATCCAGACCTGGATAATTTAGACTTAGGATTTATTCAGTGGTCTCCACACAGTAAGGTGCCACACTAGATTACAGCAGTAATCTTCTAGAAAGAATATGATCGTGCACCACCCAGACGGTTATAACCGTCTAGACACGTGTCATCACCACAGACGCCCCTGAAAATCACAACGAAGGCATGCAATTGGAGAGTAATCTGCACTTGATCACATTACACGTGGCAAATCCCTAGCCTTTGATCAAGACCACGATCCGTGTGCTCTCACGTCGGATCAAAGAACTTAAACGGAAGGAAATGTAACCGCTTACGGGGTTAGCATCTTCCGTTAACTTTTCACTAACGGGTTTTCCCGCCTAAAGAACGACTCACGGCTATAAATATGAGAAAGAACCCAGGTATGAATTCAAGTCACACTCACTTCTCAAATACATTCTCTTCTCAATTACCAATACTTATTCTCACACCGGAGTCGGGTCAAGGAGAGAACCCTCTTCTCCCCTTGGCGAGGCTAACGGTGTTCTTTTTTGCAGAATCATCGGAGAAGGAGATCGGCAGCAACTGAATCAATCGAGAAAGAGCTAACCCTTTTATGCGGATTCAAACCCCCTAGATATCTCGGTTCCGACCATTTATCTAGTGTTTCTTCAGACTTGAACTTAAGAAAGATGCCTTAGTATCAGCTTCGAGATAAGCTAAATACTTGTGTAAATAAAGTATGATGGGCTTTGGTATGCCATGAGAATGATAAATATAACATTGCAAGTATAATAAATAAGCAATAACACTTGACCACTGTTATTTCTTATTTATTGGTACTACTTTGTTCTAGAATATGATCTGTCATGTGAAGACTAGTTTGCTTAGTCTTTGTTGAAAGTCATAATGCACTTTCCAAATCATGATTTAAGAAAGATCTATTTATGGGAAATCTAAATTTCTTCTCCAGCAAGACTGGGTATGGTGTAGTAGACTCTCCAGCTTGTCCGGATATAACGGGGTTACCTCTCCGGCTAGAACCGGGTAAGAAGGTATATAATATGTCAAAACAAGTGACAAGATTTCCCTAAATAGTATCATATCTGACTTGTTTTTGGAAATATGAATCTGTTAATTACATTGACCTTATGGAGGGTATGTATATTACAGCATGTGAAATATATGATTATATAGATATGTATATCTATAATGTCACACCCCGATTTCCACGTGTCACCGGTGGGCCCGATAGGGGAGTATCGTGACGTGGTTGGCAACATAATAGTCAAACAACACAATGTATAAATATGCACAGCGGAAGCAAATGAAAAATATAATTCAACTTTAATAATATTGTAATATCGTGTATCACAACAGTTGAATGTTTGTCCACAGAAGGATCAAAAACAAATAATAGTTCAACAGACTGTAGGCATCTTAAGCTTGCGAGACTTCTATCGATGCTTAGGAGAAATCCCAGCCAATTACGCTTAGTACCCGCATTTAATCTTTTTGGGAAAATACGTCAGTTTACACTGGTATATACTATCAACTGACTCATTTTAGAAAATGATTGAAAATTGATTTGGATGCACGTGGCATAAACATTTTATTTAACTTGGGAGAATTATTTAAATATATAATCTTGTGAACGAATTACATGTTCCTTGTGCGTTCAGTTGCCCGGATCGTGTCCGGGTTAAAGATCAATAGACACACCACATTATTCTTTTGTGCACTGACGGGTGTACGCCTACACCCCGCGCTTAACTCGTGGCCATTTCGTAAAATGATGGCAAGGATATCCGGGACATGGTCATTAACCCCCCCAAAAGCTTTAAGTAAACAAGACTGTTTAAACCAGCCGATCAAATTATTCAATTAACCACCCAACGATGAAAGATTTGATGCCCGATCAAGCGGTATACTATATACCGTAACCCAAGCCCGTATAGGGAAAATAAGTTAAAAGTATTTACCTGAGCAATGTAATAATCACAATAAGCAAAATGCAAGTAGCTTTTACTGGTACTCCTAATCTGGAACGAAGGTTTATAATAACCTATTAGAATTCTAACGGGTCTTTAATTTAGCTTATGCTTAGATCGGTTAGTTTCAAAGATATGGTTCGTACGCACGATTAAGCGAAGGCCGGATAGAATGTGATTTAGACTCGACAAGTTTGAAGACTTGTTTAATATGGGTATATTATACATATTCTGGATTTTGAGATAAAACCGATAAGGTTTGACCCGTTTCGGCTAATTGTAACACCTCGAAAATTCACGCCCTATAATGCATTGACACGTGTCATAAGTTTGAACGTGTGAAAGAATGTTATAAAAGGACTAAAGTTGACAAAAAAGGTAAGTGTGTGAATATACGGGTTCTAAATGTCAACAGTGAATAAATATACTTCATAATAACCCTACATGATGTTTATAACATCAAACGAATAAATCATGGATCATGCGAAGCTAAAAGTGAGAGATTACAAACTACAGGGGTTAAATGTGTCAACATGTTTAAAGATATACCTCTGAGTGACCTTTTGACAAACTCGAAGCTTTGTAACTGTTAATTATGCTCACTAGAATGCGCGATATAAATTTCATAAAGTTTCGTTATCGTATGAGAAAATTATGATCAAATTCGTGTGCGAGGGGTTAAAGCGTTAACATTGAAAGTTATGACTTTTCGGGTTAACCGGAAGTGTCCAGGGACTTGGCAAAGTGGGTATAAGTCCTAAAGCCCTTGTAGGTAAATAAGAAGGGGTCAAAATGCAAGAAATAAACTTGGTTGCCCTTTCGAAGAGCCAAGTGTCAATTATGCAACAAATAAAAAATGTTAATTCTGATTTCAAGGCCCATGCGGGCCGCGTAAGAGTGGTTAACATCTTACGCGGGCCGCGTTAACCGCCCAGTAACAGAAAGTGAAGACAACCTCCTGTAAACGCGCAGAATCGACCAAAAACAGATATTTTAACATGGTGGGCGACCCCTAAACAGTCCTAAGCATTAGGGACACATGTTAATGGTTTGTGGTCAGTGCTAGACTTGCTTGTCAACTTCTTATGGTGATTTGATCACTATATAAAGGACCTTAGTTGCAACCATTGTTCCTCACACCTTCATTTGCACTTCTGATCATTCTTGGAGCTCCCAAGCAGGCTCAAGTCTTCACATTTCGTGCATAGGACCTTGGTAAGTTTGCTAAACCTTCCTTAATTAAGTTTTAGCTTAGTATTAGCTTAAAAGTCAAACCGTCGTAATTAACGGTTGACTTTAAGATTAATCACTAATGGTCCAGGGATTAGTCGAATCAAAAGTAGTTATACGTTGGTAATTATGTGGGTAATAAACCCTCAAAAGGGTTCCCCCTGATTCCCACTCTAACTAGGTCAAATGTCGGGTCAAACTTGTATTTAAAAAGTCAACAGAATGTGTAAATTACAATTTATGCATAATTAGCAATGTAGAACACATACAACCTGTTTGATCATTAATATAACTTGGTAATTAGTGTAAGGACAGGTCTAAACATGTTCAACCCGACAATTTCCTGTTTAGACCCGGTTCGGAACCGAAAGTCGCATAGTTTGACTTATACTTTGACTTTCAGTTCTGACCCGTTATGGTATGTTTTAGAAATGCCTTAGAGCTTTAATTGGACCAGGTTACATGCTAGTATAACCCTCTGTGATTATACACCTCGGATCATTAGTTATCCAATTAATATGCATGATTCCGTTAATTGCTCATATGTTGACCATTATTCCCTTCTCACTTTAAAACGTGATTTTTGAAAATGTAAAAGAGTAGAAACCTTAATTACTGATATATAAACTTGCATACAAAATTTGACATCAGTTTGAGGTGTAGGTTAAGAGTTATGCTCGTTAGCGTAAAATTAAAGCTTTATGTTAATTAAACGGCGTATTTAGCGTATAGTCTACTTAAACATACGTTTTGATATCAATCTCTTTAACCAATGATGTAATATATTATTTTGGGATTTTTAAAGATTTTTAATTAATTTTAGGCTGAGCATAACTTATAGTCGTAGGCTTAATCCGGTAATTGTCGGTTTCGCCCTTACGGGCCATAAAATGAGTTTTACATATCTAAACGACTCCAAACCTTTTGCTACTGATCACATATGTTAAATACATTATTTTAAGCCTTCTAGAATAGTAAAAATATCTGCTTTAAGTATCGAACCCGGAAATGGCTTCTAATCGCCTTTTTAAGCGTTTTTAACGCATAGTATGTACTAGAATTATTTTAAACATACAAGGGTTGATACCTACTGATATTTGAGGTAAATTATAATATTTTAACAGTAAGCAAAAGTTGTTTAACTCATACTTCAGTTTTGAGCTTTACGGCTTATGTGAAATTACCAAAATACCCCTACGGGGCATAGTTTGGTTATAATGGATAAATTTCACATATATACTTTACTCTACTGTTATAACATGGTAAAATAAGTATTTTTGCTGATTACATCAGACCTGTAACTCAGGTAAATACTTAGATTCTTTTATAACCTTTTAAATGACCAAACTACCCCTAGGGGGCATAGTTTGTGTTTAAATTCATCCCGGGCATAATAAATGATATCTTACTGATGTCACAACATATTTGGAGCTTATTAACTTAGGAAACCTGTAAGTAGCTCTCATGATTACCCGTCACGCTTATTACGCGTTCGGTTCGGTTTATGTAACTAGTTTACATAAACTAGCCTAAACGGGTCAAACCTTATCGGTTTTATCTCAAAATCCAGAATGTGTATGAAATACCCATATTAAACAAGTCTCTGAACTTGTCGGGTTTAAATCACATTCTATCCGGTCTTCGCTTAATCGTGCGTACGAACCGTGTCTTTGAAACTAACCGGTCTAAGCTTAAGCCTAACTAAAGACCCGTTAGGATTCTAATAGGTTATTATAAACCTTCGTTCCAGATTAGGAGGACCAGTAAAAGCTACTTGCAATTTGCTTATTGTGAATTATACTTTGCTCAGGTAAATACTTTTAACTTATTTTCCCTATACGGGCTTGGGTTACGGTATATAGCATACCGCTTGATCGGGCATCAAATCTTCCATCGTTGGGTGGTTAATTGAATAATTTGATCGGCTCGTTTAAACAGTCTTGTTACTTAAAGCCTTTGGGGGGTTAATGACCATGTCCCGGATATCCTTGGCATCATTTTACGAAATGGCCACGACTTAAGCGCGGGGTGTAGGCGTACACCCGTCAGTGCACAAAAGGAATAATGTGGTGTGTCTATTGATCTTTAACCCGGACTTGATCCGGGCTACTGAACGCACAAGGAACATGTAATTCGTTCACAAGATTATATATTTAAATAATTCTCCCAAGTTAAATAAAATGTTTATGCCACGTGCATCCAGATCAATTTTCAATCATTTTCCAAAATGAGTCAGTTGATTGTATTTACCAGTGTAAACTGACGTATTTTCCCAAAAAGATTAAATGCAGGTACTAAGCGTAATTGGCTGGGATTTCTCCTTAGCATCACTAGAAGTCTCGCAAGCTTAAGATGCCTAAAGTCTGTTGAACTATTGTTTCCACTTTGTTTCCGATCCGTCTGTGGATAAACTTCCGAATATTGTGACATTTGATATTACAATATTAAATTCGGTTGTATTATATCTTTTAAATTGCTTCCGTTGTGCATATTAAATATTGTGTTGTTTGACTATTATGTTGCCAACCACGTCACAATACTCCCCACCGGGCCCACCGGTGACACGTGGAAATCGGGGTGTGACAGGTTGGTATCAGAGCCAACACTGAGTGAATTAAACACTAGCCTTTTGTGTTTAATCTCAGTTACACAATTGCACATTCTAAACTTTCGAGTCTAGACATATAACATAGGGCAAATTCCACTTGTTTGTGTTGTCCTTTAATTTGCATATATTTTTGTTTTGTTATCTCATGCTATATTGACAGGATTAACAAAATGCCGCCAAGATTCTTTAGAAGAAGAGGACGTGGAAAGGGGCCAATCACCGCCCCCAATGACAACGAGGCAGGACCCTCGAATGTACGAGCTCCTTCGACCATGGAGAGTGACGATCCCCGGCAGAACCGGAGGAACCTCTTTGAGCCGGCTAGACGGTCGGTCTCACACAGTTCAACACCTCCTAACCCTTATGGGCCACAGCCGGAGTATGAGCCCAACAACCCTCAACCGTCCTACATACCATTACAGCGATCCTTATCGCATCATTCTTTTGGAGACCCTACACCTGTCTTCAGGGGCCGGTTTAACCCGGCCGATTTCATACCAGAACCAGCGGGTTTTAACCCACTGGGGCCAGATGACCATTTCTCAGGTGATCACGTGGACGATATGGACGAGGATACGGACCCCGTCGAGCCTGCCAGTGGTACACCAAACCACCCGATAGAGATCTCTGACGGATCTTCTTTCCACGGATCACCCTATGTTGGTCCAGATAGCTTTCAACCTATGTTTACCAGGCACGAATGGTATTATACACCTCCTCACCATTCGTCGCCTCATCAGCAGCAGGATCCCTCTGTGGATTCACGGTTTGTGGCAGTCATGCCCCCACCTCCACCCCCACCAGTTCAACCGGCACCTCCGCAACCGCCAAGGCGTAGGAGAACCAGAGCGCGTATGTCTGCGCGAGCGGGAGACTTTCATTTTAGTTCTCCACGCCAATCGAGTGGCAGCCATTATCCGCCACATCAGGAGGACCCACAAATGGGTGGACCCTCACACCCAGTTGCACCGCAACCACTGTCTATGGGTTTTGATAACCCAATTCTGGCATACACGGGTTCCAAGGCGTATAACCCGTTTGAACAGCCAGTGCACACCAACTACAACTACGCAGAAGCCGACCCATACTTGGTAGCTGCTAACTATAATACCCAAGGACCGTATGGAGATCCATGGGGAATAGGGTACCCAACACATGGGTACCAAATACCTCCAAGACCTATTATCAGGCAACAATCGCAACCACCAAGGTTCTCCCCACCAGAGCGTGAAGAAATTTTGCAAAGGTTGGACCATGTAGAGCGAGAATTTTACAGGAAACGAAGGGAGCGACAAACTTTCTTCCAAGGATTGACAAGCTTGATCAAAGGGAAGGGAAAGAAGGACCGCTGAATCCTTCCATTTGTTGTTGAACCCCTGCGTGGGTATGCTTGTTTGTTTTGACCCCTGCGTGGGTCTATCTTGCTGTAAACCCCTACGAGGGTATGTTATTTGTGTAAGTCCCTGCGTGGACTATTATGTTATTAAGCCCCTGCGTGGGTATGTGTGTTATTAAGCCCCTGCGTGGGTAAGTACTTGTTTAAACCCCTGCGTGGGTAAGTTTGTTATTTGAAAAGACCCGTTTAGGGCAGCGTGTAATATTTTAATAAATTAATGGAATGTAAGTTTATAAATTTCATGGTTGCCTTATGTGCATAAATAATTTATATATGAAATAAATGAATTAAAATCATTCCTTTCGAAATAATCTGCCTCTGTAAAATTTTTAAATAAGAATCTTAAAGAGTGAAACCTAGCCTTCGGGTCATTATAAGGCCGGGCCAAGATGGTAAGACCTGTTAAAAAGATTCAAATCCCTGTTAACATCTGTAAATATGTTAACACTCCTGGCAGACGTGATTCATTAAAAATCACACACGTCATTATTATATAAGGATCTTTTCAAAGATTCAAACCCAACTAAATGATCTCTGAATCATGGGTTAAATCATCAACTAAGATGATCATATTTTTTACCATATATGGTAATATAGTGCCTACGGGCCCTACTCATTTCCATATGAGCCAAAAGACAGTGGTAGCGATGACTCCCTGTCAGAAAAAGGTAACGAACTAGGTTCAAACCTTCATGCTTTGATCTGAAATCATAGCTTGTAATTTATAAATGTCCTTGTGACTAGGCCTATTGTGCCAGAATACCTTCATGTCTTGATTATCCGAAATCATAGCTTATAAATTATAAATGTCCATGTGACTAGGCCTTTTGTGCCACAAATAAAACTGTTATTGTTTTATAATTAGGATAAGTTATATTAAAATCCTAAATAAATATGATTAATAAATTAACCAAATATGGTCTCTGTTTACCATGGTTAATGAATTACCCTAAGGGGCAATTCCATAATAAACTCCCAAATAAACTATTGTCTTTGTTTTCTGTAACAGTTCAATTAAAATGGCTAACTCAGACGAGATAAATAGTCACCCAGTGGAGAACATTGATAAGGCCCAGATTAATTTAACGGGTGCTGAATTGAAAGCGTTGGTCGACGACGTAGTTACAAAGGCATTGGAACGGCAGTACGAAGAGTATAGTGGGACTCGTAGTAGGACCCTATCTACACAGCCTTCACAGCCACCGTCCAAGAAGGACGAACCCAAGAAGGATGATGATCGACACTCCTCAAACCACCAAAGTAATCCATCTCAACATATTGTTTTAAATCAGGGACCCCGTGAGAAGGGTTGCTCATATAAGTACTTTGTTTCCTGCAAACCCCGGGATTTCACTGGGGAGAAAGGAGCCATTGACTGTATGACGTGGCTGTATGAGATGGACACAGTTGTGGATATCAGCGGATGAGCTGAGAGGGATGTAGTCAAGTTTGTGTCGCAGTCTTTTAAGGGTGAAGCTTTAGCATGGTGGAGATCTCTGATTCAAGCCACCGGGAAAATCCCATTGTAAAATATGTCATGGGATCAATTTGTTGCCCTTATCAGGGAAAATTACTGCCCTCAGCATGAGGTGGAGAAGATAGAGTCTGATTTTCTATCATTGGTGATGACAAACCTTGACTGTCAAGCTTACCTAACGAGCTTCAACACAATGTCCCGGTTGGTTCCTTATCTGGTGACCCCGGAACCAAAAAGAATAGCTCGATTTATCGGTGGTTTAGCCCCGGAAATCAAGGCAAGCGTGAAGGTTTCTCGGCCAGCTACTTTTAGATCTGTAGCTGACATATCCTTGTCCCTCACTTTGGATGCGGTCAGGCAAAGATCGCTGAGGAATAAGGAGGCTGAGAAGAGAAAACGTGAAGATCATAGTTCACGGAGATCGAACAAGAAGCACCGTGGGAACGGTGACAACAAGAAAGGATCAGAGTCAAGGAAAGATGGGCATCAGTCTGGTGAGAAGCCCAAATGCAAAATTTGCAAGAAACAGCACTTTGGGAAGTGCAGGTTAGAGTCGAATTCGCAGACTCAGTCAAAAACCTTTGCTTGTGGTATATGCAAGTCCACGGATCACAAAACCTTGGATTGCAAGAAGATGAAAGACGCAACGTGCTACCGTTGCAATGAAAAGGGGCACATTAAGACCAACTGCCCTAAATACACCAAGAAGCCTGAAGAGGCCAAGAAGACAAATGCTAGAGTCTTCAGAATGGACGCAAAGGAAGCGGTTCTAGATGACAATGTGATTATAGGTACTTTCCTTGTAAATGATGTCTATGCTAGAGTACTTTTTGATTCAGGGGCAGATAAATCTTTCGTTGATAATAAGTTTTGTGAATTGCTGAAATTACCTGTAAAAACCTTAAATGTGAATTATGAGGTGGAGTTAGCAGATGGCACCCTAGAAACCGTCTCTACTGTGTTAGATGGATGTGTTATATCCATTAAGAACCACTCTTTTCCTCTGTCCCTACTTCCATTTAAGTTGGCCGGTTTTGACATAGTTCTGGGTATGGACTGGTTATCTCATAACCAGGCCCAAATTGTCTGTAACAAGAAACAAGTGGTAATAAAGACTCCGTCTGGTGAATCACTTACCATTCGGGGAGATACCCAGTATGGACTACCGGAGCAAGTGACTATGCTCAAGGCTTCAAAATGTTTAAAGAAAGGTTGTGTCATCTACATGGCACAAGTGATTATTGATGAGCCTAAACCGAGGATCGAAGACATCCCCATCATTTCTGAATACCTAGAAGTTTTTCCTGAAGAACTACCTGGTTTACCACCAGATAGGCAAGTGGAATTCAGGATTGATATCATCCCCGGAGCAGCACCAGTTGCCAGAGCACCCTATAGATTGGCTCCAACGGAGATGGAAGAATTAAGGACACAGCTAGACGAATTGCTAGCTAAAGGTTTCATTAAACCCAGTTCGTCTCCTTGGGGAGCACCAGTCCTATTTGTCAAGAAGAAGGATGGATCGATGCGTCTGTGCATCGAATATCATGAGCTTAATAAGGTCACGATAAAGAACAGATATCCTTTGCCCAGGATCGACGATTTGTTCGATCAGTTACAAGGGGCAAGTTATTTCTCGAAGATTGACTTAAGGTCAGGCTACCATCAACTGAAGGTTAGAGATGAAGACGTACATAAAACAACATTTAGGACTCGTTATGGTCATTACGAGTTCCTAGTGATGCCTTTTGGGCTAACTAATGCACCGGCCGCGTTCATGGATCTCATGAATCGCGTTTGCAAGCCTTACTTAGATAAATTCGTTATCGTTTTCATCGACGACATTCTTATCTATTCGAAGAACCAAGCTGACCATGAGAAACACCTTCGTTGTATTCTGATGCGTGTGAAGTGTTATATATTTTAGGTGTATATTTTAAGCCCCTTTAACACTTATTTTTAGCCAAGTTTTAAATTTATAAAACACGATATTTTACTAACACTAAACACACATATGGGCAAGTGCACCCATCGTGAGCATAGTATAGTGTTGGCAAGATACCGAGGTCGTCTAAGGACACAAGAGCTTTTAGTACCGGTTTATCCTCAACGTCTAATCAAAATAAAAAGTTTAGAAAAATGTTGTAAACTAAGAAAAATAAAAACTAACTAAAATGCTGAAAATAAAAATAAAAATAAAAACAGATAGACAAGATGAATCACTTGGTTCCGACTCGTATCATTCGTAACCTTTGATTATTTCCGTACTTTTGCACATAATTAAGAGATTATCTTAGTTATTGTAGTAGGCCCCTCTTTTGAAGGTGACGTTACCCTCACCCCAGTAGTTTGAGTCAGCAAGGATACAATCCTAAAAGGGTGGATTATTGGAAGATAATGAATTAAGTTATTAATGCAATATTATGGTAGGCCCCTCTTTTGGAGGTGACCTTACCCTCGACTAAGTAGTCTGAGTCAGCAGGGATACAGTCCTAAATAGTCGGGTTATAGTATTAATAGTAGTTAACTTATGAGGGGATCAAAGAGTTTGGACCCCCACCATCCAATACCGTAAAGTATTGAAGGAGGTCCTACTAAATTTGACCCAGGTCCATTGCAGGACCTCTAAACGCTGAACAATGGCAAGACCTTTACCAAACCGTTCCCTTAACCCCCGACCAGGTAGCCAACATACTTCCATATAGACCGTGGAGATATGAATGGTGAAAATCTTTTATTTTATATAGACAGTAAAATAATTTCAAGACACCACGGACAAACGATAAAGAAAGATCACCTTCAACATAAGCAACTAGTTATTAAAGTCATTAATACGAAACCAAATAAAAAGTGCAAAAGATTAGAAATAAAAAGTATTACACTAGACACTTTGTCTTCACCAAGTGATGTAAGAGACTTAGGCAAACATGGCCTTGATTGTCAAGAACTCTTACGATCAATCTTGGATCCCGAGACGACTCACACACTCTACGATGGACAATGGATGATGGTGGTGGATGATGGTGTTATGGTGGTGGTGGGTGGTGGGTGAAGTGTGAGAGAGGTGGTGTGCCAAGGGATGGTTTGAGCTTGAGCCAAGCACATCTATTTATAGGCTGAACAGAAGCTCGGGCACGGCCCTGTGTCCAGTGGGCACGGCCCCGTGTCCACATCCTTCTCTTTCTTCATTAAATGTAGCTTTGTCTTATTAGTTGACCACGCCCCCGTGTCCGCTGAGCACGACCCCGTGGTGCAGAAGAATCTTTGTACTATGCAGATTTGCTGGATTGTGCGAATCTTATAGTTGACCACGGCCCCGTGTCCGCTGAGCACGGCCCCGTGGTGGGCAATAGAAGCTTCTACCACTTTGTCTTTTCTGCTGACACTTGGGCACGCCCCCGTGCTGGCTGAGCACGGGGCGTGTTCAGTCTTCTGTCTTCTTGTTTTGCTTGGGAAGATGCTGTCGTGGGGTCGGGCATGTCACGTCTCGTTCGTTTTCTTGTATTTATGTTAGATTTTGATGTCTTTTTGCTTCTTTTGTTAATTTGAGCTCATTTAATCCTGAAAATACAAAAGGAAGACAAAAGCACACTTTTTCCAACATTAGTACTAAAAAGGGGTTAGTTTTATGCCTCATTTGATGAAATTTATATGTTAATATTTGAACACATCATATTCTCAAACTTCTACATCAGGAGAAGCTCTATGCCAAATTCTCTAAATGTGAATTTTGGCTTCGAGAAGTCCAATTCCTTGGACATGTGGTGAGTGAGCGCGGTATCCAAGTGGATCCCGCAAAGGTTGAAGCAGTTATGAACTGGCAAGCGCTAAGGACGCCTACAGAGATTCGTAGCTTCCTGGGATTGGCAGGATATTACAGGCGTTTTATTGAAAATTTTTCAAGGATTGCTGCACCCCTAACTTCCTTGACTAAGAAGAAAGTAAAGTTCGTTTATGGCCCTAAACAACAAGAATCCTTTGATATACTTAAACAAAAGTTGAACAACGCCCCAGTACTAAAATTTCCTGAAGGCACCGAAGATTTTGTGGTTTACTGCGATGCATCGAACACTGGCATAGGGTGTGTGCTTATGCAGAAAGGCAAGGTTATTGCCTATGCATCACGACAGTTAAAGGTGCATGAAAAGAATTACACCACCCACGACTTGGAGTTGGGTGCCGTTGTATTCGCACTAAAACTGTGGAGGCATTATTTATATGGTATTAAGTGTGTGATCTATTCTGATCACAAGAGCCTCTAGCATCTGTTCAATCAGAAAGATTTAAACATGAGGCAACGCCGTTGGATGGAGACTTTGAATGATTATGATTGTGAAATCAAATATCATCCCGGCAAGGCGAATGTAGTCGCTGATGCCTTGAGTCGTAAGGAAAGGGTGAAACCCATCCGAATCAATGCCAAGCGCATGGAGATAAAGAACAGTTTGATTGAAAGGTTGTTAGCTGCACAGAAGGAAGTTGTGTTGGAAGCTAACTATCCTAATGAAAAGTTAGGAGTAACTGAGGAGCAGTTAACTCTTAGCAAGGACGGAATTCTAAGATTGAATGAATGAATATGGGTTCCAATTTATGGAGGACTTCGAGATGTCATCCTCCAGGAAGCCCATAGTTCCAAATACTCCGTTCATCCTGGAGCTGATAAGATGTACCAGGATCTAAGGGCAAATTATTGGTGGATAGGCTTGAAGAAGTCTATAGCCACCTATGTAGCTAAATGCTTGACATGTGCGCAAGTCAAAGCCGAGCATCAGAAACCCTCGGGTTTGCTACAACAGCCTGAACTTCCCACTTGGAAATGGGAAATGGTAACTATGGACTTTATTACCAAGTTACCTAAAACAAGGAAAGGCAATGATACAATATGGGTTATAGTTGATAGACTGACTAAGTCAGCACATTTCTTACCCATCAAGGAGACTTATAGCTCCGACATGTTAGCCTAGTTGTACGTTGATAAGATTGTAGCCTTACATGGCATACCTGTGTCTATTATCTCTGACCGAGATACTAGATACACGTCACATTTTTGGAAGAGTTTCCCGCAATCTTTGGGCACACGTTTGAATTTCAGTACGACTTACCACCCTCAGACTGACGGTCAGAGTGAGTGTACTATTCAAACGCTGGAAGACATGCTACGAGCATGTGTGATTGATTTGGGTGGTAGTTGGGATAAGAACCTACCGTTAATCGAATTCATCTACAACAATAGCTACGATACCAACATTAAGGCTGCGCCTTTTGAGGCATTATACGGTAGAAAGTGTAGAACGCCTGTTTGTTGGGCGGAAGTTGGAGATGTCCAATTATCAGGACCAGAGATAGTCTTTGAAATGACGGACAAGATTGTCCAGATTCGTGACCGTCTCAAAGCTTCCCGAGATAGGCAGAAGAGTTACGCAGATCCAAAGCGTAAGGCTTTTCACTTCGAAGTAGGTGACAAGGTGTTACTTAAAGTATCACCCTGGAAGGGGGTGATGCGATTTGGTAAGAAAGGCAAGCTAAGCCCGAGATACATAGGACCTTTCGAGGTTATTGAACGTGTCGGGTCAGTTGCCTATAAGTTAAACTTACCAGAAGAGCTCAGTGGAATTCACAATGTGTTCCACATCTGCAATCTGAAGAAGTGCTTCGCTGATGAATCACTGGTTATACCACATACAGATGTGCATATAGATGAGAGCTTAAAATTTGTGGAAAAACCATTGTCGATTGAAGATCGACAGGTTAAGAAGCTTCGAAGGAAGCAGGTACCTATTGTAAAGGTCAAATGGGATGCCCGTAGAGGACCCGAATACACGTGGGAGGTTGAATCCACGATGAAAGAAAAGTACCCTTATTTGTTTCAGTAAATCTCGGGTCGAGATTTATTTTAAGGGGGTGAGGATGTAACACCTTGAAAATTCACGTCCTATAATGCATTGACACGTGTCATAAGTTTGAACGTGTGAAAGAATGTTATAAAAGGACTAAAGTTGACAAACATGGAAAGTATGTGAATATACGGGTTCTAAATGTCAACAGTGAATAAATATACTTCATAATAACCCTACATGATGTTTATAACATCAAACGAATAAATCATGGATCATGCGAAGCTAAAAGTGAGAGATTACAAACTACAGGGGTTAAATGTGTCAACATGTTTAAAGATGTACCTCTGAGTGACCTTTTGACAAACCTGAAGCTTTGTAACTGTTAATTATGCTCACTAGAATGCGCGATATAAATTTCATAAAGTTTCGTTATCGTATGAGAAAGTTATGATGAAATTCGTGTGCGAGGGGTTAAAGCGTTAACATTGAAGGTTATGACTTTTCGGGTTAACCGGAAGTGTCCAGGGACTTGGCAAAGTGGGTATAAGTCCTAAAGCCCTTGTAGGTAAATAAGAAGGGGTCAAAATGCAAGAAATAAACTTGGTTGCCCATTCGAAGAGCCAAGGGTCAATTATGCAACAAATAAAAAATGTTAATTCTAATTTCAAGGCCCATGCGGGCCGCGTAAAAGTGGTTAACATCTTACGCGGGCCGCGTTAACCGCCCAGTAACAGAAAGTGAAGACAGCCTCCTGTAAACGCGCAGAATCGACCAAAAACAGATATTTTAACATGGTGGGCGACCCTTAAACAGTCCTAAGCATTAGGGACACATGTTAATGGTTTGTGGTCAGTGCTAGACTTGCTTGTCAACTTCTTATGGTGATTTGATCACTATATAAAGGACCTTAGTTGCAACCATTGTTCCTCACACCTTCATTTTCACTTCTGATCATTCTTGGAGCTCCCAAGCAGGCTCAAGTCTTCACATTTCGTGCATAGGACCTTGGTAAGTTTGCTAAACCTTCCTTAATTAAGTTTTAGCTAAGTATTAGCTTAAAAGTCAAACAGTCGTAATTAACGGTTGACTTTAAGATTAATCACTAATGGTCCAGTGATTAGTCGAATCAAAAGTAGTTATAAGTTGGTAATTATGTGGGTAATAAACCCTCAAAAGGGTTCCGCCTTGTAACACCCCGTGTTTTCACGAGTGAAAGTCAAAGTCAAGGTCAAAGTCAACGACCGATCTCGCACGACTTGACTCGTAGAAATGTTTTTATTTTAATTATATTATGTGGAGTAAGTGTCGTTCATTGCAATAATCGAATAATGTTAACCGTATTTCAATCGACCTACGACTGTGAATGATAGGAAGTAACAATGCGATAAAGTTAATCAATCGAGAATCAAGCTATGCTAATCAAATCGACATCGAACCGTAACTCGAACTGTGTATTTTACTTGTTGCTTATACGTGTGTGTGTGCTTTACGTGTTACCTGTGCATGTTTATTTTATGTTTATTTATGATAATCAAGCGAACTCAATCGAACTCGAAGTCTAACTCGAATGTAAACGAACCCGAACCCGAATTCCGAGTCGAACCATATAAGAAGTAGTTGGGACTGAAAGTAATTTGACTAGGAAACCCTACAAAATCGCTCGCAAATCGAAACCAAGGCAACATCGCACCGAACGCACCAAATCAGGCGACATCCGCACGGATGGTCAATCCGCACGGATTGCCAATCCGCACGGATGACCAATCCGGGCGGATAGCCTATCCGGGTAACGTGCCATCCGCACGGCTCACCCTTTCCCCTTTTGGCATCCTATAAATACACGGGTCACTCTCCAACTTTTCCACTTTTGGCAAGTGACGTCCGAACCGCACGCATTCTTCACCTTTTCTCAGATTTCTCTCAATCCAGGTAAGATCTTGCACTAATTCTTGTACATTCTTGATCACTACACAATTCTACACCTTTTCATCTTTCAAATCTCAACTTTCGACCGTGAAACCATCAAGATTCTGTTGGACTCTGTATGCCCAAGACACATATTAAATTGATGTGGCTAGTACGTTATGATCCAAGTCGAGTCATACCCAATAACAAGCTAGACAAACACTTATATTATTTATTTGTGATATGATCAAACAAATAAATATTAACACTTATAATATTTAGAAATTGGTTTTCTAAATAATTGCACTTGACAAACTAATAAATTATATGGATAATTTATTTTGAGAGAATATTTTATTTTGTTATTTAATGGGTTAAATAACATAATAAAAGGTTGTATAAGTCTTATAACATATGATGTTATAATTTTATAAAAGTTATAAAATTAATCAAGACTTAAATTTATAAAAGAAAGATTTGATTTTTTTTTTTATAAAAATACAAGTAGGCCGCCACCCCCCCCCCCCATGGGGTCTTCCCAAAAATTCTTGTCCAATGAGGTTCCATGCATGTTGTCATAGTTGCATGCATTTTGATTGGATGGTCTTCCCAAGCAAGAAAGGTCCAATGAATGTACATGCATTTTGCATGAGAAGATGGAACATGATTGGTTCATTTGGGTGGTCATTCTCTCACATATTTTATAAAGATTTGTATGACAAAAAAAAATAGAAGAGAACTTGAAAACTCCATCATAATTTTCGGCCAAGATGAGAGCATTTTAGGAGATGATTTTCAAGTGTAAAACTTGTTAAAACTCTCTCTCAAATTTCGGTTATGGAAGGGTTCTATGAGGGAATTTTCAAGATCAATTTCAAGTGCAAGGACTCTAGCAAATACTCTTAAAATTTCGGCCATGAGATGGTTGTCAAGAGGGTTTTTTCTAGTGAGTTCATAAGTGTAGAAATCCTAGCTAAAACACAAGGTGTTTGTTGGAAGGCTTGGGGTATACGAGCTTGAGGTCTTCTACACTTGAAGGCAACCGTTCAAGAATCATCATCTTCTTCATATCCATTACTCCATGGAAGGTAGTATTCTAAACACCCTATGGTTGTGTTTTATTTTGATAGCATGCATGTTCGTATATGGATCCGGGTTTGGGTTTTACATATAAAATGGGTTTTATATCTTGAAAGTAAACATGTTTTAAATAATTATTTCCGCTGCGTTTTATTTTATACGGATAAAATACTTTGATAAACATGTACAAATCCCAACAGTGGCATCAGAGCCGCTTATATGAGTGCATGCTTCAATAGACTTAAAATTTTCGGGTTTCGGGTTTGGTAAAAACCCTATGGCCGAAATTTTAAGTATGGTTATCCCTTTGTTTTTCAAGATTATATTCTTACATGCATAAATGAATCTTGAAAAATTATTTCATATGGATGATTTGTTTGTTTGGACAAAACTAACCTTTTCGGTTTTTTGGACATAGCCGAAAATGGTTATTAAAAGGGAACCATTTTTTATGCTTCTTGAAATTAATATAAATATATATTTGGATATATATTTTGGTGCATATAACCTAGCCATGACCTTGTGTTGAATAATTGTGTTGTGATTTATTTATTAATTATTCAATGGGTTGTAATAATTATTATTTTTTGTTCTTCCATTTGTAAAGATATGTAATTTATTTATTTTTCATTTGGCATGTAAAATAAATAGACTAGGTGCATTTTATTTTACTAGAAAAAATGTATTAGGATATATTTTGTAAAAGAAGATGCACACAAAATGCGGTTTTGGTTTTTGCCAATTTCGGGCATAAAGGACTTCATAGTTCTTAAAGGATTTTAGCCCGAAAACCAAAACACATTTTCGGAGCCCAAAGGAGTTTGGAGCTGAATTAAAGTACATTTTGGAAGCTCAAAGAAAGTGGAGAAATCACAACACAAAAGGGAGACTTGAAGCATTTGGATGCGGGATCAAGTGGGAGTTCAACGACACATCGCTTGTGTCATTTTTCACCCTTTAGGAAGGACTTTTTGGCACACTTGTTTCGGCTAACAAGTGTGGTCAAAATAGTTGGCTATGGTTATGCACCTAATGATATGTGTGTCGTGCTTGTGTGGTTGTTTATTTGTTGTTTGATGATATTTGGATATGCATGCTTAACAAACTAATAATCAACAACAAGCTTAAAATTGGTTCTTTAAAAGATCATTAAAATAGGTTAATAAAAGGTTATTAAAAATTAATGATTTTATAATAAAATGGGTTTTATTAAAAAGAACCTTGAAAATTTGTTTTCACAAAAGTACCAAGGATTTGAATGCATGCAAATGTATGGTACATAAAGTTTTCTAAACTAGAATTTTTGAAAACTCAAAAATCCCTTTTAATAAAACAAGTCAAACACCATCCTTTTATACAACACTCGAAACACTTGGGAACTCTTTTTTGGGATAAAGGTCACCTAACCATATTTGAGGGAACTTGTATATTCGAGGTGGGTTTACCATGTTTGTGGGATAAAGGTCACCTAACCACTTATGTGTATAAACTCACACGTGTGTGTAAGTTGGACGACTTGATTTGGAAACCATGAACTTAGGGTCACCGAAGCATGGGGAACAAAGGTGTTGATGGGATTAAACATGCCAACTAAACATAAAGATGTTTAACCGATCCCATATGACTAGAAGTTGCAAAGAGTTGCAATTGTCAAACGTTGACTACCTTGTTAATTTAAATAGAGGGATAAAGGTCACCTAACCAATATTTAAATGTAACGTTGGATTCTAGATTTTGATTATTAATTGTCTATGAGACACAAAGGGTATTAATGATTAAAATATAATAATATCGAAAATACTAAAATTGAACCTTGTTAAATTTTGTAGATGGCCGCTAACAATATTACCCAAACCGTCCGTAACCTATCACTAGAAAACGATCCTAATCCCGATGAACATCTTATGGAAGATAAAGATGCCTATATCGATTGGATTAAGTATATCGAGAATACTATGCAAGCCTCTTGCCTCATGTTAGGAATTATGATTCCCGAGATTCAAAAGGATTTTTGAACATCATGAGCATGCGACATGATTAACCAATTGTAGGAAATGTTCCTAAGGGTTGAACGCTTTGAAACGGTTCGAGCACTTCATGCATGTCGAATGGAGGAAAACCCAATCGGACTCATCTTATGTCTTTAAGATGAAAAGCCACATTAATCACCTCGAAAGGCTCAATATGGATAAAAGGGTTTTATCCATTCTAACGATCAATGAGGGTGGTAACAAAGAAAGGGCATCACCCCGACACCAAAGCAAATGTTGCCAAAGGAAAGGGGCACATCAAAGGGAAAGAATTAGAAAGACTAAAGCGAAACCACCGAAACCAAAAGAGAAGAAGGCAAAGGTTGCCATGAACGATCCATGCTTTAAGTGTGGTGAGATAGGGCATTTAAATAGGAATTGTCCAACCTATCTCAAAGAGTTGAAAAACAAGAGGGATGCTAGGCAAACCTAAGGTACAATCTTAATAATACATATTGACCTTAATGTTATCTCTTCTAACACATGGGTATTAGATACCGGATGTGGAACTCATGTTTGCAATTCGTTGCAAAAGGTTCAAAAGAAATAAACATTACAAGAAAGGAGACTATGTTTTGAAACTTCCAAATGATTTGGAAATTGTTTTAAAATGTTTTGAATGCTCCTAGTTTGACTAGGAACATTATTTAAGTTTCCCTTTTGACACAATATGTTTTGATATAAAGTTTGTAAACAATGACATTTATATTTCGATGAATGACATGTTTTACTTTAAAACTATGCCTTCAAATGGTAGTTATGAATTGGTTCATAATAATACATCATTTGATAGTTCAATGTACCAAGCAATCACCAACAAACTCAAAATGGATTTGAGTGAGACTTATCTTTGGCATTATCGCCTTAGTCATATAAACAGATGTCGCATGTAAACACTTCGAAAGAATGATCTTTTGGAAACAAATGAAATTGGTTCATTTGATACATGTGAATCTTGTTTACAAGGTAAAATGACTAAGAAACCCTTTAGTGGGAAAGGGCAATAGATTTCTTAGGTATCATACATTCGAATGTATGTGATCCTTTTAAGCCAATGACTAGGAATGGTGAAAGATACTTCATTACTTTAACCGACAACTATAGTAGTTATGGTTATGTGTACTTGACACAAAGAAGAAGTTTTGAAACGTTCAGAATCTTCAAAAAGTGAAGTACAAAATCAACTCTTTTAAAGTCCTTCGTTTTGATAGAGGAGAAATCGAACTCTATTAGATATGGTTCGATCTATGATGGCTAGGAGCGCATTATCTCTATCACTTTGGGGTTACGCTTTGCTCTCCGTGGCCCATATGGCCCCAACCAAGAAAGTGGATACGACGTCTTTTGAAATATGACATGGAAGGGCTCCATCATTATCATATTTAAAAGGTATGGGTTGTGAAGCTTATGTGAAGCAATACACCCCAAACAAGTTGGAAGTACGATCCACTAAGTGTATCTTCGTAGGATATCCTAAAGATGATATAGGATATTATTTCTACGATCCAACAGAGCAAAAAGTATTTGTTGCTCGAAAGGCAAAGTTCTTGGAAGATAAGTTCCTAATGGAAGGAACTAGTAGAACAGTGGAACTTGATGAGGATCAAGAACCACAAGCCGATACACGTTTGGTTGATACTAGCACTCAACAAGAGGTTGTTGAAAATGATCAAATGGTTGATCAACATACACAAAACGTTCGCAGATCAGGTAGAATTAGTAATCCACCTGAAAGATATGGATTTTTCATGGATGGATGCTATGTGGTAGATTCAGATGAACCAACCACATACCATGATGCAATGTCGAAATCCGATTGCGACAAATGGCTTGAGGCTATGAACGTAGAGATGCAATCCATGTATGACAACCAAGTTTGGGAATTGGTTGTGCCACCTCTTAACTCCAAAGTAGTTGGAAGTAAGTGGGTTTTCAAGAAGAAAACGGATATGCATGGTAACTTGGATACTTATAAAGCGAGACTTGTAGCAAAAGGTTTCACTCAAACTCAAGGGATTGATTATGATGAGACCTTCTCGCCTGTGGCGATGCTAAAGTCAATCAGGATATTATTTGCCATAGCTGCATATTATGACTATGAGATCTGGCAATTGGATGTCAAAACGGCTTTTCTTAATGGATATCTTGATGAAGATGTCTATATGGTTCAGCCTGAAGGTTTTGTCGATCCAAAACATCCTGACAAAGTATGCAAGTTAAAGAAATCAATCTACGGATTGAAATAAGCATCTAGAAGTTGGAATCATCGTTTTGATGAAGAAATTAAGAATTTTGGATTCATCAAGAACGGTGATGAAGCTTGTGTGTATAAGAAAGCTAGTGGGAGCATTATTACTTTCTTAAAATCACATGACGATGACATTCTACTATTTGGAATAACATTCCAAACCTTGGAAGGTGTAAAAGCCTGGCTTGAAAGTTGTTTTTCAATTAAGGATCTTGGAGAAGCCACCTATATTTTGGGAGTAAAGATCTACAGGGATAGATCAAGGCGCTTGATAGGTTTAAACTAAAGTGCATACATTGACAAAGTCTTGAAAGGGTTCAAGATAGAGAACTCTATGAAAGGTTTGGTACCTATTCAAAGAGTGGACAATATTGAATGTGTTTCAATGTCCAAGCTCAAAGGATGAGCAAGAAAGAATGAAAGGAATCCCATATACGTCAGCTATAGGATTCATTATGTATGTAATGATATGTACTAGACCGGACAAGTTATGCGCTTTAAGCATGACGAGAAGATACCAGTAAAATCCAAATAACGGTCATTGGATGACCATTAGAAAGTATATTGAAATACCTTAGAAGGACTAAGGATATATTTCTAATATATGGATCTGGTGAAAAGAACTCGTTACAGGGATGCGAGTTTCGGAATTCGTTGTAAAGGGTTACATAGATACGAGTTTCCAAACTGATCGAAATGGTCCTCGATCACAATCAGGGTAGCATTGTCCACTACATAATCAGAATACATCGCCGCTTCATTGATTGTGATAATTCATATGGATCTGCCACTTGAATTATTGCCGATCTAGGGGTAGTCCCTACCATTCAGGACCCCTAGAGATCTTTGTGATAACGATGGTGCGATTGCTTAAATCAAGGAACCTCGTGTACATCGAAAGACTAGGCACATTGAGCGGACTTTCAACTACATAAGGGATGAAGTTGAAAAGGAGAAAAATATGTATTCGCAAAGTTCACACTGATCAAAATATTGCGGATCCACTCACGAAGCTCCTTGAATGGGCAAAGCATGAAAGGGTCATACTTGTGCCTTAGGACTTCGATATTCTAGTGATTGGATTTGATCTATTTTGTATTTGGATATTGGAACAATTGTTATTATAACTCTTTATGGTATGTTGAGTTATGTTCCATATTAGCATGTTTAAATCCGTGAATAAGTTACTTATTCTAAATGTCCGTAGTCGATCATAATTGTGGGAACAAATATGAATGTAAGACTATTATGAATTTGGATTGGTGGATATTCATTAGATATGAATATATAGCAAAGTGTTGCTACCAAGGTTCATAGATATTTGTGGGATACAAATATTGGACTGACTCGCTCTCAAATATTACTGCATGGAATCATCTGTGATTGATCATAAGTAAATTTGAGTAAAGGAGAATATCATAGTATCCTCAGACCTGAGATACATATTGGGTCTTGATATTCACCAAATATTATGCCTTGACTTATTTCTTCGCTGTCAGTAATATGACAGTACATAAGGCTAAGCTCAGGTGTGGTACAAGGTGATTGTGAGAGACGTATGTAGTCAAGATGGGATTTGTTCCTCTTATTCGTTGAGAGTAAGATGTCTAAGGCCTGCTAAAGTTAAATCAACAGAGAGTGATCACTCTGTGTCTCTGGATTTGACATGACATCTGTAACGAAAGGATAAATGATAGATTCACCTAAATCATGTTCAAGTAAGGGACTTGAAGGGGATGATGATGATGTTATTGAATGGCACATATAGTCATACGTATTAGGGGTAGTAAACCGTAGTTAGGCGTCATTTACTACTTGCATCAATCTTCTATGTATCTTGTGCAAGTGGGAGATTGTTGGACTCTGTATGCCCAAGACACATATTAAATTGATGTGGCTAGTACGTTATGATCCAAGTCGAGTCATACCCAATAACAAGCTAGACAAACACTTATATTATTTATTTGTGATATGATCAAACAAATAAATATTAACACTTATAATATTTAGAAATTGGTTTTCTAAATAATTGCACTTGACAAACTAATAAATTATATGGATAATTTATTTTGAGAGAATATTTTATTTTGTTATTTAATGGGTTAAATAACATAATAAAAGGTTGTATAAGTCTTATAACATATGATGTTATAATTTTATAAAAGTTATAAAATTAATCAAGACTTAAATTTATAAAAGAAAGATTTGAATTTTTTTTTTATAAAAATACAAGTAGGCCGCCAACCCCCCCCCCCCCATGGGGTCTTCCCAAAAATTCTTGTCCAATGAGGTTCCATGCATGTTGTCATAGTTGCATGCATTTTGATTGGATGGTCTTCCCAAGCAAGAAAGGTCCAATGAATGTACATGCATTTTGCATGAGAAGATGGAACATGATTGGTTCATTTGGGTGGTCATTCTCTCACATATTTTATAAAGATTTGTATGACAAAAAAAAATAGAAGAGAACTTGAAAACTCCATCATAATTTTCGGCCAAGATGAGAGCATTTTAGGTGATGATTTTCAAGTGTAAAACTTGTTAAAACTCTCTCTCAAATTTCGGTTATGGAAGGGTTCTATGAGGGAATTTTCAAGATCAATTTCAAGTGCAAGGACTCTAGCAAATACTCTTAAAATTTCGGCCATGAGATGGTTGTCAAGAGGGTTTTTTCTAGTGAGTTCATAAGTGTAGAAATCCTAGCTAAAACACAAGGTGTTTGTTGGAAGGCTTGGGGTATACGAGCTTGAGGTCTTCTACACTTGAAGGCAACCGTTCAAGAATCATCATCTTCTTCATATCCATTACTCCATGGAAGGTAGTATTCTAAACACCCTATGGTTGTGTTTTATTTTGATAGCATGCATGTTCGTATATGGATCCGGGTTTGGGTTTTACATATAAAATGGGTTTTATATCTTGAAAGTAAACATGTTTTAAATAATTATTTCCGCTGCGTTTTATTTTATACGGATAAAATACTTTGATAAACATGTACAAATCCCAACAGATTCGAGGTATTCTCGGGTGACGTCATCACAAAGTTCTTATGAACTTCAAGCTTGACCTCATTCCACCAAGAATAACTCAGATCTGAACGGTTTCCACAAGATTTCACAACAACCACACCTAAATCTAAACTTTTCTAAGGATAAAAGAGTTGAAAGAAATAAACCTAAGTTCTCTCCTTCTTTTACCCTTAAGATCGGTACGAATCTGATCGGTTCTAGTCTCTACTCGATAATAGTGATGCACTAGTCCTAGATCTGGATTCTACCCACCAGACACCTGATTTCGGGGTCAACCGGAATGACCGTTCTGAGTCGCCGACAGGTCGAGTTAGGGTGGTTCCTGGCCGGCTTAGTCATGCGAGTAAGAATACGATTCCAAGTGGTTGCCACGTAATCAAAACGTCTCGATAAACGACAACAGAAACCAAGAGTAGACGAGCGGAGCAATCAGACCAGTTGTCCGCACGGACAAGCTGTCCGCACGGACAAGCTGTCCGCACGGACAAGCTGTCCGCACGGACAAGCTGTCCGCACGGACAGGTCACCCGGACGAGCTACCCTTGGGACCCACTTTCTAAACAAGGTTTGAGTATCGACGAATGAGCAATCCGGACAGACGACCTCTGAATGGATTACTCTTCGGATCATGAGATACTAAGGCCTTAAAAGAAATTCCAACATGTTCATCCGCACGGACAGGTTGCCCGTACGGACAGACTATCCGGATGGATTGTCATTGTCCGCACGAACAGCTACCCGGACGGATTACTACCATGCGCACGGATTACCTAATCCCCTTAGTGACTCGGCCTTAAAGACGTTGTCCGCACGGACTGCCATCCGGACGAATTGTTGTCCGCGCGGCCGGCTTGAAAGGTAGAGATACTTAAATGTTTTCTAAATGCTACAACGAAAACTCCAAAGCACAAGCCATCATCCACAAACACATCCTTAGGAAGAAACAATCCACTTGAACTTTCATCCGCACGAACAACTTGTCCGTACGGATAAGCAATCCGCACGAGCGACTAATCCGCACGGATTACCATCCGCACGCACAGCTCGCACGCACGGATAGTTTATCCGGATGGGTTACCATCCGCACGGATTACCATCCGTACGGATAGTACACGCGCACGGATGACTTCCTCTCACGGATAGTTGATCCGCACGATCAGCTATCCTAACCACTCTCACTTTGCACTGTTTTACGTGTCACTTATCGTTACGTTATCGAATCTATCCAGGCTAACAGTACTCGCTGAAAAGCGCTCCCTTCAATCCACAATCGCTGTGAGTATACTCGAACCCTTTTTGCTTTAGCACTTTTGGGTGTTACATACGTTACGAATATTCAAACTACCACAATCACACGACTCAAGCTATTTTAACGCTAAACCATTAATGCATGTTATACGTGGCTTATGAATGCTTGTTGTTATGTTTACACATGGAATGCTGTCTACCTGCCTTAGCAACGATAGTACTATAGTTTGGACTCAGCACCCGTTCACACGGGGGTTGTTAAGGATCTTTTACTTGCATGGATTACGGTGGTAATCGTGTATTGCGAACTGCCTTGGGCAGTCAACCCGCAGTCATTGGTATCGATGGATCTATGTCGATAACTAACGTGCTTCATTTCACTATGTGTACGTGCTGGTTATGCGTAAATGAATTCGAACTCTATATGCTATTATCATACTTGTATGCTCACCTTTTATGTATTGACTTTATTTTAACGTATGTGACAGGCGCTTAGGATGCACGTGTGGTAGGAAATGGAAGCTAGAATAAAGCTTTAGAGCCCAACAAATAGTTGTCTGTAGATGACGTATTAGGGGTCTCTAGAAGCAGATAAACAATTGCTACTTATTTAAATCTGAGTTGTCGGAACAGAATATCTGTTTTGATGTTATCTGTAATAACTTGTTTGACTATTTAAGATACGGTATGGGACGTATCACTTTAATTGAATGGTAATGATAGTTGTTATGGAAACTTCTGGACAATCTGTTTCGCTCAGTGCCATGCCCCGATGATTCCGCCATCGGTTGGGGTGTGACAGATTGGTATCAGAGCCATAACTATAGGGAATTAGGCAAGACTCGACCTAGTCCGGGTCGAAGTCTTAGAGACCTAGTCTATAGTTAAGAACCAACAGACCGACTCACGCGTATGCGTAAACTCGCCACAATCACTCGCTCTTTTCTATCACTGCACTCGAATTTTCAAGTTATGAACAGGTAATGAGGCCGAGAATAGGTGTGAAAACCGCAAACTCTCGACTAAAGTTGCCTAATCAGCTTGCGTTTTAACTACAAACGAGGAGAATTATACCAAATTAGGAGTGAAATCTATATTTTGATGAATAATCTCCTCAAATTTTATCAAAAGCAAGGACAGAAGTTGCAAGATAGGGGTGAGACCCTAACCTTGACGACTCGTCCTGCTTTTATACAAAAAAAAAAAAAAACTCCCACCAAAGTTTCGATGGACTCCAACAATCTAAAGACACAATATAACCAATGGGAATTGCGCCAACGCCCAAGAATCGAGGCAAAGGCATAGTCCTGGAGGTAATTGTGCTCACAGGATCCCTGCGAATAGTCGAGCCACTTTGGTTAGTCGAAGTCTATTAGCCGCATACAATCTACCTTTGATTTATCGACCTTTATGAAGATTTTATGTATTTTCTGCTTATTTGTTAACGTTTTGAGGTACTATTGATTTCGAACCGACACGATTGCTTCTGCTAAAACACGAAACCCACACGACACATCGCTAACAAATCGACAATAGAGACATTCAGAACGCTTTGTAAGCTCGTATATATACCTTACATGTTTAGGAATATTGTGATTATGTGCTCTATGTGTTTATATGATTATGCGCAATTCTGTGATTTTGTGACTATATGCGTTTACATGGTACGTGTTACTGAGCTTTAGTAGTAGTAGACGTGTGAGGTGAGATTCGAATACATGTGTTGAGTTCCGTGGCGATGTCAATTGCAGACAATGTCGTCTGGATCTCGTCATGCGCTCTCTCGTCAGGAAAAGAGGGACAGACGCCTTGCTTCTATCATCGTGAAAAGTGTAGCTAAAGCCGTGAGTGATGCGTATGAGAATGCCAGCAAATCATCCGAGGAGTCGAGGACTGAAGGTCCTAAAGCCATCGCAAGACCTTTCAGCTTCAAACAATTCAAGTCATGTGGGCCGAAAGAATTCACAGGCGAAGGAGGTCCTACTGCACTATTTCACTGGTTTGACTCTATCGAGGTTACTCTGCGACAAAGTGGTTGCCCTGATGACCTTCGAACTCTGAACGCTACCGGCGTCTTCCAGTCCCGTGCTCTAGACTGGTGGACGGCCGAGAGGAACAAGCGAGGGAATGATGCAGCCTACGGTCTGTCGTGGGACGAGCTCAAGGAAGTCATGCTAGAGGAATTCTGCCCTCCTCACGAACGTCAAAAGCTTGAAGATGAATTTTGGCACATACATCAGAAGGATGGAGACAATGCTGGTCTTACTGCTCGCTTCAAACAGCTCAGCATTATCTGTCCCGACCAAGTCAAGACTCCTGAGATGACCATCAAGAAGTACATCCGAGCTTTGCCCGACTGCGTTGCTGATTTCGTGCAAGCGGCTAAGACTACCACGATCGAGGAAACCTATCTGCTAGCCGCTGAAATCAATGACAAAAGGGTTAAGGCTGGGGTGTGGGATAAGACCTCCAAGCATCTGCATCAAGCCACCACTACCGCACCAACTGCTGAAACCACCTCATCAAGCAACAAGAGAAGAAACAAGAGAAAGAACAACTCCGCCAACAAGAACTGTGCGATTACTGCTGCACCGATCCAAGCTGTACCTGCCCAACAGCGTCAAGTAGCGGCGCCTGTGGCCAATGCACGGCCTGCAAAGCGTGCATATACTGGACCACACCCGCTCTGCCCTACTTGCACCTATCATCACCCGACAGCTATTCAATGCCGCTTCTGTGCTCACTGCAATGTATACGGCCACTTTACTGCCAACTGCCGTATTCGCCAAGCTCCTGCCAATCAAGCTCTACTCGCTGCCCCACAGGGTCAACAAGCTCCTCCGGCACCTGCAGTCAAAGCCAGAGCATGCTTCACGTGTGGCGACCCGAATCATTTCGCCAACATGTGCCCGAACAGGGTAGTGAAACAAGAACCGCAACAGCAGCAACCACAACAGCAACAACAGCAGCAACAACAGGCCGCACGCGCCAGAACTTTCAATCTCAATGTGCGTCAAGCCCAGGCCGACAACAACGTAGTCAATGGTACATTCCTTGTGAATGGTATTTATGCTTCATGTTTGTTTGATACCGGAGCAGATAATTGCTTTGTGTCGCTCGAATTTGAGAAACTCCTTAATCGTAAACGTTCCCGACTCTCCTCTGCATTTGATGTTGAAGTCGCTACCGGAAGAACCGTCGCTGTAAATTCCGTTATTCGTGATTGCACTCTCGAGCTCAACAATCATATCTTCTCCATCGACCTTATTCCGATGCAACTCGGAAGCTTTGACGCCATAGTAGGCATGGACTTTCTTCGCGAAAACCATGCCGAAGTTGTGTGCTTCGATAAAATGATTCGTTTTTCGCTCACAAATGGTGATTCATTGTGTGTTTATGGTGATACTACTTCAAAGGGTCTCAAACTTGTGTCATGCCTCCAAGCTAGCAAGTATCTCCGCAAGGAATACAGGGCTTTCTTGGCTAACGTTGTAGCAGCGGAGAAGGAAAAGAAAGAGGAGAAGGAAGTGAAAGACGTTCCTGTGGTTCGAGAATTTCCTAATGTTTTTCCAGAGGATCTACCCGGACTACCTCCAAAACGCGATATTGATTTTCGCATTGATCTCATTCCTGGAGCTAATCCTATCGCCAGAGCTCCTTACCGACTCGCGCCGTCCGAAATGCGCGAACTCTCAACCCAACTCCAGGAATTGCTTGAAAAAGGCTTTATTCGCCCGAGCACCTCTCCTTGGGGCGCACCAGTCCTTTTCGTCAAAAAGAAGGATGGGTCGTTCCGGATGTGCATCGACTATCGGGAATTGAATAAGTTGACTATCAAGAACCGCTATCCTCTGCCTCGAATCGACGATTTGTTTGACCAACTACAAGGCGCTACGTGTTTCTCGAAGATCGATCTACGTTCCGGATACCATCAACTGCGTATACAAGAGGAGGATATACCCAAAACCGCGTTTCGTACTCGTTACGGCCATTACGAATTCGTCGTCATGCCTTTTGGTCTAACCAACGCACCAGCGGTTTTCATGGACCTGATGAATCGTGTGTGTAAACCATATCTCGACCGTTTCGTCATCGTGTTCATCGACGATGTCTTGATCTATTCCAAAACGAGAGCCGAACACGCGCAACATCTACGTTTGGTTCTCGAGTTACTCCAGGGGAACCAACTCTACGCCAAATTCTCCAAGTGCGAGTTTTGGTTGGGGGAGGTTCAGTTTCTGGGTCACATCGTAAATAGTCAGGGTATTCACGTCGATCCTGCGAAGATTAAAGCTGTTAAGAGCTGGGTTATGCCTAAGAACCCGACTGAAGTCCGCTCCTTTCTCGGGCTAGCGGGCTATTATCGACGATTTATCGAAGGATTCTCGAAGATTGCTGTACCACTTACCACTCTCACGCATAAGGACCAGCCTTTTTTCTGGGGGACCAAACAAGAGTCTGCCTTTCGAACCCTCAAACACATGCTTTGCAATGCTCCTGTTCTCACACTACCCGACGGAAACGATAATTTCATTGTCTACTGTGATGCTTCCAACCTTGGTCTCGGTTGTGTCCTAATGCAACGAGACAAGGTCATAGCTTACGCATCTCGTCAGCTCAAAGTCCACGAGAAGAACTATACAACCCATGATCTCGAGCTAGGCGCAGTTGTTTTTGCATTAAAGATTTGGCGACACTACCTGTATGGTACAAGGTGTACGATCTTCACCGATCATAAGAGCCTACAACACATCTTTAATCAGAGAGAACTAAATATGCGTCAACGCCGATGGGTAGAACTTCTCAACGACTACGACTGTGAGATTAGTTATCACCCAGGCAAGGCAAATGTTGTTGCCGACGCACTTAGCAGACGGAGCTATCTGCTTAGCACTCGTAATGTTCAAGCCCAACACAACCTCGAAGCTCTCATTCGCGACGCCCAGCATGCATGTTTCAACGAACGCACCTTGAAGAAAGAAAGAATCTACCACGATGGAGCCCAGCTGGTGAGCAAATCAAATGGGATATTCCACTTCTTAGACCGAATTTGGATTCCCAAGCGAACCAATTTACGACAGATTATCATGGATGAAGCCCACAAATCCCGATACTCTATTCATCCCGGTGCTGACAAAATGTACCATGATCTTCGCTATAGGTACTGGTGGCCGGGTATGAAACGGGATATCGCTCTCTACGTCGGAAAATGCCTAACCTGTGCTAGGATCAAGGCTGAACATCAAAGACCCTCTGGCTTGCTCGAACAACCACCAATTCCTATGTGGAAATGGGAGAGCATAGCCATGGATTTCGTAACCAAGCTTCCAACCACGTCATCAGGTCACGACAGCATTTGGGTTGTCATTGACCGTTTGACTAAATCAGCTCACTTTCTGCCAATACGAGAAGACTACAAGGTAGAACGATTAGCCCGAATCTACACCGACGAGATCATTTGTTGACATGGGACGCCTCGTGACATCATCTCTGATCATGATGCTCGGTTTACTTCACGATTGTGGGAAACATTTCAAACGGCACTCGGTACAACGCTTAATCTAAGTACTGCGTTCCACCCACAAACCGACGGTCAGACTGAAAGAACGATTCGTACTCTTGAAGACATGCTCCGTTCGTGTGTTCTAGACTTCGGAGGTAATTGGGATAGACACCTTCTGTTAGTCGAATTCTCGTATAACAACAGCTACCAGGCCAACATCCAGATGGCACCTTTCGAGGCCTTATACGGAAGAAGATGTCGATCGCCTATTGTGTGGCACGAGATCGGTCACTCGCAACTAACCGGTCCGGAGCTGCTACAAGAAACGACAGACAAAATTTTCCAAATTCGAGACAACCTAGCGAAAGCTCGGGATCGACATAAAGTTTACGCCGATAAAAAGCGCAAACCCCGTGAATATGGCGTTGGTGACTACGTACTCCTAAAGGTATCACCTTGGAAGGGTGTAGTCCGATTCGGCAAGAAGGGGAAACTCGCGCCTCGATATGTTGGACCTTTTAAGATTCTGGAAAGGATCGGAAAAGTCGCCTACAGACTCGAATTACCGGAGGAACTTAGCAATGTCCACCCAACTTTCCACGTGTCAAACCTCCGAAAGTGCATCGCCGACCACGACTTACATGTTTCTCTAGATGATCTACAAGTGAACGAAACATTACACTTCGTGGAGAAGCCTGTCGAAATCATGGATCGCCAAACCAAGCAACTCAGGCGCTCAAACATTCCTATCGTGAAGGTCAGATGGGAAGGTAAACGAGGCGCGGAGTTCACTTGGGAACTCGAAAGCGACATGAAGGCAAAGTATCCACAGTTTTTTAATTAGGAAAGCGTTAGAGAGAAAATGACTTTATGATTCTAGTGCTTGTACGATATCAGATTTGTCAATAGAATCATCGATTTTGTTACATCCTAGTAAATTTTGATCCGCGCAATCGAGCACCTGCTCAGATGCCACTTGTAGGACCGATTTTGACTATGATTAGTCACACGCGTTCACGAATTTCGCACGACTCGAAGTCAACAATTATCAATGCGAATAAGTTAGTCAACAAAAGTCAACACGGATATGTTATCCGCACGGATTGCCATCCGTACAGTGAACATCAACAGCAACATTCAACATTTTTAACGAACTCAAATTTCTCCCAAACGACTTCGAAATAAGAATCTGAAACTTTGTAGGCTTTTAGATCAGAGAATTTCGCATAACATATCCAAAAATCAGCAATTCTCACACGTGATTCACGACCTAGTTACAGCTTTCAGTTTAATTTCGGGACGAAATTCCCTAAACAAGGGGAGGCTGTAACACCCCGTGTTTTCACGAGTGAAAGTCAGAGTCAAGGTCAAAGTCAACGACCGATCTTGCGCGACTTGACTCGTAGAAATGTTTTTATTTTAATTATATTATGTGGAGTAAGTGTCGTTCATTGCAATAATCGAATAATGTTAACCGTATTTCAATCGACCTACGACTGTGAATGATAGGAAGTAACAATGCCATAAAGTTAATCAACCGAGAATCAAGCTATGCTAATCAAATCGACATCGAACCGTAACTCGAACTATGTATTTTACTTGTTGCTTATACGCGTGTGTGTGCTTTACGTGTTACCTGTGCATGTTTATTTTATGTTTATTTTATGATAATCAAGCGAACTCAATCGAACTCGAAGTCTAACTCGAATGTAAACGAACCCGAACCCGAATTCCGAGTCGAACCATATAAGAAGTAGTTGGGACTGAAAGTAATTTGACTAGGAAACCCTACCAAATCGCTCGCAAATCGAAACCAAGGCAACATCGCACCGAACGCACCAAATCAGGCGACATCCGCACGGATGGTCAATCCGCACGGATTGCCAATCCTCACGGATGACCAATCCGGGCGGATAGCCTATCCGGGTAACGTGCCATCCGCATGGCTCACCCTTTCCCCTTTTGGCATCCTATAAATACACGGGTCACTGTCCAACTTTTCCACTTTTGGCAAGTGACGTCCGAACCGCACGCATTCTTCACCTTTTCTCAGATTTCTCTCAATCCAGGTAAGATCTTGCACTAATTCTTGTACATTCTTGATCACTACACAATTCTACACCTTTTCATCTTTCAAATCTCAACTTTCGACCGTGAAACCATCAAGATTCGAGGTATTCTCGGGTGACGTCATCACAAAGTTCTTATGAACTTCAAGCTTGACCTCATTCCACCAAGAATAACTCAGATCTGAACGGTTTCCACAAGATTTCACAACAACCACACCTAAATCTAAACTTTTCTAAGGATAAAAGAGTTGAAAGAAATAAACCTAAGTTCTCTCCTTCTTTTACCCTTAAGATCGGTACGAATCTGATCGGTTCTAGTCTCTACTCGATAATAGTGATGCACTAGTCCTAGATCTGGATTCTACCCACCAGACACCTGATTTCGGGGTCAACCGGAATGACCGTTCTGAGTCGCCGACAGGTCGAGTTAGGGTGGTTCCTGGCCGGCTTAGTCATGCGAGTAAGAATACGATTCCAAGTGGTTGCCACTAATCAAAACGTCTCGATAAACGACAATAGAAACCAAGAGTAGACGAGCGGAGCAATCAGACCAGTTGTCCGCACGGACCAGCTGTCCGCACGGACAAGCTGTCCGCACGGACAGGTCACCCGGACGAGCTACCCTTGACCCACTTTCCAAACAAGGTTTGAGTATCGACGAATGAGCAATCCGGACAGACGACCTCAGAATGGATTACTCTTCGGATCATGAGATACTAAGGCCTTAAAACAAATTCCAACATGTTCATCCGCACGGACAGGTTGCCCGTACGGACAGACTATCCGGATGGATTGTCATTGTCCGTACGAACAGCTACCCGGACGGATTACTACCATGCGCACGGATTACCTAATCCCCTTAGTGACTCGGCCTTAAAGACGTTGTCCGCACGGACTGCCATCCAGACGGATTGTTGTCCGCGCGGCCGGCTTGAAAGGTAGAGATACTTAAATGTTTTCTAAATGCTACAACGAAAACTCCAAAGCACAAGCCATCATCCACAAACACATCCTTAGGAAGAAACAATCCACTTGAACGTTCATCCGCACGAACAACTTGTCCGTACGGATAAGCAATCCGTATGAGCGACTAATCCGCACGGATTACCATCCGCACGCACAGCTCGCACGCACGGATAGTTTATCCGGATGGGTCACCATCCGCACGGATTACCATCCGTACGGATAGTACACGCGCACGGATGACTTCCTCTCACGGATAGTTGATCCGCACTATCAGCCATCCTAACCACTCTCACTTTGTACTGTTTTACGTGTCACTTATTGTTACGTTATCGAATCTATCCAGGCTAACCGTACTCGCTGAAAAGTGCTCCCTTCAATCCACAATCGCTGTGAGTATACTCGAACCCTTTTTGCTTTAGCACTTTTGGGTGTTACATACATTACGAATATTCAAACTACCACAATCACACGACTCAAGCTATTTTAACGCTAAACCATTAATGCATGTTATACGTGGCTTATGAATGCTTGTTGTTATGTTTACACATGGAATGCTGTCTACCTGCCTTAGCAACGATAGTACTATAGTTTGGACTCAGCACCCGTTCACACGGGGGTTGTTAAGGATCTTTTACTTGCACAGATTACGGTGGTAATCGTGTATTGCGAACTGCCTCGGGCAGTCAACCCGCAGTCATTGGTATCGATGGATCTATGTCGATAACTAACGTGCTTCATTTCACTATGTGTACGTGCTGGTTATGCGTAAACGAATTCGAACTCTATATGCTATTATCAAACTCGTATGCTCACCTTTACATTTTATGTATTGACTTTATTTTAACGTATGTGACAGGCGCTTAGGATGCACGTGTGGTAGAAAATGGAAGCTAGAATAAAGCTTTAGAGCCCAACAAATAGTTGTCTGTAGATGACGTATTAGGGGTCTCTAGAAGCAGATAAACAATTGCTACTTATTTAAATCTGAGTTGTCGGAACAGAATATTTGTTTTGATGTTATCTATAATAACTTGTTTGACTATTTAAGATACGGTATGGGACGTATCACTTTAATTGAATGGTAATGATAGTTGTTATGGAAACTTCTGGACAATCTGTTTCGCTCAGTGCCATGCCCCGATGATTCCGCCATCGGTTGGGGTGTGACACCCCTGATTCCCACTCTAACTAGGTCAAATGTCGGGTCAAACTTGTATTTAAAAAGTCAACAGAATGTGTAAATTACAATTTATGCATAATTAGCAATGTAGAACACATACAACCTGTTTGATCATTAATATAACTTGGTAATTAGTGTAAGGACAGGTCTAAACATGTTCAACCCGACAATTTCCTGTTTAGACCCGGTTCGGAACCGAAAGTCGCATAGTTTGACATATACTTTGACTTTCAGTTCTGACCCGTTATGGTATGTTTTAGAAATTCCTTAGAGCTTCAGGTTACATGCTAGTATAACCCTCTGTGATTATACACCTCGGATCATTAGTTATCCAATTAATATGCATGATTCCGTTAATTGCTCATATGTTGACCATTATGCCCTTCTCACTTTAAAACGTGATTTTTGAAAATGTAAAAGAGTAGAAACCTTAATTACTGATATATAAACTTGCATACAAAATTTGACATCAGTTTGAGGTGTAGGTTAAGAGTTATGCTCGTTAGCGTAAAATTAAAGCTTTATGTTAATTAAACGGCGTATTTAGCGTATAGTCTACTTAAACATACTTTTTGATATCAATCTCTTTAACCACTGATGTAATATATTATTTTGGGATTTTTAAAGATTTTTAATTAATTTAGGCTGAGCATAACTTATAGTCGTAGGCTTAATCCGGTAATTGTCGGTTTTGCCCTTACGGGCCATAAAATGAGTTTTACATATCTAAACGACTCCAAACCTTTTGCTACTGATCACATATGTTAAATAAATTATTTTAAGCCTTCTGGAATAGTAAAAATATCAGCTTTAAGTATCGAACCCGGAAATGGCTTCTAATCGCCTTTTTAAGCGTTTTTAACGCATAGTATGTACTAGAATTATTTTAAACATACAAGGGTTGATACCTACTGATATTTGAGGTAAATTATAATATTTTAACAGTAAGAAAAAGTTGTTTAACTCAGACTTCAGTTTTGAGCTTTACGGCTTATGTGAAATTACCAAAATACCCCTACGGGGCATAGTTTGGTTATAATGGATAAATTTCACATATATACTTTACTCTACTGTTATAACATGGTAAAATAAGTATTTTTGCTAATTACATCAGACCTGTAACTCAGGTAAATACTTAGACTCTTTTATAACCTTTTAAATGACCAAACTACCCCTACAGGGCATAGTTTGTGTTTAAATTCATCCCGGGCATAATAAATGATATCTTACTGATGTCAAAACATATTTGGAGCGTATTAACTTAGGAAACCTGTAAGTAGCTCTCATGATTACCCGTCACGCTTATTACACGTTCGGTTCGGTTTATGTAACTAGTTTACATAAACTAGCCTAAACGGGTCAAACCTTATCGGTTTTATCTCAAAATCCAGAATGTGTATGAAACACCCATATTAAACAAGTCTCTGAACTTGTCGGGTTTAAATCACATTCTATCCGGTCTTCGCTTAATCGTGCGTACGAACCGTGTCTTTGAAACTAACCGGTCTAAGCTTAAGCTTAACTAAAGACCTGTTAGGATTCTAATAGGTTATTATAAACCTTCGTTCCAGATTAGGAGGACCAGTAAAAGCTACTTGCAATTTGCTTATTGTGAATTATACTTTTCTCAGGTAAATACTTTTAACTTATTTTCCCTATACGGGCTTGGGTTACGGTATATAGCATACCGCTTGATCGGGCATCAAATCTTCCATCGTTGGGTGGTTAATTGAATAATTTGATCGGCTCGTTTAAACAGTCTTGTTACTTAAAGCCTTTGGGGGGTTAATGACCATGTCCCGGATATCCTTGGCATCATTTTACGAAATGGCCACGAATTAAGCGCGGGGTGTAGGCGTACACCCGTCAGTGCACAAAAGGAATAATGTGGTGTGTCTATTGATCTTTAACCCGGACTTGATCCGGGCTACTGAACGCACAAGGAACATGTAATTCGTTCACAAGATTATATATTTAAATAATTCTCCCAAGTTAAATAAAATGTTTATGCCACGTGCATCCAAATCAATTTTCAATCATTTTCCAAAATGAGTCAGTTGATTGTATTTACCAGTGTAAACTGACGTATTTTCCCAAAAAGATTAAATGCAGGTACTAAGCGTAATTGGCTGGGATTTCTCCTTAGCATCACTAGAAGTCTCGCAAGCTTAAGATGCCTAAAGTCTGTTGAACTATTGTTTCCACTTTGTTTCCGATCCGTCTGTGGATAAACTTCCGAATATTGTGACATTTGATATTACAATATTAAATTCGGTTGTATTATATCTTTTAAATTGCTTCCGCTGTGCATATTAAATATTGTGTTGTTTGACTATTATGTTGCCAACCACGTCACGATACTCCCCACCGGTGACACGTGGAAATCGGGGTGTGACACTAATTTATGTAAACTAGTTAGATAAACCGAACCGAACGTGTAATAAGCGTAACGGGTAATAATGAGAGCCATTTATAGGTTTCCTAAGTTAATATGCTTCAAATATGTTGTGACATCAGTAAGATATCATTTATTATGCCCGAAATGAATTTAAACAAAAACTATGCCCCGTAGGGGTAGTTTGGTCATTTATAAGGTGATAAAAGAGTTTAAGTAGTATCCTGAGTTACAGGTCTGATGAAATCAGAAAAGATAATCAATTTGCTAAGTTATATCAGTAGGGTAAAGTATATATGTGAAATTTGTCAATTATAACCAAACTATGCACCGTAGGGGCATTTTGGTAATTTCACATAAGCCGAAAAGCTCAAAGCTGAAGTCTGAGTTTAACAACTTTTGTCTACTGTTAAAATATTATAATTTGCCTCAAATATCAGTAGGTATCACCCTTGTATGTTTAAAAATAGTTTTAGTACATACTATGCGTTAAAAACGCTTAATTAGACGATTAGAAGCCGTTTCCGGGTTCCATACATAAAGCTGATATTTTTATTATTCCCGAAGGCTTAAAATAATTTATTTATCATTTATAATCAGTAGCAAAAGGTTTGGAGTCATTTAGATGTGTAAAACTCATTTTATAGCCCGTAAGGGCAAAACCGACAATTACCGGATTAAGCCTACGACTATAAGTTATGCTCAACCTAAAATTAGTTAAAAATCTTCAGAAATCCCAAAATAATATATTAGATCAGTGGGTAATAAGTTTGATATTAAAAAGTAGGCTTAACTAGGCTATACGCTAATTACGCCGTTTAATTAACATAAGGCTTTCATTTTACGCTAACGAGCATAACTCTTAATCTACACCTCAAACTGATGTCAAACTTTGCATACAAGTTTATATATCAGTAATTAAAGTTTCTACTCTTTTACATTTCCAAAAATCACGTTTTAAGGTAATAAGGGCATAATGGTCAACATATGAGCAATTAACGGAATCATGCGTATAAATCGGTTAACTAATGAACCATGGTGTATAATCACAGAGGGTTATACTAGCATGCAACCTGGTCCAAATGAAGCTCTAAGGTATTTCTAAAACATACCAAAACGGGTTAGAACTGAAGTCAAAGCAAAAGTCAAAGCTTTGCGACTTTCGGTTCCGAACCGGGTCTAAACAGTAAATTGTCGGGTTGAACATGTTTAGACATGTTCTTACACTAATTACCAAGTTATATTAATGATCAAATAGGTTGTATGTGTTCTACATTGCTAATCGTGCATAAATTAGAATTTAAGTATCCTGTTGACTTTTTATTAGCAAGTTTGACCCGGCATTTGAGCTAGTTAGAGTGGGAATCAGGGGGAACCCTTTTAAGGGTTTATTACTCACATAATTACCTACTTAGAGGTACTTTTAATTCGAGATTTGACTGAGCCATTATTAATTAATCTCGAAGTCAAACCGTAATTACGACGGTTTGACTTTTAGCTAAATAACTAAGCTAAACTCAATTTAAGAAGGTTAAGCAAACTTACAAGTGTCTAATGGTTGATTAGGAAGGCCTGGAAGGTGCTCTTGTGCTCCATAATTGATCAGAAGATGTTTGAGGAATGAATGATCAAAGTGTTGCACTTGTGAGCTTTATATAGTGCCCAAGACACCACAAAGTGTTGACATCTAAGTCTACCACTGACCATAACATTCCCACAAGTTTCCTAGATGTTTAGGGGTTGTTTAGGGGCCAAGAAAGATGAGGAAAATCGTTTAAAGGTCGAAAAATGCGTTTAAACAGGCAACAGCCGGTTTTCTGTCGTTGGGCACATGCTTGCGCACCGTAAGGGTCAATGCTTGCGGTGCGCCAGCCTTCCCCTACAGCCAAAAATTTGTTGTTCTTTGGTGTTTCGAAGGGGCAACCATCTTTTCCGAATTTGGGACTTCAATTATCAGTTTGGGGCCTCTAAAATGTTCCTTGAACAGTTACATACCCTACCATTATGTTATGTTTGCTTGGATCCTTTTTAAAAGTGCCGAACAAGAAGGTTTACCGTAGAAATTTCCATAGGAACCTATCATGCACTTCGAATTCATTTATTGTCAACGAATTTCTGGATTTAAGATATATTAGATGTTTGATATGTTGGTGCATGTTTGTGACAACAGCTTAGATTTGGTCTTTGGATATCTTGTAATTAGTTAAACAATAAACAGTTAGCGGGTTTAGCTTTGTATTAGTGAGTTGTAATGTTTGGGCTAACCAAACCCATACTTATGGGGATGTGGGGCGAATTGGGCTTGTCCAATTCGCAGTCCATGAGGTTATCCTAGCCCAAGTAGTAACCTTGTGTTATATAAACAAGGTTAGGCTTTAGGGTTTAGGTTAATCAGCCAAAACAGTTTTTGAGAGATAGAATTTCGTGAGAGCATAGTCTTGGACGAAATTGTGTGTGGTTAGGGTTTGATTGATTGTAAAACGTTTGTTTGGATAATCAATAGAAATCCGGTTTGAAAGTGATCTGTTGTTTTCTGTTTCTACTCATTCTGCTATATTCTGATCAAGAGGATTCCGCACTCTTGATTGGAAAGACAATTCTGTGAAAGATCCATACGAATAGGGGACCTACAATTGGTATCAGAGCATTAGGCTCTTGAAGGCTCGGTTCAGAATTGTTTGCTGCAGAAACAGGAAAATTTTCGAAATTGTTGAAACCTGAAATTAGGGTTTTGAAATTTTCAAAATTTTTGATATAATTTTTCGAATTTTGTTGGCTGTTTTGATCTTTTGCATTGTTTGTTTGCTGTTTTTGCAGGTTTTAGGGTTTGCAGGACTGTTTTTAATTGATTCTGGAAGAGTTTTCGGCTGATAGACTTGAAGATTCGAAGACTGTTCTTCGTGTTCTTCACGTTCTTCGTACTGTTCTTCATTGATTTTCGAAATTTACTGATAGTTTGCTGTTTCGATTTTGCAGGAAGTTGTTAGGAAAATCTTGGAAAATCTCAGAAATTTGAAACAGATTAAGTTTCCATATTTTCTGGACCAGGGAATTTGTACTATCAGCGAATTTAACAATTTCCCTGACTTGTCTAGCTTAACTAACTGATCAGCGAAGTTGGGACTTAATATCTCGGTGACCGGCGAAGTAAATCCAAAGGCGACTTTGGTAACCGTGTAATTGTCCACAGCGAAATTACCACGGTTTCAGCGACTTCACTAGTCGTCGTAATAGCGAAAATACACAGCGAATTTGTTCAGCGAACTAGATCAGCGAAATTCACAGCATAGTCAGCGAAATTAACATAACCAGCGAATTTAAACTGACCAGCGAAATTAACAGAAAACCAGCGAAATTAAGTGAGACCAGCGAATTAACAGGGTGGAATTTTTGTTGGCAAGCGTCGATAAAATTTCAGTGTTTTGCAAATAGAAATTGATCCGTAGCCCGTTAGACAGAACCGTTTGGACCATTGAATTCCTTGGATTTTTAGGGTAAAAAAAAAAAAAAAAAAAGACCGTTGAATTCCTTGGATTTTTAGGGTAAAAAAAAAAACGTGTAATTTGGATTTGTCTTTTCGAGGCGATTTGTCTTTTCGAGACGATTCTAAAGGTGTAATTTGGTAACCACTGTTTTCGGAGAAATTTTGTACGGTTTTATCAGTACGGTTACGATAAAAACGTGTTTAAAGATGGTCAGAATGGACAAGGTCAGTGAGACTGTTAAACATTGGCCAAAGCTGAAAAATGTCAAAGAATATGCTGACTGGAAAGAGGAGTTTGAAGCATTTGTGAAGAGTGAAGATACTAGAATGTGGTACTGTATGATAGATGGCTATGTTGCTCCTACACGTAGTATTGAAGGAAGGGTTTTAGTGCTGTCTTATGACAAGATGGATGAATCTGAGAGACAGGTGGTTGATGCTGAAAAGAGAGCCTTGGCGGCAATAAAGATGTCCTGACCTGATAGCATCAAGCATACCTTCCAAAAGTACACTGATTCAAAGGATATGTGGGATGCATTACAAAAGCGATATCAGGGAAATGAGAGTGCCACTCAGGCATTCATGGCAGAGATAGTGCCAGTTGATGAGGCTGAAACTACTGTGAGTGATGCTGAATCTGAAGTGAAAAATGCTGAAGCTCAAGTGGAGAATGCCGAAGCTCAAGTAGAGAAAGAGAGTGAAGCTGAACATGTTGTTGCTGATGAAACCTCAGAAGTTCATGAGAAAGAGGTACAATCTAATTCTGTATGTTTGAGATGTCGTGAACTACAGGGTGCGGTTGACAGATTGACAACACAAAACCAAAGTCTGGTAAGCGAGATGTCAAACGTAAAAGAGTCAAACTTTTTTGCTAAAAGAAATGAATCTACATACTTGAAGAAGATAAGAGGTTATGAAGCTGAAATTGAAGCTTTAACTTGCAAATTGAATGAAAAACTTCAAGTCATAGACTTAGCTCATGACATGATGGCTGAGAAAACAAAAGAGATTTCTGAAAAATGCAATGAGTTGTCAGATGCACAACTTAAAATTGTTGAACTTGAAAAGAAATTGAGTCAATTCAGAGATTCGTCTTTTGTTATGAAACACATGATGGGTGGGTTAAAGAAGAGTAATGACAAGACCAGTGTGGGCTTCCAGGGATTTAATGAAGTTCCACCTCCTCTTAGTCATAACTATTCATTCCTGCCTAGTGATGATGAGCTAGCAGACTTTATGGCATCTACACCAAGTAGTTTCGCATCCACATCAAGTCAAGGTGATGGATCTGAGAGTGATGAGGCTAAGGAAAACAATAACAGGGAACCTTTGAAAAAGAAAAATTCACAGCCTAAGAATAAAAATCAAGCTTTTGTTAAAAAGATTAATTTTGTTCAAGGTAGTGATATGAAAAATGAAACAACTGTTATCGAAAATGAATCAAATGTAGAGTTTGCTAAAAATAAGAACATAGAAAAATCTGAAATCAAGCAAACTGAACATGGTTCATCTAAGGGATCATCACCATCTGATAAGGGATCTACCTCAGAGACTCCAGCTAAGAAGTCTTCGAAACAGAGACCGTGCTTCAAATGTCACTTCAAGGGACATGTAGCAAGCTGCTGTCCTAACAAAAAGAGTGAAGCACAACTTAGTGAAAAACAGAGAGGGAAATTACCAGTGAAGGAAGGTGATAGTGAGGAGAAAGGCTCAAATTCTCCAAAGAAATCTGCTCCTAAGCAACCAGAGAATGTTGCTGTTGGTGTAGATAAGGCTGAAAAAGGAACTCCACAAGTTCCTCGTTTTCAAAGAAATCAACAAAGATTTCAGCCTAGATCTCCACCAGGCAGATATGACAGACCTAGAAGCAGTTTACCTAGAATGAACAATTTTAATGGAAATACAAATAATTTCAGAAGTCAAGGTCAATATCAAAATCGATACCAAAATAATGGTGGTCGAACTTTTTATAACTATGGCTTTAGAAACTATAACAATCAAGCTTCTTGGAATCAAAATTCAAGGTTTCAAAATCAAAATTTTCAAAGGTCAAATAGTCCAAATACGTATAGGAACCCTCAGGACCAAAGACCTAGTGGAAATCAAAATCAAATTCCATCAACAGGTCTGAGATCCAAGACTCCAGTTAGGAGTAATGGATATTGGATGGATGTTCCAGTGGTTGGTGAATTTGGATGACCCAAGACCATTAAGGCTTGGGTCCCCTAATCTAACTAATTTCTTAGTTGGTGTGTGCAGGAGCTGCTAAGGAGGATTATCAACTTATGTTGATAGTGGCTGCTCTAGGCACATGAAGGGGAATGTAAGATTGTTGTTATATTTATATTGATTGATTTAAATTGAAGTTCAAAGTGATGAGTCGACACATTAGATAACCTGGCAGATCTTTATACTAAAGCATTTGACAGGGCTCGCTTTGAACATTTAGTCGAACTCAACGGGATGAGGAATCCTGAATAACTGGTTTTTCATAAGAATTTTTGTAAATAGTTTACTGCTTTTCTTAAAAATCAAAAATAAAAAAAAAATTGAAAAATCAAAAACATAAAAAAATAGAAAATCAAAAATGAGTTATCACTGTGTGAAAAAGAAGAAATGATAGTACATCGGCAAGTTAGACTGTCACACTGAAATGAAATGAAATTGCTTAAGTGTGATAGCAGCTTCATTATATGATGTACCAGTAGGCAAAAAGCATGAAATAATCAACTTACCAATGTGATATAAACTTAAATAAACTGAGTATGAGTGGGGAACACATCAGTGGTGTATGGTTTAATGACCTTAAATCTTGCGTTGATAGATTGCCAAAATCTGAAGTTTTGAGTCTTTATACTGTTATTTCATTTGGGGATATCTTGACTGTACTTCTGTTCAGAACTAAAATTGTACATGACCTCAGGAAAGAAAGTCACTTGGAATTAGCACATTTCTATTTGACTGTCTGTATGTTGTCTTGATACACACAATTTTGATCTGATTCTGAAATCTTCTCTGAAAAAAATCGTGTACCTCCTCTGCTGCATCCAGATATATGCTGACCTGGAGGTGCTAGGCAACGACAGCTTCTGCTGCATCCAGATACATGCTGACCTAGCTGTACGTTGTCGCGCTATAGATCTAATACACCCGAAAGAGGCCCTCAAGTGCCCAAATGAAACCCAAGAAACCTATATCAAACTGAGAAAAACTCATTTGATCTGTATATTATACCATCTCTCCTAAAGATCTATTCTGTTCTCTTCTCAACCTATTCCCAGTTAAGATTTCAGAAATCTGGATTGGACTTGTGAAATATGTGGTAGGGAAGATACTTGCATGATAGAGTGTGTTGTTTATATTTCCAGGATTTGATTAGTATTTATTTGGGTGTTCATTGTTAAGCAATCAAAACATGATAAAACAGATTATATGCAGACCTAGACACTGTCAGGATATCTTAAAGGATGACATCAGTATACTCACCTACTACGATGAATCTTTGTGCATACCTTGATCGTGGGGGTATATCCTGAAGTGGGACACGCTAGTATATCAGTAATAAAATTACCTTAATGTATCATATGGTAATGGTACTTGAAATGTTCATGCATTTTGTTTAAGAGGACAAACATACTAGTAATCGTCTTGACCTGCTTTTCATGAAAAATTAAATAAAGAATTATCTAATAGTGTGAAACAGTTTGATTGTGCTGATATGATCTTCTTACCAGTGATTCTCACAAAAATAGAGTGTTTATTGCTTTTGTTATTTACTTGCTTTCAGAAAAATATAAAAATCCAAAAATAGTTTTTTTTTCAGTTTAAAATTCTTAACGTACGGAAAACTGTTATTCTTGGAGGAATTGTTACTGATAGGGGGAGACGGTGTTGGAAAGTGAGTTCAAAATTTTAAATCATGCGGGTTATAGGGTGTGTGATTAAAAAGTTTTGCGTGTTGGTGATAAGTTGAAAATGCTTAATCTGTGATATAGTCTAACAAATCTCTTGAAAAATAATAATTTATTTAACTTTGTTGAAAAATTCTTATGGTTTCTCGAGATGTTTGTTTTATAGTATACAGATTGAAGCAGTATGTTGCTGAGAAGTTGCTGTGTTGCTGAGAAGTTGTTGTGAAGATGAGAGTTTGTTTGGATCCATGGTAGAACCTCCTTTCTATATTGCAGACAAAGTTGAAGAGTTTGAAGATTGTTTTACAAATGCTGAACTGGAGTTTACTCAAACGCTAAAGTTTTGAAGATTTGGTGATTGGATGCATCAGCTTAGGGGGAGTCTGTTGCTGACAGAAGCTATTGAAGCTGAAGCTATCCAAAGACCAAAGACAGTGCAAGACTACATGAAGATTGCAAGACGACTGAAGACAAAGTTATTTTATGAAGCTATTGTCAAGGGGGAGTTTGTTGGTGCATGTTTGTGACAACAGCTTAGATTTAATTAGATAAACGATAAACGGTTAGCGGGTTTAACTTTGTATTAGTGAGATAATAGAGTTTGGGCTAAACAAAACCCAATTAGGGTGATGGAGGCGAATTGGGCCTATCCAATTCGCAGTCCATGATGTTTAACCTTGGCCCAAGTAGCAAACCTTGTGTTATATAAACAAGGTTAGGCTTTAGGGTTTAGGTTAATCAGCCAGAACATTGTTTGAGAGCAAATTCGTGAGAGTGCAAAGGCCTTGGACGAATTTGGAGTTGGTTAGGGATCTTGATTGATTGTAATCACTTTGATAGATATTCAATAAAGATCCGGTTTGAAAGTGAATTACTGTTTCTGTTTTCTACTCGTTTCTGTGATATTCTGATCAAGAGGATTCCGCACTCTTGATTGGAAAGACAATTCTGTGACGATCCATACGATTAGGGAACCTACATGATATATATATATACTTGGGTCTTGGGATTTATAAATGAGGTTGTTCAGAGGTAAAAATTAACATGACACCACTTTTAAATCTTGCCAAAACATCTTTATTAAATCCGGGTTTACAACGCTTTTTTTGTCTTACATGACACGTGTCGTTATTTCATTTTTTCGTCTTACATGACACGTGTCGTTATTTCATTGAACACGAATTTTTCGAGGTGTTACATCCTCACCCCCTTAAAATAAATCTCGACCCGAGATTTACTGAAATAAATAAGGGTACTTTTCTTTTATCGTGGACTCAACCTCCCACGTATATTCGGGACCTCTACGGGCATCCCATTTGACCTTTACAATAGGTACATGCTTCCTTCGAAGCTTCTTTACCTGTCGATCTTCAATCGACAAAGGTTTTTCCACAAATTTTAAGCTCTCGTCTATATGCACATCTGTATGCGGTATTACCAGTGATTCATCAGCGAAGCACTTCTTCAGATTGCATATGTGGAACACATTGTGAATTCCACTGAGCTCTTCCGATAAGTTTAACTTATAGGCAACTGACCCGACACGTTCGATAACCTCGAAAGGTCCTATGTATCTCGGGCTTAGCTTGCCTTTCTTACCAAATCGCATCACTCCCTTCCAGGGTGATACTTTAAGTAAAACTTTGTCCCCTACTTCGAAGTGAAAAGCTTTACGCTTTGGATCTGCGTAGCTCTTCTGCCTATCTCGGGCAGCTTTGAGATGGTCACGAATCTGGACAATCTTGTCCGTCGTTTCAAAGACTATCTCTGGTCCTGATAATTGGACATCTCCAACTTCCGCCCAACAAACAGGCGTTCTACACTTTCTACCGTATAAGGCCTCAAAAGGCGCAGCCTTGATGCTGGTATGGTAGCTATTGTTGTAGGAGAACTCAATTAGTGGTAGGTGGTTATCCCAACTACCACCCAAATCGATCACACATGCACGTAGCATGTCTTCCAAAGTTTGAATGGTTCGCTCGCTCTGTCCGTCAGTCTGAGGGTGGTAAGCTGTACTAAAATTCAAACGCGTGCCCAAAGATTGTTGGAAACTCTTCCAAAAATGTGACGTGTATCTAGTATCTCTGTCAGAGATAATAGACACAGGTATGCCATGTAAGGCTACAATCTTATCAACGTACAACTGGGCTAACATGTCGGAGCTATAAGTCTCCTTAATGGGTAGGAAATGTGCTGACTTAGTCAGTCTATCAACGATAACCCATATTGTATCATTTCCTTTCCTTATCTTGGGTAACTTGGTGATAAAATCCATAGTTACCATTTCCCACTTCCACGTAGGAAGTTCAGGCTGTTGTAGCAAACCTGACGGTTTCTGATGCTCGGCTTTGACTTGCGCACATGTCAAGCATTTAGCTACATAGGTGGCCACAGACTTCTTCAAGCCTATCCACCAATAGTTTGCCCTTAGATCCTGGTACATCTTATCAGCTCCAGGATGAACGGAATATTTGGAACTATGGGCTTCCTGGAGGATGACATCTCGAAGTCCTCCATGAATTGGGACCCATATTCGTCCATTCAATCTCAGAATTCCGTCCTTGCCAAGAGATAACTGCTCCTCGGCCACTCCTAGCTTTTCATTAGGATAGTTAGCTTCCAACACAGCTTCCTTCTGTGCAGCTAACAACCTTTCGGTCAAACTGTTCTTTATCTCCATGCGCTTGGCATTGATTCGGATGGGTTTCACCCTTTCCTTTCTGCTCAAGGCATCAGCGACTACATTCGCCTTGCCGGGATGATATCTGATTTCACAATCATAATCGTTTAAAGTCTCCATCCATCGGCGCTGCCTCATGTTTAAATCTTTCTGGTTAAACAAGTGCTGAAGGCTCTTGTGATCAGAATAGATCACACACTTGATACCATACAAATAATGCCTCCACAGTTTTAGTGCGAATACAACGGCACCCAACTCCAAATCATGGGTGGTGTAATTCTTTTCATGCACCTTTAACTGTCGTGATGCATAGGTAATAACTTTGCCTTTCTGCATAAGCACACACCCCATGCCAGTGTGTGATGCATCACAATAAACTACAAATTCTTCGATTCCATCCGGCAACGTCAACACAGGGGCGTTGCTCAACTTTTGTTTAAGGATATCAAAGGACTCTTGCTGCTTAGGGCCCCAAACGAACTTTACTTTCTTCTTAGTCAAGGAAGTTAGGGGTGCAGCAATCCTTGAAAAAATTTCAATGAAACGCCTGTAATATCCTGCCAATCCCAGGAAGCTACGAATCTCTGTAGGCGTCTTTGGCTCTTGCCAGTTCATAACTGCTTCAACTTTAGCGGGATCCACTTGTATTCCGCGTTCGCTAACCACATGTCCAAGAAATTGGACCTCTCGAAGCCAGAGATCACACTTGGAAAATACAACGAAGGTGTTTCTCATGGTCAGCTTGGTTCTTTGAGTAGATAAGAATGTCGTCGATGAAAACGATGACGAATTTATCTAAGTACGGCTTGCAAACGCGATTCATGAGGTCCATGTGTCACACCCCTTTCTGCGGCGGAAGCACGAGATGTGATCATGAAAGGTTCTCATTGCATACGCAAGGTAAACATGCTATATGCTCGTAAAAACATCAAATACCATAATTTGAAAACATGTGTTTAGCGTTTACATCGCTAAGTCGCATAAAACATTGTCTTAAAAAGTTTACGACTTTATTTAAAGATAAACACAAGCGACATCCACAAGAATAAGCGAGACCGCGCGCACATCCATCCTAGTTACCTGAAATACATGTGAGTTTTGGAAAAACGTCAACATAATGTTGGTGTGAATTCATGCAGTTTTGTATTTCACGTTTGTATACTTTGTATGAAAACATAGTTTGTGAATAAATCAAGTTTTCATATATAAATTCAGTTTCATGTGTACACCACGTACTCATGTATAATTCAATTTCTTCTTGAGTACCCCACGTACTCAAGTATAATTCAATTTCTTCTTGAGTACCCCACGTACTCAAGTATAATTCCCATTTTCTTGAGTACCCCACGTACTTCAAGTATAATTCAATCTTTTCTTGAGTACCCCACGTACTCAAGTATTCATCAATTTTTAGTATGGTATGACTTTTATGTAAATAAAGTATTCCTGTAAGTATCAGGATTGTTAATGGGTTGCAAAGCCATTAACATGTGACACGACATAGGAAGTCACCAAACCTTAGGCATTTAATTGGTATATTCTGAGACACAAAAGCACTACTCGATTCTCGCCCTCACCGAGAGTGTGGCTGCCAGGCACCCGTTAGATCTAACCTTTTGTTCTGCGGTCTAAGTATATTGTTGATTAATGGTGCTTCTGTACCCTATTCGTGACACTAATTCTCATAACGCATCCTACTTGGATCTCGTCCTCACCAAGCGCGTTTCTTGTTATCATTTCTCACAACGCATCCTACTTGGTTCTCGTCCTCACCAAGTGCGTTTCTCATATTCTATTATTTCGTCACACTTGGTTCTCGTTCTCACCAAGTGTACTTCTTGTATTCTTATATTTCGTCACACTTGGTTCTCGTTCTCACCAAGTGTACTTCTTGTATTTATATTTCATCACACTTGATTCTCGTTCTCACCAAGTGTGCTTCTTATATTTATATCATACCAATTATAAATATTGTACATTTGTACATGTATTTCACCCCCGAAGTTATAAAAACTGAAAACAGTTAAAGAAAAGGGGGAGCATGAACTCACAACTTTGCGTTCCTGTGCGTCGTAAACTTCACCGGATTTGCTTAATTAACATCGTAACCTATACGCGTTTTCTTAACGTTAGTCACTAGACTTGCGTCGCACAAGTACAGTCACTCTCTTTTGTATATATTCTTGTGTTAAAAATATTCTATATTTTTAACTACGTATCTTACTTATATTATTTTCTCAAAAAAAATAAATATAAGCTTTTTGTATTTTGCACTTTGCACCCGAATTATGTATCTTGTATGTTGTATGTGTATTTTCATGTTCATACTCCTCATGAGTATTTAGTGTATTTTTAAGCCTTAATACACTAGCACGTATAACACATACTTTATACACTTAGCACAAAAGTTGGTGATAAAATAATATATATTTTTCTCTCAAAAATATACATACTTATATCCATTTTTATTCTTGAAGAAATCCTCATTTCTTATCACCAAAAATTAGGGAAACCTTGGTAATACTCTTAAATACATTTTTAGGGAATGGGTTTCTCAAAAACTTATATTTTTCTAAGTGTCAAAATTTATAAAAATTTTGACAGAGTTTCCCCTAAAAATGGAGGTTTCCCATGTTTTCAAAACATGTGTTCATTTTCTTTTAAATCGTCAACAATCATCAACAACAATTATCAACAATAATCATCAACAACAATCACTAATTTCCCCATTTCATGAACTTGAATATTTACAAAAATGTGTAGTAATTTACTAGCACATTTAGTAAGTCTTGTTATCTTTAAAAATAAGTTTAATTTCTTAAAAACTTTATTTTTAAAGAATATGAAGTTTCACAACTTCTAGTCGGTTTTTACGAAAATTATTTCTTTGTTAAAACTTTTGTTACACAAGTGTCCACACACTTGTTTGTTCATAAAAACACCTCTACTTCATGAAAGATCCGATTTTAAAACATGGTTTTGTCTTACAGTTGGTCTTTCGAAAATACCACTTGTAGATCTTTAGATCTACTAGTTTAGAACTCCATTTCATAAGATAAATTGTTTTTACACAAGTTCATGTTTAATAGTAGTAGTGTTCATCATCTAGTCCTTTTTATACTTTAACATACACTAGCTCATGTTCTAAGAACATAACCTAGCCGGGTTAGATGACGATCCGAACTACAACTAGCATTAAACAACACAAAATAATCATCACAAAACAAGTTTAGCAAGTTCTACACAATTATCCATCTATTAACCATCATATTCATCACTTTAATAGACTTTTAGTTGGTGATTTAGTATGTTCATGATTTTCAACCGACAAATCTCTTATTAACCACTCTAGACAAGATTAAGAAGGTGTTTAGAGTCACTTACTACTAGCTCGAGGCTAGGGAAGAAATTAGGCGAAAAACGGGTGGTTAATAGCAACGTAGTGAGGTTCTTGACAATCCGCAAGCACCGGGCTTCCTCGTATGATATCCTTCACACTTGAGTACACTTGGAATAGCTTGATCAAAATCGAAAAATGGGTGTGGTGTGCTTGTGATTCTTGGCCGAAAGGAGCAAGGAGAGAGAGGAGTTTGGTTTTTGTTTAAGTGTGGTGAAGGTTATGATGGACATATGCTTATACTTTTAGGCCATTTCTTTCTAATTAACCAAAGGGTATTATGTTGTCAAGATATCAAGCAAAGGGGATTAAAATAATCAATGTTGTAAGTGTTTGTCCCCTTTACTAACCAAGTTCGGTTATGGGGGTGGGGTAACCGGTTCGATTTCAACTAGATGCTTAAGATATAGATATGTTAAGTTAGGAGCTTAAATAGTTTTTTTTTTTAGTGTGTTATAAGTTATAACGGGTGTTAGGGTATTCGGGGACCCTAACTGCCTTAGAAAAAGAAAAACAATGTCAATGACAATATTTTTATGTTCCGGGTAGGGCCCGGTTGTTCGGTTGGATACTGATCCGTTAAAGTGCTAAATTACACTTTTTAGTGTCTTTTAAGTACCCTTCTTGTACCCTTTCAATTCCCAACACTTAGGGAAGTATTCTGGATAATAAAACGAAATTTCTGCATAATATTTATATGTCTAAATGCTGATTTATTGCTGAATTATATAAATTCTGCACTTAAAGTGCGCTTCGGGTGCTTTTTAGTGCTTATTTTTGCTTCCGGAGAGTATATATATTAAACCCTTGTATGTACTCTTGGGTTTTAATGTACTTTTGTAGTCGGACCTACACCTAGGCCTCAATTCTAATGTCTAACTGCTTTCTGCAGTTCAGTTGACACAGTGTGTCTTACCGGTGAGTTTACTATTATTTCTGACGCAACGCTCTCGTTTATGCATAAGGCAATATTTTGTAGTATACAACGTGCATGAATTCACTTGTTTAGCATGTAATCGGTCAATGCTGACAATTAAGCACATAATTGCAGTCATTAAATATCAATTAAAGTGTACGGAAATTACCGGTTTGTGCCAGTTGTCACAGTCTCCCCCCGTTAAAAGAATTTCGGCCCGAAATTCAGGCTGAACTAACTCTCGCTGGAGTCTTCTTGAATAGGTGGGGATACTTTTCCTTGAACTGGTCTTCACGTTCCCATGTGTACTCGGGTCCGTGCTTAGAGATCCAACGTACTTTGACAAGTTTTACGCTGCTCCTCCTGGTCTTGTTGACTTTCCAGTCGGTAACCTCAACGGGTTGTTCTGTAAATCGGAGGGCTTCATCGATATGCACTTCATCCATCGGGATGATCACGTTTTCTTGTGTTGGACTCTTCTTCAGGTTGGATACATGAAACGTATCATGTACTCCATTAAGTTCTTCCGGTAACTCCAACTTGTATGCCACGGTACCAATTCTCTTCAATATTCTGAATGGTCCGATGTATCGTGGATTCAGCTTTCCACGCTTTCCAAATCTGACTACGCCCTTCCAAGGTGAGACTTTTAACAACACTTTGTCTCCCACCTTGAATTCTACTGATTTTCTATTCGGATCAGCGTAGCTCTTTTGTCGATCTCGAGCTGCCTTAATGTGCTCTCGGATCTGCGCAATCTTGTCGGTTGTCTCTTGTACAAGTTCAGGACCAACCATACGTTTATCTCCAGCATCTGCCCAACATAAGGGCGATCGGCATTTGCGGCCATACAGAGATTCGAACGGCGCGGCTTTTATGCTTGTATGATAACTGTTATTGTAGGAAAACTCGACTAGAGGTAGATGAGTATCCCAGCTGCCGCCCAGATCCATGACACAAGCGCGAAGCATATCTTCTAACATTTGTATAGTCCGTTCGCTCTGGCCGTCTGTTTGCGGATGGAATGCCGTGCTCAGATCTAACTGAGATCCAAAGCTTCCTGAAATGATTGCCAGATTCTTGAGACAAAGCGCCCATCTCTGTCTGAAATGATTGAGATTGGCACTCCATGACGTGCCACAATTTCTCTTAAGTATATTTCAGCAAGCTTTCCAGTGTTGTCTTTTTCTCGGATCGGTAGGAAGTGCGCAGACTTCGTTAATCGATCAACTATTACCCATATCATATCGTGCCCTCTCGGGGTCCTGGGTAATTTCGTTATGAAGTCCATCGAGATTTGTTCCCACTTCCATACGGGAATCTCTGGTTGTTGTAATAGGCCGGACGGTTTCTGATATTCTGCCTTAACCTTAGCACAGGTTAGGCATTTTCCAACATAGACAGCAACGTCGCTTTTAAGTCTCGGCCACCAGTAATATTCCTTCAAGTCTTGATACATTTTGTCCGATCCTGGATGGATCGAATATCTCGATTTGTGGGCTTCATTAAGGATGACTTCTCGTATGCCACCATAGAGTGGAACCCAAATACGCTTCTTGAAGTATAAGGCTCCCTCTTCGTTTGGCACCATGTATTTCAGCATACCCCGTAGGTATTCAGCTTTACGGTTCTCTTCTTTAAGAGCTTCTTGTTGTGCATCGCGAATGCGTGCAGTGAGGTTCGTTCGAATGGTCATTTCTAACGCTCGAACCCTTAGGGTCTTAACCCTTTCCTTTCGGCTTAGTGCGTCTGCTACAACGTTTGCCTTTCCAGGATGGTACTTGATCTCACAGTCGTAATCATTTAGCAGCTCGACCCATCGCCGCTGGCGCATATTCAATTCCTTCTGATCAAATATGTGTTGTAAGCTTTTGTGATCTGTGAAAATTGTACATCGAGTACCATATAAATAATGTCGCCAAATCTTCAAGGCGAATACCACTGCACCTAGTTCCAAGTCGTGCGTGGTGTAAGTTCTCTCGTGAACCTTCAGTTGTCTTGAAGCGTAAGCGATGACTTTTTGTCGTTGCATGAGCACGCAACCCAAGCCTTTTCGTGAGGCGTCGCAATATACCACGAAGTCTTCAGTGCCTTCGGGTAATGATAGTATTGGTGCATCGCAGAGCTTGCTTTTAAGTAACTGGAAGGCTTCTTCTTGTTTGTGACCCCAGTCGTATTTCTTGTCTTTCTGCGTAAGGGTCGTTAGCGGTTGGGCTATCTTTGAGAAATTCTCGATGAATCGCCGATAATAGCCCGCTAAGCCCAAAAATTGCCGAACTTCAGTTGGGGTTTTGGGGGCTTCCCAATTCTTTATTGCTTCTATCTTGGACGGGTCTACATGAATGCCCTTCTCATTCACCACGTGACCAAGAAATTGTACTTCGCGAATCCAGAATTCGCACTTCGAGAACTTTGCATACAGTTTCTCTGTCTTCAGTAGTTCCAAGATGGTTCTGAGATGTTGCTCGTGCTCTTCTTTCGTTCGCGAGTAAATCAGGATATCATCGATAAATACAATCACGAATTTATCGAGATATGGTTTGCATACGCGGTTCATCAGATCCATAAAGACCGCTGGTGCATTCGTCAGCCCAAACGGCATCACAAGAAATTCGTAGTGCCCATATCGCGTTCTGAATGCAGTCTTTGGTACGCTTTCCTCTTGGATTCTCAGCTGATGATATCCAGATCGAAGGTCGATCTTGGAATAGTAGCTTGATCCTTGCAGTTGATCAAACAAGTCATCAATCCTTGGTAGCGGGTACCGATTCTTGATAGTGAGCTTGTTTAGTTCCCTGTAATCGATACACATCCGCAGTGTTCCATCCTTCTTCTTTACGAATAATACTGGAGCTCCCCAGGGTGAGAAGCTTGGCCTTATGAATCCTTTATCCAACAACTCCTGGAGTTGTGTAGATAATTCTTGCATTTCGGATGGAGCAAGTCGATAGGGAGCCCTGGCCACAGGAGCGGCTCCTGGAACCAAGTCTATACGGAATTCGACTTGTCGTTGCGGAGGTAGTCCTGGCAGATCTTCAGGGAACACATCAGAAAATTCCTTCACCACAGGAATATCTTTGAGTTTTGGCTCCACAGCCTTCTTGTCTATAACGTGTGCTAGGAAAGCGACACATCCTTTCCTCAAGCACTTCTGTGCCTTCATACAGCTGATGATTCGAAGAGGCGCGTCTCGTTTTTCTCCATGCACGATGAGAGTTTCACCATTCGCTAAAGGGATGCGAATGATTTTCTTATGACAAATAATTTCAGCTTTGTTCTTGGACAACCAGTCCATCCCGACTACTACATCGAAGCTACCCAATTGAATAGGTAGGAGGTCGATGCTAAATCTTCGTTCACCAAGTTCTAGTGTGCAGCCTCTAACAACTTCGCCCGATTCAACGAGTTTACCATTTGCTAGTTCTATGGAATAAGGAATTTCTAATCTACTAGATTCTATTCCGAGTATGCGTTTAAATTCCACAGACATGAAGCTATAATCGGCGCCAGTGTCAAATAATATGGATGCAAAGTGACTGTTAATGAGAAACGTACCGGTGACCACGTTAGGGTCCTCGCGTGCGTTCTTTGCTCCAATCACAAACGCTCTAGCCTGAGCATTGTTTCCCTCTGGGCAGTCCTTCATGAAATGATCATTGCTTCCACACTTGAAGCATCCTTGGTTCCGCCCTTTCCCGTTACCATTCTTGTTACCAGCACCGTTCCCATTTCGGTTCTTTCCTTTTCCCCAACAGTCTTCTGTTTGATGACCCAATTTACCACATTTGTCGCACCTTGGAATGCGGCAAGCTCCTTCATGATGATACTTACATTTTTGGCATCTAGGTATGGAGCCTTGGTATGCTTTGGTTGCATGGGTTTTCGCCTCCTGGGATGGGTTAGCGTCACGCTTCTTGCTGAAACCCTTGTTGTTACGAGTTGCTTGGTTCAAACTTGCATGTTTTCTTTTCTTGTCGCCGGACGACTCAGCATGCGTCTCGGTCTTCTCTGTTGGGTTTAGTGATAACTTTTTCATACGAACACAATCTTCAGTCAGGCTGATAGCCAGAGTTACAGCCTCGGTGATTGTTTGTGGTTTGGCTGACGTTACCATGCCACGAAACTCTGGGGCCAGTCCCCAAATGTAGCGTTCAACGCGCTTGAATTCGGGAGTCACCATGTAGGGAAGCACTCTTGACAGATCATGGAACCTTCGAGTATAACCATTAATGTCAGCACCTACCATGGTCAAGTGCCAGAACTCCGTTTCCAGCCTTTGGAGTTCAGCGCGAGAGCAATACTTCTCTCTCATTCTTTCCTTCAGTTCCTCCCAAGTTAAGCCATAAGCGGCATCATCACCCAAGGTTTGGGCTTGCAGGTTCCACCAAGTCAGAGCTTCATCGACGAATAACCCAGTAGCAAAGGTGACTTGCTGATCCGCGGTACACTTGCTCATGCGGATAGTAGCTTCAGTCTTCTCCGTCCAGCGCACAAATGCTACTGCACCTCCTGTGCCATCATAGTTCATCGGCTTGCAGTCGAGGAACTGCTTGAAAGTGCAGCCTGGAATTAACCCAACCAATTCACTTATGAGCAATCGAAGAAATAATGAAACAAGGACCGTTCATAAATCTCTTCATGCTTAGTAAATTGTTTTAAGGTTACCTTGAGCTGCGTTTCCTCCAGACGAATCTCCATGCCCGTTACGCCTAGCATTGCTTGGTCCTCCACTGTCTTGAGTACGGTTCGCCTCGTATTGGGCGATAGCAGCGGAGATCCTTTCCTCCAGTAGAGCGTTCAGCTCTTCAGCAGTTCTTGGCAGTGGGGGAGGAGGAGGTTGATCGTCATTGCGGGCATTCACAGCTTTCCTGGGTGCCATGTTCTGACAGAACATAACACAACAGGTTTAGACATTTGTTTGATATCGTCCTACTAGACAGTAGTAGTATATATATTCACAGGTATATACCACATAAGTGACATCAAACAATTATTACTCTAGCAGAGTACTTAGTAGGCTTGCACTGAGGGAATCTATACGTGACAAGACTTGCTGTGGTTTCTGTGCACTGAATTCCATAATTATGTATGCATCTATAATTACGTAACTCCTTGCACAGTCCGCACAGTTCGTTTCATCCTCGTATTTCTTCCTTCAGATGGGCCATCGCTTTCAGATAAAGTCACGTATACTTGTGACATTCTACTACTAGTTCATGCTAATTATCACACATAATTGCAAGTAATTTCTAGTCAAGGACAAGTGCTACTCAAGTGCACTCTAAGTCTCGTAGTGTCTTTTCTAGACTCATGTAAACAGTTTCAGGTAGTGGATGTCGTGGGACGTTTTATGCAATGAAAACTCTTTGAAATTTTTTTTTCGTGAAAGGATCCTAGAGATTGTAGACTAGACTCGAGAAGGAATCCTGGTTCACTACAATCGCAGCTCTGATACCAATCTGTCACACCCCTTTCTGCGGCGGAAGCACGAGGTGTGATCATGAAAGGTTCTCATTGCATACGAAAGGTAAACATGCTATATGCTCGTAAAAACATCAAATACCATAATTTGAAAACATGTGCTTAGCGTTTACATCGCTAAGTCGCATAAAACATTGTCTTAAAAAGTTTACGACTTTATTTAAAGATAAACACAAGCGACATCCACAAGCATAAGCGAGACCGCGCGCACATCCATCCTAGTTACCTGAAATACATGTGAGTTTTGGAAAAACGTCAACATAATGTTGTTGTGAATTCATGCAGTTTTGTATTTCACGTTTGTATACTTTGTATGAAAACATAGTTTGTGAATAAATCAAGTTTTCATATATAAATTCAGTTTCATGTGTACACCACGTACTCATGTATAATTCAATTTCTTCTTGAGTACCCCACGTACTCAAGTATAATTCAATTTCTTCTTGAGTACCCCACGTACTCAAGTATAATTCCCATTTTCTTGAGTACCCCACGTACTTCAAGTATAATTCAATCTTTTCTTGAGTACCCCACGTACTCAAGTATTCATCAATTTTTAGTATGGTATGACTTTTATGTAAATAAAGTATTCCTGTAAGTATCAGGATTGTTAATGGGTTGCAAAGCCATTAACATGTGACACGACATAGGAAGTCACCAAACCTTAGGCATTTAATTGGTATATTCTGAGACACAAAAGCACTACTCGATTCTCGCCCTCACCGAGAGTGTGGCTGCCAGGCACCCGTTAGATCTAACCTTTTGTTCTGCGGCCTAAGTATATTGTTGATTAATGGTGCTTCTGTACCCTATTCGTGACACTAATTCTCATAACGCATCCTACTTGGTTCTCGTCCTCACCAAGCGCGTTTCTTGTTATCATTTCTCACAACGCATCCTACTTGGTTCTCGTCCTCACCAAGTGCGTTTCTCATATTCTATTATTTCATCACACTTGGTTCTCGTTCTCACCAAGTGTACTTCTTGTATTCTTATATTTCGTCACACTTGGTTCTCGTTCTCACCAAGTGTACTTCTTGTATTTATATTTCATCACACTTGATTCTCGTTCTCACCAAGTGTGCTTCTTATATTTATATCATACCAATTATAAATATTGTACATTTGTACATGTATTTCACCCCCGAAGTTATAAAAACTGAAAACAGTTAAAGAAAAGGGGGAGCATGAACTCACAACTTTGCGTTCCTGTGCGTCATAAACTTCACCGGATTTGCTTAATTAACGTCGTAACCTATACGTGTTTTCTTAACGTTAGTCACTAGACTTGCGTCGCACAAGTACAGTCACTCTCTTTTGTATATATTCTTGTGTTAAAAATATTCTATATTTTTAACTACGTATCTTACTTATATTATTTTCTCAAAAAAAATAAATATAAGCTTTTTGTATTTTGCACTTTGCACCCGAATTATGTATCTTGTATGTTGTATGTGTATTTTCATGTTCATACTCCTCATGAGTATTTAGTGTATTTTTAAGCCTTAATACACTAGCACGTATAACACATACTTTATACACTTAGCACAAAAGTTGGTGATAAAATAATATATATTTTTCTCTCAAAAATATACATACTTATATCCATTTTTATTCTTGAAGAAATCCTCATTTCTTATCACCAAAAATTAGGGAAACCTTGGTAATACTCTTAAATACATTTTTAGGGAATAAGTTTCTCAAAAACTTATATTTTTCTAAGCGTCAAAATTTATAAAAATTTTGACAGAGTTTCCCCTAAAAATGGAGGTTTCCCATGTTTTCAAAACATGTGTTCATTTTCTTTTAAATCGTCAACAATCATCAACAACAATTATCAACAATAATCATCAACAACAATCACTAATTTCTCCATTTCATGAACTTGAGTATTTACAAAAATGTGTAGTAACTTACTAGCACATTTAGTAAGTCTTGTTATCTTTAAAAATAAGTTTAATTTCTTAAAAACTTTATTTTTAAAGAATATGAAGTTTCACAACTTCTAGTCGGTTTTAAGAAAATTATTTCTTTGTTAAAACTTTTGTTACACAAGTGTCCACACACTTGTTTGTTCATAAAAACACCTCTACTTCATGAAAGATCCGATTTTAAAACATGGTTTTGTCTTACAGTTGGTCTTTCGAAAATACCACTTGTAGATCTTTAAATCTACTAGTTTAGAACTCCATTTCATAAGATAAATTGTTTTTACACAAGTTCATGTTTAATAGTAGTAGTGTTCATCATCTAGTCCTTTTTATACTTTAACATACACTAGCTCATGTTCTAAGAACATAACCTAGCCGGGTTAGATGACGATCCGAACTACTACTAGCATTAAACAACACAAAATAATCATCACAAAACAAGTTTAGCAAGTTCTACACAATTATCCATCTATTAACCATCATATTCATCACTTTAATAGACTTTTAGTTGGTGATTTAGTATGTTCATGATTTTCAACCGACAAATCTCTTATTAACCACTCTAGACAAGATCAAGAAGGTGTTTAGAGTCACTTACTACTAGCTCGAGGCTAGGGAAGAAACTAGGCAAAAACGGGTGGTTAATAGCACCGTAGTGAGGTTCTTGACAATCCGCAAGCACCGGGCTTCCTCGTATGATATCCTTCACGCTTGAGTACACTTGGAATAGCTTGATCAAAATCGAAAAATGGGTGTGGTGTGCTTGTGATTCTCGGCCTAAAGGAGCAAGGAGAGAGAGGAGTTTGGTTTTTGTTTAAGTGTGGTGAAGGTTATGATGGACATATGCTTATACTTTTAGGCCATTTCTTTCTAATTAACCAAAGGGTATTATGTTGTCAAGATATCAAGCAAAGGGGATTAAAATAATCAATGTTGTAAGTGTTTGTCCCCTTTACTAACCAAGTTCGGTTATGGGGGTGGGGTAACCGGTTCGATTTCAACTAGATGCTTAAGATATAGATATGTTAAGTTAGGAGCTTAAATAGTTTTTTTTTTAGTGTGTTATAAGTTATAACGGGTGTTAGGGTATTCGGGGACCCTAACTGCCTTAGAAAAAGAAAAACAATGTCAATGACAATATTTTTATGTTCCGGGTAGGGCCCGGTTGTTCGGTTGGATACTGATCCGTTAAAGTGCTAAATTACACTTTTTAGTGTCTTTTAAGTACCCTTCTTGTACCCTTTCAATTCCCAACACTTAGGGAAGTATTCTGGATAATAAAACGAAATTTCTGCATAATATTTATATGTCTAAATGCTGATTTATTGCTGAATTATATAAATTCTGCACTTAAAGTGCGCTTCGGGTGCTTTTTAGTGCTTATTTTTGCTTCCGGAGAGTATATATATTAAACCCATGTATGTACTCTTGGGTTTTAATGTACTTTTGTCGTCGGACCTACACCTAGGCCTCAATTCTAATGTCTGACTGCTTTCTGCAGTTCAGTTGACACAGTGTGTCTTACCGGTGAGTTTACTATTATTTCTGACGCAACGCTCTCGTTTATGCATAAAGCAATATTTTGTAGTATACAACGTGTATGAATTCACTTGTTTAGCATGTAATCGGTCAATGCTGACAATTAAGCACATAATTGCAGTCATTAAATATCAATTAAAGTGTACAGAAATTACCGGTTTGTGCCAGTTGTCACACCATGAACGCGACAGGTGCATTAGTGAGCCCAAAAGGCATCACTAGGAACTCGTAATGACCATAACGAGTCCTAAAAGCAGTTTTATGCACGTCTTCATCTCTAACCTTCAGTTGGTGGTAGCCTGACCTCAAGTCAATCTTCGAGAAATAACTTGCCCCTTGTAGCTGATTGAACAGATCGTCGATTCTGGGCAAAGGATACCTATTCTTTATAGTGACTTTGTTAAGCTCACGGTAATCGATGCACAGACGCATCGATCCGTCCTTCTTCTTGACAAACAGGACTGGCGCTCCCTAAGGAGACGAACTAGGTTTAATGAAACCTTTAGCTAGCAATTCATCCAGTTGTGTCCTCAACTCCTTCATTTCGGTTGGTGCTAACCTGTAAGGTGCTCTAGCAACAGGTGCTGCTCCAGGGATGATATCAATTCTGAATTCCACTTGCCTATCTGGTGGTAAACCAGGTAGTTCTTCCGGAAAAACTTTAGGGTATTCAGAAATGATGGGGATGTCTTCAATCTTCGGTTTAGGCTCATCAATAATCACTTGTGCCATGTAGATGACACAACCCTTCTTTAAACACTTTGAAGCTTTGAGCATAGTCACTTGCTCAGGTAGCCCATACTGGGTATCTCCCCGAATGGTAAGTGATTCACCAGACGGAGTCTTTATTACCACTTGTTTCTTGTTGCAGACAATTTGGGCCTGGTTAAGAGATAACCAGTCCATACCCAAAACTATGTCAAAACCGGCCAACTTAAAGGGAAGTAGAGACAGAGGAAAAGAGTGGTTCTTAATGGATATAACACATCCATCTAACACAGTTGAGACGGTTTCTAGTGTGCCATCTGCTAACTCCACCTCATAATTCACACTTAAGGTTTTGACAGGTAATTTCAACAATTCACAAAACTTATTATCTACGAAAGACTTATCAGCGCCTGAATCAAAAAGTACTCTTGCATAGACATCATTTACAAGGAAAGTACCTGTAATAACATTGTCGTCTAGAACCGCTTCCTTTGCGTCCATTCTAAAGACCCTAGCATTGGTCTTCTTGGCCTCTTCAGGCTTCTTGGCGTATTTAGGGCAGTTGGTTTTAATGTGCCCCTTTTCATTGCAACGGTAGCACGTTGCGTCTTTCATCTTCTTGCAATCCAAGGTCTTGTGATCCGTGGACTTGCATATTCCACATGCAAAGGTTTTTGACTGAGTTTGCGAGTTCGACTCGAGTCGGCACTTTCCATAGTGCTGTTTCTTGCAAATTTTGCATTTGGGCTTCTCACCAGACTGATGCCCATCTTTCCTTGACTCAGATCCTTTCTTGTTGTCACCATTCCCACGGTGCTTCTTCTTCGACCTCCGTGAACTATCATCTTCACATTTTCTCTTCTCAGCCTCCTTATTCCTCAGCGATCTTTGCCTGACCGCATCCAAAGTGAGGGACACGGATATGTCAGCTACAGATCTAAAAGTAGCTGGCCGAGAAGCCTTCACGCTTGCCTTGATTTCCGGGGCTAAACCACCGATAAAACGAGCTATTCTTTTTTGTTCCGGTACTTCATAAAGAAAAGCTCTGATACCAACCTGTCACACCCCGATTTCCACGTGTCACCGGTGGGCCCGGTAGGGGAGTATCGTGACGTGGTTGGCAACATAATAGTCAAACAACACAATGTATAAATATGCACAGCGGAAGCAAATGAAAAATATAATTCAACTTTAATAATATTGTAATATCGTGTATCACAACAGTTGAATGTTTGTAAACAGAAGGATAAAAAACAAATAATAGTTCAACAGACGGTAGGCATCTTAAGCTTGCGAGACTTCTATCGACGCTAAGGAAAAATCCCAGCCAATTACGCTTAGTACCTGCATTTAATCTTTTTGGGAAAATACGTCAGTTTACACTGGTAAATACTATCAACTGACTCATTTTAGAAAATGATTGAAAATTGATTTGGATGCACGTGGCATAAACATTTTATTTAACTTGGGAGAATTATTTAAATATATAATCTTGTGAACGAATTACATGTTCCTTGTGCGTTCAGTAGCCCGGATCGTGTCCGGGTTAAAGATCAATAGACACACCACATTATTCTTTTGTGCACTGACGGGTGTACGCCTACACCCCGCGCTTAGGTCGTGGCCATTTTGTAAAAAGATGCCAAGGATATCCGGGACATAGTCATTAACCCCCCAAAGGCTTTAAGTAAACAAGACTGTTTAAACGAGCCGATCAAATTATTCAATTAACCACCCAACGATGGAAGATTTGATGCCCGATCAAGCGGTATACTATATACCGTAACCCAAGCCCGTATAGGGAAAATACGTTAAAAGTATTTACCTGAGCAATGTAATAATCACAATAAGCAAAATGCAAGTAGCTTTTACTGGTACTCCTAATCTGGAACGAAGGTTTATAATAACCTATTAGAATTCTAACGGGTCTTTAATTTAGCTTATGCTTAGACCAGTTAGTTTCAAAGATACGGTTCGTACGCACGATTAAGCGAAGACCGGATAGAATGTGATTTAGACTCGACAAGTTTGAAGACTTGTTTAATATGGGTATATTATACATATTCTGGATTTTGAGATAAAACCGATAAGGTTTGACCCGTTTCGGCTAATTTATGTAAACTAGTTACATAAACCGAACCGAACGCGTAATAAGCGTAACGGGTAATAATGAGAGCCATTTAAAGGTTTCCTAAGTTAATATGCTTCAAATATGTTGTGACATCAGTAAGATATCATTTATTATGCCCGAAATGAATTTAAACACAAACTATGCCCCGTAGGGGTAGTTTGGTCATTTATAAGGTGATAAAAGAGTTTAAGTAGTATCCTGAGTTACAGGTCTGATGAAATCAGCAAAGATAATCAATTTGCTAAGTTATATCAGTAGGGTAAATTATATATGTGAAATTTGTCAATTATAACCAAACTATGCACCGTAGGGGCATTTTGGTAATTTCACATAAGCCGAAAAGCTCAAAACTGAAGTCTGAGTTTAACAACTTTTGTCTACTGTTAAAATATTATAATTTGCCTCAAATATCAGTAGGTATCACCCTTGTATGTTTAAAAATATTTTTAGTACATACTATGCGTTAAAAACGCTTAATTAGGCGATTAGAAGCCGTTTCCGGGTTCCATACATAAATATGATATTTTTATTATTCCCGAAGGCTTAAAATAATTTATTTATCATTTATAATCAGTAGCAAAAGGTTTGGAGTCATTTAGATGTATAAAACCCATTTTATAGCCCGTAAGGGCAAAACCGACAATTACCGGATTAAGCCTACGACTATAAGTTATGCTCAGCCTAAAATTAGTTAAAAATCTTCAGAAATCCCAAAATAATATATTACATCAGTGGGTAATAAGTTTGATATTAAAAAGTAGGCTTAACTAGGCTATACGCTAATTACGCCGTTTAATTAACATAAGGCTTTCATTTTACGCTAACGAGCATAACTCTTAATCTACACCTCAAACTGATGTCAAACTTTGGATACAAGTTTATATATCAGTAATTAAAGTTTCTACTCTTTTACATTTCCAAAAATCACGTTTTAAGGTAATAAGGGCATAATGGTCAACATATGAGCAATTAACGGAATCATGCGTATAAATCGGTTAACTAATGAACCATGGTGTATAATCACAGAGGGTTATACTAGCATGTAACCTGGTCCAAATGAAGCTCTAAGGTATTTCTAAAACATACCAAAACGGGTCAGAACTGAAGTCAAAGAAAAAGTCAAAGCTTTGCGACTTTCGGTTCCGAACCGGGTCTAAACAGTAAATTGTCGGGTTGAACATGTTTAGACATGTTCTTACACTAATTACCAAGTTATATTAATGATCAAACAGGTTGTATGTGTTCTACATTGCTAATCATGCATAAATTAGAATTTAAGTATCCTGTTGACTTTTTATTAGCAAGTTTGACCCGACATTTGACCTAGTTAGAGTGGGAATCAGGGGGAACCCTTTTAAAGGTTTATTACCCACATAATTACCTACTTAGAGGTACTTTTAATTCGAGATTTGACTGAGCCATTATTAATTAATCTCGAAGTCAAACCGTAATTACGACGGTTTGACTTTTAGCTAAATAACTAAGCTAAACTCAATTTAAGAAGGTTAAGCAAACTTACAAGTGTCTAATGGTTGATTAGGAAGGCCTGGAAGGTGCTCTTGTGCTCCACAATTGATCAGAAGATGTTTGAGGAATGAATGATCAAAGTGTTGCACTTGTGAGCTTTATATAGTGCCCAAGACACCACAAAGTGTTGACATCTAAGTCTACCACTGACCATAACATTCCCACAAGTGTCCTAGATGTTTAGGGATTGTTTAGGGGCCAAGGGAGATGAGGAAAATCGTTTAAAGTTCGAAAAATGCGTTTAAACAGGCAACAGCCGGTTTTCTGTCGCTGGGCACATGCTTGCGCACCGTAAGGGTCAATGCTTGCGGTGCGCATGCCTTCCTCTGCAGCCAAAAATTTGTTGTTCTTTGGTGTTTCGATGGGGCAACCATCTTTTCCGAATTTGGGACTTCAATTATCAGTTTGGGGCCTCTAAAATGTGCCTTGAACAGTTACATACCCTACCATTATGTTATGTTTGCTTGGATCCTTTTCAAAAGTGCCGAACAAGAAGGTTTACCGTAGAAATTTCCATAGGAACCTATCATGCACTTCGAATTCATTTATTGTCAACGAATTTCTGGATTTAAGATATATTAGATGTTTGATATATATATACTTGGGTCTTGGGATTTATAAATGAGGTTGTTCAGAGGTAAAAATTAACATGACACCACCTTTAAATCCTGCCAAAACATCTTTATTAAATCCGGGTTTACAACGCTTTTTTTGTCTTACATGACACGTGTCGTTATTTCATTGAACACGAATTTTTCGAGGTGTTACATATAAGGAAATCAAAAAACCATAAGGATTGACAATTTGGAATAAAGCACAAGCATATGTGTCAATAATAAATCTAGATTTCTTTATCAAGAATCTCTCGCATATATCTATAATTCCGATATCAAACATTATTTCGTTTGATCATCTACCTCGTAACTCGTGCGACAATATAAACCCTTTAAGTTGGGACGCCATCAAAAGTATAAGAATTTTCCACGCAAATGGAAAACATGTAAAGTTGTGCTAGTGCATAAAAATACACATGAAACTTAAACTATACGCAAGCAGACGTTGAAATGTATCACACACGACTTTCAAGGCAAGACCTTTGGAAAATATGATTGGGCACGACGACAACAATGCTAATCCCGGCAGAGGGAAAACTACTGATAAAAAAGCGGCACTTTGCCACATGATCCTACAACGACATGAATCTCCCTGAGATATGTTGGAACAAGATTTCACAACCATCAGTGCACAATCTAATCAAAGTCATAATTATTGGCACTGCAAAAGAAGTCACATACCTTTGTAATTCCCCTATTTCATTTTATTCGACATTCCCTGGTAATGTCACTTAACAACGGTTATCACCCAAAATTTCCAAATAAAATTCTTAAATTTCTTTTGTTAAAATTCTGACCTCTGTGAATAGACTTTTGCATTGCTACTCCTCCTAATGGTCATCATACCATGAGGATTTCTTTCATAGTAGCAAATATTGATCTATTTCATTTCTTGGTAAATCCACACATTACACATGCACTGTTTGTTGCGCATGTGGTTCGTTTGATTTATGAAGACCACTGGAGGGCTTCATTCCAATTTGTTGTTTTATCCAAATTCAAATATCATTTCGCTATACTTGATTTTTGCACTGTGAACCGCATTATTGCAAAACGATGACTCTTTGATATCGAGTCAATGAATTTCTTAAAAAACTCAATTTCCTTTGGCATACATGGTTTTTGTTGTGACCATGTCTGAACTTTCTTACAAAAACTCGTTTTGTTTAAACCAAGTTCAATTGTTTGAACTTGCTCGCATTACGTATTCACTTCAAGATCTCATATGATAGATTGCAGCTATCATATTCTGTTGGGATTGAACCCTATCAGAGGAACAGATAATTAAAGCCAAAACTGGATCAGAGCAGTGGATCCAGAATAAGCAGATGATTACATACAAGTCTCTCCCCTTGAAAGTGATTTCAACATCTACTGACCTCCTATCTGCTGATCGTACAAACTACTGACCTACAACTACTGCTCAAGTAAAGACCTGATGAAAGATTAAAGCCCTGCTGATTCAATCTATTGCCTTGAGTCTAGCACTGCTGATCCGGACAAGTACTGCTGGGTTCACAGCAGTGGAAGGTTGCAGCAGCTGATCTATAGTCTGTTTTGTAATGTAATGTAATAGTAGTAGTTAACATAGCAGTGTTTGTATAGATCAGAGGTTAGAGTTTGTTAGGAGGTTAGATGTCACTTTCATGGTGACGTCAGCTAAGATGCTCAGTGGTTTGCAAGTGCCTATAAATAGTTCAGTACTTTGTACTGTTCTATTAGCTCTTTTGCATCATCGTCTTCTTTGCACGAACAAACAACTGAGCTCTGGCTGAGGGGGAGTTTGCATTCATTCATCAATCATTGTAATCGTTATTGAAATAAATTCAATCTTCCGATTCATTGTGAAAAGATGTTTGATCAAAGTATTACTCTCGTTTGATTGTATGCAAAGTTTGTTTTCATCATAATTCCGCTGCACACTCATCCATTTTCATTTTAATTACAAACACAAAATACAATCAGAAACAAACTCAGATCCAACAATTGGTATCAGAGCTTGGACAGTCAAATTTGATTTAACAATCATTTTGACGTAAATAGTTCAGCTCATAACAGTTGATACTGATCGTTTGTTCGTTTGTTGAAAAACAGAGCAAGGATTAATCACCATTAAAGTTGATTTCTCAGTGTCTGTAAAACAACAAGAATGACGTCACAATCTCAGGATGATAAAAACAACATCGGCTCGCTTTTTAAACCACATATGCTAAAAAGAAATGAGTACAACATCTGGCAGAGGAGGATGGGTCACATCCTCGCTCAACAAAGCACAGGTTGTTGGAGGTTTGTCGTCTTTGGTCCCCACGTTCCCACAGTGCCAAGCGCTGAAGATGCTAAAAAGTACGTTCCAAAACCAGTTGAAAATTATACCGAAACCGACTATCAAAAGTTCGAACTAGATGCTAAAGCGTTTAGCATCATAGCATCAGCGCTGCCCAATGAAATATATGCTGGACTGTTACACTGTAACAGTGCCAAAGAGTTATGGGACGCGCTTAAGGAACAGTTTGGGGGAACCGAAGAAGTCATAGAAAATAATAGGGAAATCCTGAACCAACAGTATGAAACATTTTGTCATGTTAGAGGTGAATCACTGACGCAACAATTTGAGCGTTTCAGTTGTCTCATCAGTGAACTGAGGCTTGTTAATACCACTTTTACAAACTCAACTCAAAATAGCAGGTTCCTCAGGTCACTGCCAGAAAAATGGGACACCATAGCTTTTGTCACCCGAAATTCACCTGAGTTCAAGGATCTGACCTTGACCCAACTCCATGGTCGACTCCTGACCTACGAAAGGGAGTTGAACCAGAAAAGGAAGTTACAAGAGTCAGGAAAAGCCGTTGATGATTATACATTCGGTAACACTGCTCTTCTGGGTCAAGAAGAATCTGGGAGCAGTGGTAAGGATCAGGGTTATGATCACTTTATTGACATAACTGCTGGTGCAAATTTTAACAACCCTGATCCTCACTCTGCAAGTTATGCATTCACTGCAAACGAAAACCAGATGTCAGACAATCTAAGCTTTGAACTCAATGATTTACAACATTTTGATCCCACTGACTTAGAAGAGATGGATATTCTGCACCAGTTGGCTTTACTAAGTGTTAGAACTAGCAAATTCTATAAAAGAACAGGGAGAAAATTCCCAGGACTTCATGGGAATTTGAGGGTTGGGTTGGATAAATTGAAAATCAAGTGTTACAAGTGCAATAGGTTAGGGCACTTTGCTAGGGAATGCAGAAGTCAAAACAATGGACCAATAGTTACTCATCCTAGCTCTAACCCTAGACCACAAAGTCAAAACACTGTGCACTATACCCAATACACCCCTGCAGCTCAAGTGAACACTGCTCACTATGCTGCTGCCCCTGTGCCTGTGCATTATGTCCAAACTACTGTCCCACAAATTCAGTACGTTCAAACCCCTGCTCCACAGGTACAAGTGCAACCTGTTGCACCTCAAACCACTGCTCCAGCAGCAGTACAACCAGATCAACAAAGTTTTTTCACTCAAGGGTTTGTTGACTGGAGCAGTATGCCTGAAGACCTTAGTGATGAAAATTTTGCACTCTATGCTTCTAATGATTCTTCTCATAATGAATTTTGTTTGATGGCATTAGAGTCAATACAGGAAGGGGTTGAAACTGAAGAGGAACAGCTGAGTATTGAAACAGTGGATGAGGTGACTGAAGCAGTGGTTACTGCTGTGGCTGGTGAATTACTGTTGGGAGAAAGTACCCTGATTGAACCACTGACAGACCCATGGTCCGAAGAGAACAAGGAAGAAAAGAAAGAAGAAAAAGCAGGTGAGAAAGAAGAAAGAGTTGAAGATGAAGAAAATCCTCAATGTGATTGTGCAATGATGGCTGCTGCCAAGGTATCACCTCAAGTTCTTGAAAAACTGTGTTCTGAAAATTGCATTATTGCTTTTGCTAACATCAAAGAGGTGAACGAAAACCTTCGGGATAAAATCTTAACTGATGAAGTCAAATTTGAAAGATCTTTAAAAGAACTTAAAACCAAATTGGCTGAAAAAGAAAAGGAGATTAGCAGCATGAAAGAAGAGCAGAGCATAACCAAAACCCAACTCCAAACTATGGTAGAAAAATACCAAGTTTGCAAAAAGGAGTTAGAGTCCACCCAGATCACATGTGAGAGATGGGTGGAATCATGCAAAGGGTATGAGGTTATGCTTGAAAAACAGATAAAAAGCAATGTGAAATTTGGGGTTGGTTATAGAAAACATGATGATGAAAACACTGCTTTTGGAAAATCTGTTCAAACCACTGATGTAACCACTGAGTTCATCCCCACAAACAAGAATGGACAAGAAGTGAAAATCACTGACAAACTTGGTAACAAAATCACACTTGACAGACCAATGGGACCCTCTACTTTTGAGGAGCTTGAAGATTATCAGTTTAAACCAAAATGGTCTGATGAGTGTGATGTTCTTGAAAATTTCAAGCCAATGGACTTTACATCAACTGATGGTGTTAAAGCTCCAAAAGCTAAAGTCATTCCTCTCAAGGACATCCCAACAGAGGTTAAAACCTCTACTGCAAAGGAGTCCGAAAAGAGAAAGAAGAAAGAAAAAATTGATAACTTGTTTTGTGAATTCTGTGAGAAAAGGAATCATCTAACAAAAGACTGCTTCCACTTAAAAGCTTATGATTTAAACAGAACAAGTGTCATTGTTTCAGCTGAAAGTTGCATTGTTTATGGTAAAACAAACCACAAAACTCAAGCATGTGTGTATCTCAAAAACTTTGATGTGAAAAAGAATGAGTACATTGCTAAAACATCCTTGAGTCCATCATCATCATCATCATCTGTCAAATTCACCAAGAAACAACCACTGTTTGTGCCAGTTCAAACAGCTGTCACAAAACAGCTGAACCAAACATCTGTCAAAAGAGATGTTCAGGTTACTGATGCACCCCCTACTAATCAATTCAGAAAAGGCAAGGAAAAACAGTGTTACCAAAGGATTCCACACGTTTATGAGGCCTACAAAAGGCCCTCTAAACCCAGAGTGAACAGGCATCCTTTTGGTTACCAGCAGGTGATTGGTCAGGACCCACAACAGTGGTTAGAGAAACACTGTCCTAAAACAGTCCAAACCCCTGACCTAACCACTGTCCATCATTCTGCATCCATCCCAGACACTGTTGAGACCCCATCCAAAGCCCTGCTGGCTTTGGAGACCCTAATGAACTAATCCTTTTACTTCATGTGCAGGGAGCTTCTGCATGCTTTGATAGTCTTTGGTATGTAGATAGTGGAGGCTCCGGGCACATGACAGGATGTAAAGCCCTCCTCAAAGACTTTAAAATCCATGGAGGGGGTGATATATCCTTTGGGAATAATAGTAAAGGGAAAGTTCTGGGGTCTGGTACAGTGTAGTCAGGAATTATAAAATTTGAAAATGTCAATCTGATAGACAATCTAAAATTCAACCTTCTGAGTGTATCACAAATGAGTGACAAAGGGTTTGGGTCATTCTTCACAAAAGATTGTTGTAGGATTGTTGGACCAGAAATGGTCAAAAAGATTGAAGCAGTAATCAACACTGGTCAAACTAAACTTGTTGCTCAAATAAGTGGCAATGTTTATGTTGTTGACATGTCAAACGAGTGTCCCAGAGCTGATGCCTGTCTGTTCTCAGCTGCCTCTAACAAAGAGACAAAACTTTGGCACAGAAGGCTGGGGCACACAAATCTTAAGACAATCACTGAAATTTCAAAAAATGGTTTGGTGAGAGGCCTACCACAAAAATTGTTTTCATGTCCTGAACATTGCATTTCCTGTTTAAAAGGAAAACATCATAAAAGTTCTTTTAAGTCCATTGAAGAGTCCAAAACAACCCAGTGTTTGCAGATGCTACACATGGATTTGTTTGGCCCAGTTCAAGTCATGAGCCTCAAGAAGAAAAGATATTGTTTGGTTATTGTTGATGACTTTTCTAGGTTTACATGGACTTTCTTTTTACACTCAAAAGATGAGACTGCAGGCATTTTGCAAGACTTTGTGACACAGGTTGAAAAGCAATTTGACCTTCCAGTAAAGAGCTTCAGGAGTGACAATGGCACAGAATTTAATAATAAGGAGTTGGATGCTTTCTGTGTGAAGAAAGGGATTGTAAGGCAGTACAGCATCCCTAGAACACCAGAGCAAAATGGGGTTGTTGAAAGAAAGAACAGAACTTTGATTGAGGCTGCCAGAACTATGCTTGCAGATTCAGGTTTGCCATTAACTTTCTGGGCAGAGGCAGTAAACACTGCTTGCTATGTCCATAACAGAGTTTTAATAAACCCCAGGCACAAAAAGACTGCTTATGAAATTCTGTATAAAATCAAACCACTGATCTCATATTTCAAAGTGTTTGGCTGCCCATGCTTTATTTTGAACTTAAAAGATTCCATTTCAAAATTTGCAGCCAAAATTGATTGTGGTTATCATCTGGGATACTCAACCACTGCCAAGGCCTACAAAGTGTTCAATACACGGACCAAGGCAGTGGAGGAGACTTTGAATGTAAAGTTCAATGAACTTTCATCAATGAAAATCCCAGCAAATCCTGCAGATCTGTTTGATCTTGAAAAATTTACTTTTGAAAATACTGCTGTCAAGACTAACAGTGCAGGTCAATCGGAGGATACAACACCAGACTATGGGTATGAAATCATCATCCCTCAAAGGTCTGCCACAAAGGGAAAAGCACCAGCTGTTCAAAACAGTTGTCAAAGCTCAACCACTGCTACCTCAACAGTTGTTGACCAAAGTAGCCCATCCACCACTGCTTCCACATCCTCAAACACTGCTGACAAAAGTCCCCAAACAGTGGATAAAAGTCAGCAGGTGTCCACTTCATTACCTCCTATTCCACCACCTTTTGAAGCCACTGCTGGGTCATCAAAGTCACCAGCAGTGGTTAGCTCAGATGATACACATTTGCAGCCTTCACCAACAAATGCCATCATACCATACCAAGGAGATTTAATCTTCTTGAGATCTCATCCACCTGATCAAATCATTGGCAACATAAATGAAGGGGTGCTCACAAGAAGCCAAACCCAAAACCTTTGTCTTTTTGCTGGTTTTCTATCTCTCCATCAGCCAGTTAAGTACCAAGAGGCACTGAAAGACAACAGCTGGGTAGAAGCCATGCAAGAGGAGCTCCAACAGTTTAAAAGACAACAAGTATAGGAGCTTGTACCACTGCCAGAAGAGGTTAGTCCCATTGGCACAAAGTGGGTCTTTAAGAACAAAACAGATGAAAGGGGTATTGTTGTCAAGAATAAAGCCAGGCTTGTGGTTCAAGGTTACAGACAGGAAGAGGGGATTGATTATGATGAAACATTCACCCCTGTTGCAATATTGGAAGCCATTAGACTGTTCCTTGCCTTTAGTGTCAACCACAATATGAAGGTGTTTCAAATGGATATCAAAAGTGCTTTCCTCTATGGTACAATTCAAGAGGTGTATGTTTGTCAACCTCCAGGTTTTGAGGATCCATTTTTTCCAGATCATGTCTACAGGCTGAACAAAGCCCTGTATGGCCTGAAACAAGCACCAAGGGCCTAGTATGAAACTCTTTGCAACTTCCTACTCTCAAATGGTTTCAAAAGAGGTACCATTGATAAAACACTGTTTCTAAAATGGAGAGGGAAGGATTTAATGATTGTCCAAATTTATGTGGATGACATTATTTTTGGAAGCACATGTAACACAATGTGTGAAGAGTTTAGAGAACTCATGACAGCTGAGTTTGAAATGAGTGCAATGGGTGAGCTGCAATGCTTTCTTGGTCTCCAAGTACAGCAAATGCAAAATGGAACTTTCATTCATCAAAGCAAATATGCTAAAGAACTTTTGAACAAATTTGATATGAATGATTGTAAACCATGCAGCACACCCATGGCAACAAATAAGCTGGTCATGTCTGATGAAAAAGATGAGCTGATTGACCAAACACTTTATAGAAGCATGATTGGGTCTTTATTGTACCTAACTGCATCTAGACCAGACATCATGTTTGCAACATGTGTCTGTGCAAGAAGTCAATCAGCTCCCAGAAAATCAAATCTCATTGCTGTAAAAAGGATCTTCAGATACATAAAAGGTGCTCCCACACTTGGTATCTGGTATCCAGCTAATGGGAACATCAAGCTTTCGGGTTTTTCAGACAGTGACTTTGCTGGATGTCACACCACAAGGAAGTCCACTTCAGGAGGGTGCCAGTTTCTAGGTGATTGCTTGGTTTCTTGGCAAAGCAAAAAGCAAGCAGCAGTTTCAACATCCACTGCTGAAGCTGAATACATTGCTACTGCAAGCTATACAGCCCAACTCCTGTGGCTTCAAAATCAGTTACTGGATTTTGGTATCACTGCCTTAAAGACACCACTCATGTTGGACAGCCAGGCAGCAGAAAATATCATCAAAAATCCAGTTTCTCACTCTACCACCAAACACATCGACATCAGACATCACTTTGTGAGGGATTGCTATGAAAAAGGTTTGATTTCTCTGCATCATGTCCCAACTAAAGACCAGCTGGCAGATGTGCTCACAAAAGCACTTGATACAGCCACTTTTGAAAGCTTGGTCTCTAGGATTGGGATGCTGAACATGGAATAACAAGCAACATCTTGTTTTTCTATGAATAAAAGCAACAAAATGTTTTCAGAAAATCAAAAGTCCATCCTTAAAAATAGCTAACAATGAAATTTTCATTAAAATCCTTAAAAGTCTGCCATAACCACTGATTGTTCAAAAGTCTGCTCTACTTCAAAAGTCTGTCCACAGCTGAAAGTCAACCCCTGTTCTCTCATTCCTTTGATAAACTCTGTTGTTTAAAAGCAGTGTCTTATCCACTGATATGCTATCCACTGATAGTGAAAATCATCCACTGCTTTACTACCACTGCCTTCATCAGTCACTTTCATAAAAGTACTGTCCTTCACTTTCACCAGGGGTTGTCACGTGGGCAGTACATAGTGGTCAGACCTTTTGTAACGGCTGCCACGTCAGCATTCACTTTCTTCCCTATAAAAACCCCCACTCACCACCAAAACAGGGTTTTACTGTCGAATTGAATTCTTAAAAATTCTCTTCTCAAAGCAGTTTCTCATCTCATCCTTCACAAATTTCTTCGATTATCATCTTTAAAATGACAAAATCGAAGCCATCTGCAAAACCCACTTCCAAATCATCATCGAAAACAGCCTCTCAAAAGGCAATCTCCACTGAAATCCCATATAAACCATCTCACAATCTCCTGGGTCTTCTCACAAAACCAGGAACCACCAAAGTTTTCGATTCCATCATTGACACCATGGCAAAATCAAAGTACAAAACTTTGTTCACCGCCGATGCACCAATCTATTTGGCGACCCAAAGAGAGTTCTGGAAGAATGAAACCCTTGAAAAACAAGGAGACACTGCAACCACCATACACTCTTCTATAAAGGGTAAAGCTGTCCAAATCACGCCACAATCCATCTCAGAGGTCTTTCAACTCGGTGATCAGGAAGGTAAAATTTCTTTCACTAAAAACGAGTTACAAACTGACTTCATTGAAAGAGGGTATGAAGCCACAATGATGAAGAAACTTACCTTACAAAAAGGTTATTTTCCTTCTGCAACCAGATTTTTATTTCATACCCTCCTACTATGTGTTTCAAATAAAACCACTTCTTTCAATGAAATCCCTTTAAAGATTCAAAATCTGGGATATGCAATTCTTCAAGAAGAAAATTTTAACTATTCTCGGGAAATTTTTAAAGATTTGGTTAATAATGTTGAAACAAAATCATTCTTACTGTTTCCAAGGTTTTTAAGTTACTATTTTGAAAAGAAATTCAGTAAGAATGATTTAGCTGCAATAAACCAAGGTGATTCTACTCAAATAAACAGTTTAACAACTGAAACTTTTTCAAGAATGTTAACACCTTGCAAAACACAAGCAGAGGTGCCTGAGCAGAATTTAGCAGTTACAACTGCTCCTCAGGTATCTGCTGCTGAGCCCACTGCTCAAGGTGATCAAAGTGGCAGCACAACTGCTTTAAAACCCACACCTACAATCACCAAAAAGCCAAAAAGAAAAACTCAAAAACCCCCAAAACCCATCAAAAAGGAAACTCTGGAGGATGAGATACCAGAGCTACTGCCTGTGACAACACAAATGTCACAAGAAACCACTGCTGCTACTTCCTCACAGCAGTTGGTACAAATATCTCAACCCATAACCGAAACTCCTCCTGCTTCTTCACAAAAAGATCAGGTTGTATACATTGGGACACCACATCATGATGCTCTGGAAACACTCGTTTCCATCATCCACAGCTCAATTCCCGGAGCAAATCCTCTTTCTTCACCAAACATCACATCCACAATTCCCCCACTTACTAAACTGCTGTTGGATGCAATTGATTTGAACCAGGCACTCACCAGTCCTTCTCAATCACCTATCAATGAGAATATACCTCAACAACTGACTGGGTCTGATGTATCAATCTTTGCTAACCCACCAACACAACCCGAGGAGGTTAGACCCCTTGAGTTACAAGTAACTCTTGGTGGTAGTCCAAGTGAAGCAGCCACTACAACTGTTGAACCCATTGGTTTATAGTTGGACAGTGGTTACATTAATAAGACTTCCTTGGAGGCAATTCCTTACATAGCACCTCTGCCAACCACCAGTGGATTTATTTATCCTACTGGCAACATCAAAAGGTTGTCAAGTGTTGAAGGAAGAAGACCCCAGTACCAAGAAAAAGGGGCATCAGTGGGAGTACACTCCCTACCTCAACCACTGATAAAACCACTGCTAGTGGGAAATTAGATGATCCCATTAAATTGGGTGATGATTTAAAATATAAGGATTTGACGGAACGTGTTGAAAAATTGGATACATCTGTTGCAGATCTTAAAAACATGCTACAGCAGGTGTTGACAATACAAAAGATGCAATCCACTGTTGTTCCACCTCAAGCACCTGCTCCACCACAAGCTTTTGCTACAAATGAGCTCTGGAACCTTTTCCAACCTTTTCTCCAACAACAAAAAGAAATGGCTGATCAGCAACATGAATTTCATGTCCAAAAGCTGAGAAACATTATGGAGTCTAGGTACAAGAACACTCAAGCAGATATTAAGGCAATCAAGGCCCATTTATTGGAAACCACTGGCACTGCTCCTCCAACAGTACTTTTCATTGATCAACTCCCAGAAGATAATGCCAAAAAGGGGGAGAAAATTCAGGAGTGGAAGAAGAAAGGAATAGATGATGGTCTGTACATTAAACCTGAGAAGGATGCTATGACCAGAAAAATTCCATTGCCAGATGTAGGATCGGTTTTCGACCTAAACGAGTCGTTTGGAAGAGCTCTCGTACGTTTCAGAGGCGGAAACTAAGAAACGAACGTGTACACAGCTTGAAAAGTACTTTAAACCTCTTGTATATTAGATTGACAATGTTTACAGTGAGAGGAAATACCGGCAGCACTTCGGTATCACAAGACCTGATCGTTACAAATGAAATGACATTGTACCTATTTATAGTAATTCTGGTCCGCTTATGTGACATGCCATAAAAGCGGTCCAGAAGACTTGACATAAAAGCGATCCACAAACTATCCTATGAGCGAACCAGCCTAGTACGTATGAGCGGTCCTGATTAAGATACATAAGCGGTCCAGACATCTTGACTTTCATGAGAATTAACACATTCCATATTCACGAACTTTCATGTTGACTTTCAAGAAAAACTCACTTCATTGGACCTTTTTAATGGTCCAATCACCAAATAGCAATTTCTTGTATCATGACATCACTTGTGATGTCACCATGGTGATGTCACTCTTGATGTCATACCCGATCGGACCCGCAACGAGATCAAGACTCGATATTAAGACGTAGTCGACAGATGACTGCACCAACACCAGATGATAGTAAAAAGGTTGATGCTACTCAAGAAGCACTTGATGAAGGAGTAGTGACGTGATGTCGTGGGTCACGCAAATTTAATCCCAAATACAACTATAGATAGCGGTAGTAGGGTATCGAACTCAGGGAGTATGTGGAAAATATGTCAATTGTATAGCCTTGCAATTATACTACAGTTATCCTAATTTGCAGAAAATTAAAATCAATGATTTGGATTGTTGTTTGAAAAAAAACTAAATTAAACTAATGGCAAATCAAATGTAGGTTTTAAAACAAATTAGGAGAAAACAATGATCACCCTAGGTTTCAGTTTCTTTAAACAATTGTGTGTAATTCCAACTAGAAAGAGTTACATAGACATAACTCATGTATAGATGATTGAAGTGATAAAAGGGGACAAAGTACTCGGATTATATAAACGCGAGGTTGTTTCCCGATGACCAATTAATCAATAACCAACCCTAACCCTTCCCGTGATATCTCGATTGCCAACGGCACCAAGAACGTACGATTAAGACTAGAAAATTGCACTATCGATTAACAAGTTACAAGCAATCAAGCATACACCATGATATTCAAGCAACGCAAGTTATCATTCTAGAAATTCAGAAATAAAACACACAAAAGTTCAAGAAACATTCACCTAAGATGATCACCGAAGAGTTTAGCCGGACATGGCTCGGTGAATCATCATCATAATCAAACCAATGTTCATACGAATCGAAAATACAAACCGGATGATAAGAATTGTTCACAAACCAAGCAAGTAGCCAAAATTCGCCCCCAAGATGATCCAAAACCGTCCAATGATAAGCATAATGAAAAGACACCCCATAAACTAACTTAAATGTGGCAGTTACATGTTTTCTCGCAGCCGTCACCGTAATTTACGGTCTCACCGTAAATTACGGTGGACTTGATTCTTTTACGGTGATAAAGGACTGATTTACGGTGAGTAATTGGCCTATTTCATGTCCACCGTAAATTACGGTAAGACCGTAATTTACGGTGATGACCTGAGTTTTATGCTTTGCACATGATATGCTGCCAAAGTCCAATGTGTCAGCCCTTGTTAACATCATATGCACCGCCAAGATGATTCCTCCTCAGATTGAAAAGTGATGATGACTCTTGTGTGGCGGCCCATGTTCAACTCACCTCCAAAACGGCCCAATTATAGGAGTCCATGTGCTCCTTTGATCTGCCATCATGTGATGATAAATGTGTGTGGCAGCCCTCCTTCACAAAAGTCCAACATGTGCCGCCCAAAATCAGGCCCATATGTGCGTCCAACTGTTCCTCTTTCACGTGTATAGGCTGCCAATTCTTCTTTCACTTGACTTTACCAACCAATAATGTTGTTGACCAAAACCAAACCCCAATCCACGTGATATTGCTCTTGTTACCGGCCCAATGATGATGATCCAACAAGTCTCCTCCAAAGTCCAATGTCAGCCGCCAATTATATGTTGTTGCTAATCATGTGCGGCCCAATGATGATGAATTAGCTGCTATCTTATTGACTTTGAATAACCCCTCACAAGAAGTCAAAACAACAACCCCTTTTTCCAATGTCCTGCATCACCTCATGTGCATGTTCCTCTTTGAAAAAAATTAATCAATGCCTACCATAAAGTCACATGGATAGCTGATGATGTGATGATTGATATTAACTGAAATCCCATATGTCTTGTTTCATGACTGAGCGTTCTAAGTGCACCGAATTCAACGATTTACCTGCAAAACACACGAACACTCGTAGTTACTAAGTTCAAGCAAATAACCAAGTAAGGCATGGAATTTTAATCTTTTTAAACCACTTAAGGGTTGTCCTACGGACCACCCGTCACATCCCCACACTTACCAGTTGCTTGTCCCAAGTAACTCATTAAATCAATTTCAACTCAAGCGATGCGATCAATGTAAACCAAGCTAAATGTGCCGTCCTTTTACTAACTTCCAATCATACCACAAAACACACCCCTCACAAAAATCTCTCGGTTACAAGAATTATTAGCATAATGCTAAACCACTCAATGCGTGTGTGTGTGCGCGACAATAAGCTTGTATAAGAATCAAGTTTCCTCCTAACAAATATTTAGCATGCTTACGAATCAAGAGAGACTTACGGGTTGTAACGGGGCTAGGTGCAAAGGTAGGAGAATGGTGGAATATATATGCGAGAGCTAATTGATTTGACCCGGTTTTTATTTCTACCACTAAACAAAGCAACCATCAAATATATACAAAACTTCTTCAACATTCTCAACTCTATTGCAACTATATACTTCTTTTTGTATTTTTCATATTTTTCTTTTTTTTTTCTTCTTTTTTTTTTTTTTTTTTTTTAACACATCAAACTCAACAATATATACAAAACATCAATACTACAAACTAAATCTCCTAAACCGGGTCATCTCAATAGGTAAAATTTTGTAGGAAGTAGGCTTGGGTCACAATCGAATGGTCTAAGGCTCAACATGGCTTTCTAAGGACCAAACCCCCACCCCTCACAATACCAAGCTCATATATGTAACGTATGAGGTCCAACCCACCAATCCCGCACTCTCACACATCTAGACGAGGCTTCCTAAAAGTCCCCCTATCATTTTCAAAAGCATGCTAATTCTAGGATTTAACAAGTATTCATACACAAGTTCTATTAACACACAACGCACACCGCCACTCAAACAATGAAATATCAATAACAATCATGTGTGGCTCAAATCCTCACCAAGAAAAGACTAGGAATGGGTGTCGGTGTGTCAAATGGTACAATATCAAGCTTTCAAATTTTAACAATTTTCGCTCGGATTTACAAAATTTTTAAAACTCCCAAAAATTTCCTCCATCCCCACACTTGGGATACATTGTCCCAATGTATGGCTTTGAAGGAAAGATCGCTTTTAACCCACAACATCAGCCTTTGCTTAAACTCTCAAACCCCAAATTTCTTTTTGGATTTTTTTTTTATATATTTTTTTTTATATTTTTTTTATAAAACATAACACCACCAAACAAGCTAACTACCAATATTTCAAAGCTAAAGAACACAACAAGACTAAGGAAAGAGTACATTGACCTGGTGAAGTTTTCCACAACAGATGTTGTAGATAATCCGACTTCCTATCACCACCTTCACCCAAATATCCGTACATCTTCCCCACACTTGAATGTCGCCATGGCCCTGAAACATAGAAAAAAAAACTAAAGAAATAACAAGATCAGTGAAAAACCTCGGGTTGCCTCCCGAGCAGCGCTAAGTTTTCAAGTCTTCAGCCAGACCGTACCACCCCCATTTATGGTGGCTCAAAGAACCGGTTCCTATCACTTCCATCACTACATCGTGCCATTGCGTAGAATGCATCCGTCCCATTTTGATTCGATGGGTAATCAATTACACTCCTGCTTGAACCCATATGTTTTTCTTCACGGTCTGGTGGGTGCTTTTTTCTCATTCTTTGAAACACATTTTCACTAAACCCGCTATCCTTCGCCACAATAAAATCGTAACTAATCATCTTAGTTTGAACATCAAATGACAACTTATGATTCTTTTCGGTCATAGTAATGATTCCTTCTCTACAATCGATTTGAGCATTTGCCGTATAGAGAAACGGTCGACCCAAAATCACCCTTTGTTGTGATGCCATATTGGTAGAAGCATAGTCCAAAACTAGGAAATCCACCGGGTATTCAAATTCTCCCAACTGAATCTTAACGTTCCTAACCATTCCCCGTGGACGCCTCCAACTTCCATCCGCCAAGCTCACCATGGTGTCTATACCTTCAAGTGGACCAAAGTCATACATATCGTATAAATCGCTTGGTAGCACACTCATGCTTGCCCCGTAATCCAACAATGCGTGAGGGATTTTTAATTTTCCCACACGGATAGGCACGATTGGCGCTTCATACTCTTTATCATTCTCGACTTCGTCATCTTTTTTCAAACCTGCATTCACTTGATACGAAGAAGTTAGCAATGTTTCATTAAATTTAGTATTTGGAACGGTGCTTACCACATTGATGTTAATGCTTTTTGTGTTCTTGGGATTTGGCACCGTATCACTCGGTAGCTGGCCTTTTGCTTTCTTTAACATCGCCACGTCACTTGCAAGTTGACCCATTTGAGTGGTCAACGATTGGATGCTTTTGTCACGAACCTCGTCCTTTTGCATCCGAACCTCATCACGTTGGTTCATTCGTTGCATTTCACTTTGCATCGCCTTCAACATCTCCATCATCTCATTTCCACCCGAAGAGCTTTGACCCGTTTGATATTGCCTTTGAAATCCTTGGTTTCCTTGGAAATTCGGGTTAGCTTGATTTGAAGGGTTCCCATAACGAAAATTCGGATGATTCCTCAACCCGGGGTGGTAAGTGTTAGAATTCATATTGTTGTAGTTTCTACCACCCCCTCCTTGACCTTGACCTTGCACAGCATGAACCTCTTCGTATTGCCCATCACCTCCTTGGCAATTTTCAGCCGCATGACCTATTTCATTGCAAATAGCACAAACATCATAAATTTGGTTAGAGGGTAGAACATTACCATCATCAACTGCATTAACTTGCGATCTCGTGACAGCCGGTCGTGCTCTCCTTGATGCTTGAGCTTTCCTCTTTGAAGTAATGGCCATTTGTTCCAAGAACTCCCAATCCTCATCTTCATAATTTGTGCCAAAAGTCCCATTTGTGATGGACATTAGATCACGTGCATCCTCGGCACACAACCCTTCATGAAAGGCGTTCATCAACTCCCAAAGCTCAATCCCATGGTGTGGACAATTTTTAATCATCATGTTTAAGCGCTCGAAGGCTTCATGGAACATTTCGCCTTGTTGTTGTTGGAAACTTCTCAACCCTTTCCTAGCATCATTGGTCTTTTGGGCGGTATAAAATTCGTCTAAGAAAGTTTGTTGCATTTCCCCCCAAGTGTAAATAGATGCCGAAGGCAAAGTGTAGAACCACTTCTTTGCCTTATCTTCCAAGGAGAATTGAAATAGTACCAACTTGATATCATCGGCCGAAAAACCTTGACTCCCAAGAGTGTTGCAAATCGAGTCATAGGCCTCTAAATGAAAATAAGGCTCTTCTGTTGCTAGACCTTTGTACTTTGGCAAACTTTGTAATGAGTTGGTTCGAACTTCGAATGTCCTCCCTTGGTCATTGTGAGGAATAACTACCGGTGACGGATTATGAGTAATCACTGGCCTGAAATGTGCTTCAATACCTCTTGCATGATCTCTAAGATGCCTTCTTGGTACACCCACACGACCCCTTGGACGCATAGGACCCATTGGTCTTGGCATACGCCCTTGTGGTGCCAATGGTTGTTGAAATTGTTGTTGCGGCATCGGTGGGTGTTGAATTGGCCTTTGAAATTGTGGTTGTACATTTTGTGGCCGAATTTGTTGCAAAGGTATAGGACGTTGCATTGGTGGCCCTTGTGGTCTTGGTCGAATATGTTGCGGTATAAGTTGTTGTTGCACTCCACCTACACTTGCTATCCCTTGAGATTGACCCGGCACATACCCAAACTCTCCTTGATCTCCATCACCCACATAAGCATATCCTTCTTCCTCGTATCCCTCAAACTCTTCTTCATAACCTTCAAAATACCCATCTCCTCCTATACCCGAAGATTGCATATAAGGATAAGACGAATATTGCATACCGGGTTGGTTCGATGGTCGATATGTAGAGGTAGTATGGATAACGGTTGAGCTTTGTGGTAATGAGTGGGTCGAAGATGATTGACCCGTGGTTGGAGGAAAGAAGTGTGATAATGGTGGAATGGTGGCAGATGGGATAAAGGTAAGACTAGGTTCGACTTGAGTAGTAATCGGTTGTGTAGTGTTGGATGGTGTAGTATCATGGAATGGAGTAGGCATTGTGGTGATGTTTGGAATAGTGGTGTTTGGTGATGGTTGTGTGGAAGTAGGTATAAAAGTTGAGGTCGTTTGACCCGTTGTGGGTGGTACATTTGTTTCATCCATGATGTTTCTTGGTGTAATGGGTGAAGTGGGTGAACCAACAATTCTGTTTTCGCGTAGTAAAACTCGGTTTTGCCTTAGTGTTCTTTCGATTTCCGGATCAAATGACAATGGTGACGCTTTGTGAGAGCCTCTAGTATGCATGCACCTGTAGAACCTGCACACTAAACACACCAGTGTAAACCCGAAAATAACAAAACAAAACTAACAAACTGACACACGTTGCGCACTACTCCCCGGCAACGGCGCCAAAATTTGACGTGATGTCGTGGGTCACGCAAATTTAATCCCAAATACAACTATAGATAGCGGTAGTAGGGTATCGAACTCAGGGAGTATGTGGAAAATATGTCAATTGTATAGCCTTGCAATTATACTACAGTTATCCTAATTTGCAGAAAATTAAAATCAATGATTTGGATTGTTGTTTGAAAAAAAACTAAATTAAACTAATGGCAAATCAAATGTAGGTTTTAAAACAAATTAGGAGAAAACAATGATCACCCTGGGTTTCAGTTTCTTTAAACAATTGTGTGTAATTCCAACTAGAAAGAGTTACATAGACATAACTCATGTATAGATGATTGAAGTGATAAAAGGGGACAAAGTACTCGGATTATATAAACGCGAGGTTGTTTCCCGATGACCAATTAATCAATAACCAACCCTAACCCTTCCCGTGATATCTCGATTGCCAACGGCACCAAGAACGTACGATTAAGACTAGAAAATTGCACTATCGATTAACAAGTTACAAGCAATCAAGCATACACCATGATATTCAAGCAACGCAAGTTATCATTCTAGAAATTCAGAAATAAAACACACAAAAGTTCAAGAAACATTCACCTAAGATGATCACCGAAGAGTTTAGCCGGACATGGCTCGGTGAATCATCATCATAATCAAACCAATGTTCATACGAATCGAAAATACAAACCGGATGATAAGAATTGTTCACAAACCAAGCAAGTAGCCAAAATTCGCCCCCAAGATGATCCAAAACCGTCCAATGATAAGCATAATGAAAAGACACCCCATAAACTAACTTAAATGTGGCAGTTACATGTTTTCTCGCAGCCGTCACCGTAATTTACGGTCTCACCGTAAATTACGGTGGACTTGATTCTTTTACGGTGATAAAGGACTGATTTACGGTGAGTAATTGGCCTATTTCATGTCCACCGTAAATTACGGTAAGACCGTAATTTACGGTGATGACCTGAGTTTTATGCTTTGCACATGATATGCTGCCAAAGTCCAATGTGTCAGCCCTTGTTAACATCATATGCACCGCCAAGATGATTCCTCCTCAGATTGAAAAGTGATGATGACTCTTGTGTGGCGGCCCATGTTCAACTCACCTCCAAAACGGCCCAATTATAGGAGTCCATGTGCTCCTTTGATCTGCCATCATGTGATGATAAATGTGTGTGGCAGCCCTCCTTCACAAAAGTCCAACATGTGCCGCCCAAAATCAGGCCCATATGTGCGTCCAACTGTTCCTCTTTCACGTGTATAGGCTGCCAATTCTTCTTTCACTTGACTTTACCAACCAATAATGTTGTTGACCAAAACCAAACCCCAATCCACGTGATATTGCTCTTGTTACCGGCCCAATGATGATGATCCAACAAGTCTCCTCCAAAGTCCAATGTCAGCCGCCAATTATATGTTGTTGCTAATCATGTGCGGCCCAATGATGATGAATTAGCTGCTATCTTATTGACTTTGAATAACCCCTCACAAGAAGTCAAAACAACAACCCCTTTTTCCAATGTCCTGCATCACCTCATGTGCATGTTCCTCTTTGAAAAAAATTAATCAATGCCTACCATAAAGTCACATGGATAGCTGATGATGTGATGATTGATATTAACTGAAATCCCATATGTCTTGTTTCATGACTGAGCGTTCTAAGTGCACCGAATTCAACGATTTACCTGCAAAACACACGAACACTCGTAGTTACTAAGTTCAAGCAAATAACCAAGTAAGGCATGGAATTTTAATCTTTTTAAACCACTTAAGGGTTGTCCTACGGACCACCCGTCAAGTAGCAAGTGTTAAAAGAGATAGAATGGCAAAGGATATCTCAAGATGGAATGAGGAGAAAAGAGCTTTCATGGAACTGTATGAGCAAGGTTGTTCTGGATCAAAGGATACTAAAATTCCTAAGACAAAAAGGAAACCTAAGTCCATCCCATCCAGATTTCCAAAGCCTCCAACACCACCATCCAAAAGCCATCTGCATCAAACCTCTACCCAAACAGCTGTTGTAACTCCTGTTGTATCAACTACTGATGGTACTTCAGTGGTTTCAACATCTGTTCTCACTTCAACACACACCACTTCAACACACACCACAACCACTACTTTATCACCACCACTGTCACCACCAAAAACAATCTCACCACCACTTTCACCTGCTGACAAAAAACAGAAGACAACAGGTGTTATAACATCTGTTGTAAAGACAACAGTGGTTGAGACACCAGTTGTCTCAACAGCTGTTAGTAAGACACAAACCACTGCCATACAATCTACCACCACTGATTCACCCAAAACATCATCTGCCTCTTCTAAAATAAAAAGGAGAAGGATTTACATATCAGATGATGATTCACCTTCACCACCACCAACATCCTCAAAATCTCTGTCACTTGTCACAATTCCTAAACCCATACCTCTCTCTTCAGCTCAAATTTTAAAGCCATTACCTCCTGCTGGTGTCTCATTTCCTCTGGAACTCATTGCAGTCAGGGAAGAAATCAAATCCTTCTACTATGAGGATGACCCAGTTAAAAGGAGTTTGCCATCAGTTGCAGGATATCCCAGGCCTAACAATATTGAAGAATACTTGAAACACAAGGCCAAGCAAGCAGAGGATATTGCAATCAAAAACAGAAAAGGGAAATCTGATAGAGAATTTCAGCAAAACTACCAGTTCTTACTCTCACAGGTCAATGCTATGGAGCGATTTGCTAAAAATGTATGTCAGCAAATTTCAGAAAGGGCAGATGAGTCCTTGAGAAAAGACTACATTGAAAATATCATGACCTACAAGAAATACAAGGGGGAGAAATACATGTACAAAAACTGGACCATTCCTGAGCTTGAAAAAGAAGCAGCCAGGATTCAAGAAATGATAAAAAATAAGGTCAAGCAGACTCCCCCTGAAAAATTCAAAAAATTTGAAGCTGAGAAGGCATTAATGTTGAAGAGAATGAAAGAGGAGCTGATAGCAGCTAATTATGGGTCGAAGAATTCTGTGTCAAAGTGGGGAGAAGATAGGGTCAGGGCTACCTACAAGAAGTTAGAGGAACTTAGAAAGAAAGATCCAAAAGTTCCACAAGAGCCTGACTACTCTAAAGCAGAGGTTTCAAAAAGACCACCAAAGCTGCAAGCTAAAAGAACCACTGCTCCAGCTGGTGCTGCCATCTACAAAAGAAGGAGCCAAAACCAGTCGAGTACTGAAACAATTCAAGATCTAATAGCTGGTGATGCTATTGTAAAAGCAGGCATGAAATTAATGATAAAAGAAGATCTTGAATTGGAACAATCTGCAAGTGCTGCTCAGCCAGTTATGAATAGGCCAGCCTCACCAAATACCTCTACAAATAAACATCTCCCAAGAAACCCACCAGGCTCAAAAATACAAAAGTGGGAAACTGACAAACAGACCTGCGTATTGACTTTGCTCAGGTCTGGTGAAGAAGTGGAGAAAATATCAAGGGAATAAGCTCTTGGCCTGAGTCTTGAAGATTTGCAGGATCTCCTTGATCTTCCACTTAGCAGGGATGATGAAGACACAGATGCCCTAGACTTTGAACTACAATTTAAAGGTCAGATAAGGGAACTGTTGATGAGGCAATAAATGTCCACAATAATGAAGAGTTTTGGCATTATCTGTTCCAGGGGGAGATTGTTGGGATTGAACCCTATCAGAGGAACAGATAATTAAAGCCAAAACTAGATCAGAGTAGTGGATCCAGAATAAGCAGATGATTACATACAAGTCTCTCCCCTTGAAAGTGATTTCAACATCTACTGACCTCCTATCTGCTGATCGTACAAACTACTGACCTACAACTACTGCTTAAGTAAAGACCTGATGAAAGATTAAAGCCCTGCTGATTCAATCTACTGCCTTGAGTCAAGCACTGCTGATCCGGACAAGTACTGCTGGGTTCACAGCAGTGGAAGGTTGCAACAGCTGATCTATAGTCTGTTTTGTAATGTAATGTAATAGCAGTAGTTAACATAGCAGTGTTTGTATAGATCAGAGGTTAGAGTTTGTTAGGAGGTTAGATGTCACTTTCATGGTGACGTCAACTAAGATGCTCAGTGGTTTGCAAGTGCCTATAAATAGTTCAGTACTTTGTACTGTTCTATTAGCTCTTTTGCATCATCGTCTTCTTTGCACGAACAAACAATTGAGCTCTGGCTGAGGGGGAGTTTGCATTCATTCATCAATCATTGTAATCGTTATTGAAATAAATTCAATCTTCCGATTCATTGTGAAAAGATGTTTGATCAAAGTATTACTCTCGTTTGATTGTATGCAAAGTTTGTTTTCATCATAATTCCGCAGCACACTCATCCATTTTCATTTTAATTACAAACACAAAATACAATCAGAAACAAACTCAGATCCAACATATTCAAAATAATCCCAACAAGCACTTTATTTGTTTTGAACCATAATCGGCTTGTTTGGTCTTCGACTTCATTAAATCGTTTCTTTGATCACGGTCACCTTGTGGTGACGTTTTCACAAATCTGAAGCTTGCGCTAATCTCGTTGCACACATCATATATGGATTTAATTATTTATTTATTTATATTGAATCCCCTTTGTTGGTTCATCCTACAAAAGCAATCTTAACACAATCATGTGCTAAGATAATGATACACAAATTCATGTCATATTTCAGTGTATCTCTTAACAGTTCCTATAACATCGATCGAGCATTTCTTGATCTTTTCGATTGAAAAACATTATTCAATTGTTTCATTTTCAATCAAAAATCCTACTAGATTTGTGCAAAACAAACATTCGGATTTACTTCGTTGAACTTTCATTTGGTTTCAAGCATGGTGAACTCATTAAGTCACCGTTATTATTATTTCGATCACTACGACACCTTGTGGCGTCGCTATAAACTTGTAGCTTGAGCTAATCTGTATATACCTTTCGCTTGACTCATCCTTGAAAGTGGTCTTAATACAAATATGTGTTAAGACAATGATACACTAAACTCTGTTGTATATCGGTGTATCTTTGTAATTCAATAAGGTCAACCCATTGGTTTTTCCTCATATTATGATTTGATAATTGACACATCATCTTCGTACTCCTATTCAATTGAACTTGTTGATTCTAAATATTTTATAATTGACAACCAAGGTAAATTTTCCTTCGACAGTGAATTCTATTGTTTCTAAAAATAGTTCACATTCGATTTAGACATCTATTGGTCATAAATCTTTCTTTTGGTTTGACCCATGTAAACTTAATCATTCTGATTATTACATCATTCCACTTCATCCCTTTGATACCAATTTCTGGATTTTATTCAGTTGAACCATTGGATTCTATTTCTTATAAACTGTTCTTCTATTCACAAAATTTGAACAAATTTTGATTCAATAAGAGTGTCATTTACCTTAATCCTATTACTTAAAATATGACATAACTCGGAAAGAAATACTGTAGCCCAAATCTCGAGGACGATATTTAAAACAAGGTGGGGAGGATGTAACGACTCACACAAAAATGTCCTAAAACGCTCCGTAAGTGAAAACCCGGACCCCTGAAACCCTAACGTGCATGAAAAACCAAGAAAACAAGGTTTTTGGTTTTCACGTGGGCCGCGTAAAGAATAAGGAGACCCTACGCGGGCCGCGACAGCTTGTAGGTCTCCGGATATGCATGAAGGCCACGTGTCGTTACACACGTCAAGACCCTAGATGTCTCAGCAACCCCGATCTGATCCACACTCTCTCGCGGGCTGCGTAAAAACCTTGTTAAGTCTTACGCAGGCCGCGTAAAACTCAAAAAGTGGCTATAAGTAGCCTGTGCATGGGGCTGTCCTCTGTGCTCGAAATCTCATTCTTAAAACGCCCCTATTATGCTAAAATCGAATTTCCGGGTAGTGAAACGCTGCTACGACTATAGGGTATTAACTCGATCACTGCTACCATTCTTTTCCTTCAGCTTTTATTATAGTAAATAGTAGCTCAGGATTATACCTTCTAAATCCCGAAACTCTGCCCATTATTAGGATAATAACTCTAATCACTGGTACGATATTTATCCGATCGATTGAAACCAATCCGATGGATGTTTAAGTGCTGCTCAAACTCGGGTTATACTTTGTCATTCGTCGTGAATTCGATGGATGTTTAAGTATTGCACTTTGTCATTCGACGTGAGGGTTTTATCTCGTAATTATCGTTAAAGTTGAATTGAGTTACTACACTAATACGAGTTCCATTGTGTCTAGAAATAGAACTCGTAATCAGGGAGCTGCTAGAATACTTAGCAACTAAGTAAATTTAGTAGTTAAATAAACTTAGTAAACTTACTAATTACGTACACTTAGTTGTTAAGGAAACTTAGCAGTTAAGCTAGTTGAGTGGATTAATTAATCTGCTAATTAAGATAAGTAATCGACTAAGCAAAGTATAAGAGTTAAGATAAATTAATTAGTTAAGCAGTTAATTAATTAATCAAGTTAAGCAAGATTAATTAAGTTAAGTAAGATTAATTAATCAAGATTAGTTAACTAAGTAACTTAAATAGATATATATGAGGAAGGTGCAAGGAAGGTGTAAGAGGATATATATGTAGGTAGGAAGCTTCCTAGAAAATGTATAGGTAAGTTCCTAGAAAAGCTATATGAAATTTCCTAGAAATACAAAGGAAACTTCCTAGAAATTTCATACTTCTTACCTATAAATAAGAAGCCTAGGAATTCATTTCCTTTGCTCATTTCTTTTCTTCTTCTCTCTATACGTTGGTGTTCTAACCAATAATCACCAAAGCGATGTTATGTCCGATCGATTCGGGAACCAACTTACGGATGCCAAAAGTGTTGTACTTTGTGAGTTCGTTAAACGGATGCCAAAGTACTATACTTTGTGAGTTCATTAAGGTTCGGATCTCGTGACCATCGTTAGGTTTGATGTGGTTTTACACTAATACGTATTCCACTCTGTTAAACTAAATGTTTAACTACCCGAAACTCTACACCATACTCTTACAATCAAAATGGATGCTTAATCATCAGAAGGTTCAAAACCATAAAGTATATGCTTAATTATCAGAAGGAGTGGAATCAAGAAGCTTGTTAAATCAATACTGCATGCTTATAATGTGAGTCATTCTCTTTTATCAAATGTTTTACAATACTCCAAAGTATTTTCAAAAGTTATAATTACAGAGATTAAGTCGTGGTTATCTTAAATAAGATAGAAGCCATTGCATTCACTCTTATGCTGTAATTCATAACTAAAGGTCATTTTATAAAACCTGAATGAACTCACCAGTATTTCCTGCTGACCAAATGTTTTTAAAATGCGTTTCAGGTAATTACAGTATATCAGAATAAGAGTTGGATGCGGCAGCAACAAGGCTTATAGACGTGGCTCATTTTATCAATTAAATTGAATTAAGAAAAGTTGTGTTATGTATTCGGGTTTATCCCATATTAAAGCTACCTTTCAAAACATGGTTTTATCCCATCTATCTAATAAATAAAATCCGGTGTTTTCTAACTCTGATATTTTTCCTAACTCACTGTCCTGATGAAATTTCCGCTGCAATGCTTTCAAAATAACCACCGGTACCACTTGGCTGCTCGCGGCTCCCGATTCCGTCCAGGGTGGGGTCAGGGGTCGTGACACTTACAACCTCATGATCACATAATTATATACACATACACATTTACTTACACATATCTTCACATGTAAATGTTTTGTGATTCCACATTTGGCAATATCATTTACGGTAACAACACGACATAACTCCAACATTTTTACTTACCAATAAGCTATTCGTTCCACATTTCGTACACATTCACTTTTAATTACCATAAATCAAGCGCATCAAATACATGGTGAGCATCACACCATTCAAGCACAAGTTACAAGTTCCTAATGCATAATTTTGACCAAATCATACATTCAATCCGAATTCTCATATGGACTCCATCTAAAGCACACTTCACATATTAGTTTGCTAACAATTACATCATAATCACTTTCTATACGTATTTACTTACAACTTACATACAATTTCACAAATTTGTTCTCTTAGGCATTTCATCGAACACTTGGCGGGTTTCGCATTTGCGAAACATTATGTACACGCTTTTAAAGCATGATTCCTACTAATTCTTCACATAACTTATTATCAATCAATCAAATTCATAGCAATCTTTCATCCTACACCACATTTGTCTATCAAAAGCTATCATATAATACCTTGCACATCACAAAATCACAATATAACATCTACAATTTCATCATGATCATCCTCTTCACATACATGCAATGGGTTTCATTCTAATTCATGCATATAACTAAAATTTAACCATGATTTAACTTCAACATAATAGCATTAACAAGTATTCATTCCAATTTCAACCAAATTTCACGGATTAAACATAACCCACTTCATACAAGGTCACCAATCTAAATTTTAGAACATACCTCATGATCCCCTTGTGTAGGTGATCACTAATTTCGTGTTTAATCATAAGTTTGAGTTCCACTTTTCCTTCAATTTGAAGCTTCTTCATGAACTAGGGTTTGAACCCTTGTTCTTTTCTTGCTCCTGGACATCTGTGTGTGTGTGTGTGGTGTTTTAATTTTTATTTATTAAACTCTTGTTTCCTTTTAACGGTTTTGGCCCCTCAAGTTTCGTTTAATAATAAATGAGAATGAGACTCTTATCTTGTTACTTATATTCATGTTACCACTAGGTTAATTTGTTCCTACATATTTTATTTACGGTTTCACCTTTACCACCAACGGAACTTTTACCCGCTTTTTAATATTAACGTGGTTTAATTTACCAAACCCGTTTTTGGGGTGTTACACAATTATCAAGTAAAACAGAATAGATCGGATTCTTACATTTGTACGCAACCATAGGCGACTTATTTATGTAATACCCGCTCCAAGTGGCATAATTGCCATCCCAAGTTTAAAACTAAAATAAGTTAAGAGTATTTACCTTTTTGCTCGCTTCCAATTAGTAAGATTATAATTTAGCAAAAAGCCGCAAGTCTAAGTACTATTGACCCAAGTCCGATTATCTGGGGGTACTATAGTCTGGAATGAACAGATTTATTATCTGTTAGAATGTATACGGGCCAAAGGTAATCCCTTTAGATATGACCCGATACTTAAGAATAGGTTCGCTAGATTAAGCGTATACCAAATAGAATGTGGTTTAAACCCAACAAGTAATAGGACTAGTATAATATGGGTAAACAAAGTACATTCTGGATTTTTAAGTGAAAATGATAAGGTTAAACCCGTTTCGGTAAACTTAGGTAAACTAGTTACGTAAGTCTAACCGTAGGCATATAAGCGATAACGGGTAAGCGGATGAGTCATGAACTAGTTCCATATGCCAATACACTTTAACCAAGTTATAATATCAGTAGGATATCAACTTGTATGCCCGTTAAGGTTTTAAAATCAAACTATGCATCACAAGGGCGTTTTGGTCATTTAGCGACGTATAAAAGGAACTTGCGTATAATCTGATGTTACTGATGTCGGGTCAAAATAAGTTAAATTTTATATTAGTTCGTGTAGATTTTAGCGTGTTGAGTATATTAATTATTAAGTATTATATATTTATAGTGTATGGGTGTTTTGTGTGTAACAGGTGCTCTAAAGATGTTTAACGAAGGAAAACAAGCTGAAAGTGGGTTTGACGGGTTAAAGCAAGACATGAAAAAAAATCCATCAGTTACGACCATAAACATTCTGTGAAAACACTTTATTTATGATATAATATCAGTAGGATATCAAACATATGTATGTTTTATAGTTTAAGACCAAACTATGCACCATAGGGGCATTTTGGTCATTTCACACATAGTTTAAAAGCTAATTTGGGAAATCATGTACCTACTATAAAAATATTTTAAATAAGTTATAAAATAAGTAGGTAACGAGTCTTGGTTGGTAAATATGGTTTAAAACCATACTACACGCCGAAAAGGCGTTAAAGTCATTAAATGACGATATTTGCGATGTTTTATGAAAACTGATGTTATGACCAGGTCTATATGGTCGAGATATGCTATTTAGTATAACACATCAGTAGGTAAAAGGTTGTGTGAAGATTATGCTTTAAAACCATTTTATGTGCCATAGGAGCATTATCGTCATTTAAGAACGTAATACAAGAACTTGTATGTAAACTCAGTTTGTAAACTGACTTGACATCCCAAAATATCCTAATTATAATATTACATTAGTAGGTAATGAGTCTGATATAAGAAATTACGTTTAAAATCGTTCTATGTGCCGAAAGGGCATTTCGGTCACTTTAAAGCGTAATTTACGTATTATACGAAAACTCGGTTTATGATCACATTAGTAACATCAAAATATGTTAAACATGTTAACATATCAGTACCTAAGTCATTTGCAAGTTCATTGGTATTTAAAACCTCATTTTTAATAAAAGGGCAAAATAGTCAAAAGTACGGCATATTAACGGAAACTTGCATAAAACTCAGATTACTATTACGATCGAGTAATATAACCTCAGAGGGTTATGCTACTAATAAACGAATAAGCCACGAAAGGAACACTTACAAGTGGTCCTAGGGGCTGAATAAAACTCAAAAGAAGTTCTGAATTGCTCAGGGTCGTCCAGATATGAGAGATAGAGGGGATTTCAAGAAAAGGTGCAAGTTAAACAATGAACTTATGAACCTATTTATAGTTTTTGGATGAATTGTGGATGATCTCTAGGCCTAGGATGTTAACAAGTGTCCTAGTATGTGTACAAAACAACCAACAAGACCATAGATTCGTTTAGGAGGTTTTAGGTTGCTTGGAGTGGCCATCAAGCCAAAAAAACGTAGCTGGCAGCCCTAGAACCGTAGGCTATGGTCCAGGGGCGTAGGCTATGGCCTGCCCAGCTCTCAAACACACAAACAACTTTCAAACTTTGTCATTTCAGGCCCCTTGACTTCCATACTTTCATGTTTTGTAAAATTGGCATACAAAGCCCTCCTTGGCCAATATTAGGCATACCCAAGAGTCTGAACAAACATCATAAAGCTCCGGGTTCGTTAAAAGGTCACTCAGAGGTATAAATTAACATGTTGACGCTTTTAACCCTTTAACTTGCAAACTTGCATGCATTATCATTTAATGGCATAAAAGCCCTAAATGGCCAATATTAGGCATTACCGACAGTACGATCGAACATCATGAAGCTCTCGGTTGGTTCAAAGGTCATTCATAGGTAAGAGTTAACATGTTAACACTTTTAACCATTCGTCACACAAACTTTCAAACAATTACGCAAACGGCTCCTCTCGTCCATCAACTGGCTCATTTGAGAATACGGACACCGTGTAAGGCCACTCAGAGGCTTAGTTTCAGTATGTTGACACTTTTAGTCCCTCCATATTCATAGTTTCCAATTTTGACAAAAATAGTCCTTCTTAGCCAACTTTTAGGCACAATTAAGATTAGGACACGTGTCAATACATTATTGGACACAATTTTACGAGGTGCTGCAAACACCCCCTCCCATACCACTTTACTTGTTTGAAATTTATGGCAAAGAGGTATGGTATTTAGTATTGATTAAGTTATTTATAATGATGATGAGTTTAGATATTATATACACCACTTATAACACCTATCCTACACTGTATGTCATCATAGCATCCTCAAACTTGTTTACCTGTATCATGTGTAAAAATAGTATTTGGGTCAACATAAATTGGTAACTAAATCTAAAAGTTTTAAGTAAAATGTTTTTTGTTTATTTGTTTTAATAAATAATATCCACATGCAAATCAAAGGTAATTAAGTGATAAAATGCACGCAACAAATAAATAAATGAACCACAACAAGTAACCAAACATGAATATGTAAACTGGTGTAAAATGTACTGAACACTGTGTGACAACTGCCACTTTCCGGTAACTTCCGTACATTTAAATTACTCATTTTTAGCTATACAGTTGTGTGTTTTGAACATCCGAACTGCATATTTCATGACATACACTTAGAATACTCATGGAATACATATTTATAATGCACATGATTCATTTTTATTGGTTACATCTAAAACAGTTTAAACAACGCATCGAAACAACTAGTATAGTACCTAGTAAACTAGTGTGCTGATAGAAACGCAAGATCCGTAGAAACCATCTTAATGACATATTTAGGACTCAGACGAAAGTCCAACATCAAATATACATTAAACCCTAACTAGGAATGCAAGGGTTCGGTTTAATACCTTCCCGAAGTCCGATAACACTAAAAACTGTCCGAAAAACACTAAAAAAGCGACAATTTCAACACTTTTCCGCAGAAATTCTGCAGAAATCAGCCTTTTAATCTTTTTGCAACATACAAAAGTGTTGTTTAACATAGAATTTATATGAGGATACCTTCGGTTATTATCCGAACCAATAACTACATCAATTCACACAAGTTACACAAGCTCAGCGTTCAAATAACGACTAACGGAAACAAAGCGAAACGATTATCCGAACAATATCGGATCTTTTTTTAGTGGTCATCTAACATTATTTGGATCATTTTAGGCTAGTAATGGTTACTTAACACCTTGAAACCATTGAATCACCTAAACATCTAAGCCTTCCTAACATTCTTCTAAAAAGTCTAACACATTAAACAAGTTGAAAAAAAATTCACAACATGTGGGACCCCCTTGCTCACTTGTTGAAATATCTTAGATATTTCACCCACCTTTGCAAGTGGTGAAAGTTGGTGAATGCTCAAATGTAACAACCCTTGCCAAGATTATCATTTCTTATTTTAATAGTGTCCAGTAGGAAACCCTAATTGAGACCCCCAAGTGGTATGGCACGACCCGTAAATTTTCAAAACGTGCAAAACTAGGATCAGGACCCCCTAAAACTCAAGGGGGTATCCCCTAATCATAATTATCCGTCTAAAACGGCTTCAAAACACGTATTTTTCAAAGTTGTTGACTCACTCAGGCTACACAGGACACGAGGCTACCCTATCCTAAAAGGGTAGCCGTCGCGCCACGTGCAGGGACCGGGAGGGTCTGGCGCGCCACGCGAGGGGGACCAAATTTCAGTATATATATCAGGGGTTTGGCACTTGCGTGGGAAAACTGTTACGACGAAAAAACTAGTTACATACGTTGAGTTACACTCTGTTTCGTTCAAAAACACACACAGTCACGAACCTCTGCTGCGACAACAGGGTAATAACTCGATCGCTGTTACGATACAATGTCCGATCTATTAAAACTGATCCGATGGATGTTTAAGTGCTGCCTAAATACGGGCAATACTTTGTCATTCGTCGTGAGGGTTTCGATCTCGTGAAATTATCATAAATGTTGAATTAAGTTACTGACCTAGTTTCGTTTGCATTGTTATATTTAAACTAGGTTCCAAGGCTAAATCAGTAGGCATACTCTGCCCGTCTAAACTTGCAATGTGAGTCATTCTCTTTTTACCAAATTGTTTGCAAAACCCTAAATGTTTTCCAGTTATACTTTGCAGTGATTAAGTCTTTGTTAATCTTTAATTACTTGCAGTAAGTGGGGGTTTTGTGCACATTACTACTAATGATTTATCACTTTAGGTGGGCGAGCCTAATTAGTGATATGTCCACAGTCATAGATCCGGTCGAGTGACAACTGAACCAGCTAATTATAAGATAGGGGCAAATGTGAAAACTCTTAATGCTGTAAATTGTAACAATGTGTCATTTTGTGCAAATTGAATGAGTCGCCAGTATTTCCCCGCTGATAAAATCTTTTTAAACATGTTTCAGGTGATTTACTGTGAACAAGGAAAAGTGCCGCGTAGCACTACCAGCTTGAAATGAAGTGGCTCAGTAAATAAATAAACATGTATTTGCAATCAAGGATTTCCTAGGGAAATTACTTTATTGTAAATTACGGGGTTTGTCCCAAATCTTGAAATAAAATAATCTGGTATTTTCAGTTAAACGATCCTGTTAAAATTATCCGCTGCCAAATTAAACACCAATACCACGGGTTTTTTTGTCCCGCGGCATCCGATCCGGGAAACTGGGTCGGGGGCCGTGACATCAAACAACTAGTTACTTGATTTACTAGCACATTACTTCACTTTTTACACCATACATTTCACACACAAAACCTCTCAACCTTCATTCACCATTTTAGCCAAGAACACCCATCAAACACCTTCGCTTTTATGCCTTTTCCTTGATGATCAAGATGGATTTTCATGGAACTTAGGAGGATCTAAGGCAACCACAAGTTGAATCAAGCATATCCTTCCATCCAAGAGCTTTCAATCATCCAGATCATCCTTTTTCTTTGCTTTTATCATCATCTAGATCATCCCTAGCCACAAGAGCTAGAAGTGAGCCTTCTAATCTCTTTTTCATACTTATTTATGTATATGTTGTTAAAAGAACAATTATTAACTAAAACAGTCATACAAAATAAGTTGAAAATACAAAGAAGCAAACTAAAAATCATGATATAAAAGATTGTTTATATTATGATTTAAAGCTTATTACTTGCATATTTGATCTATTTATGATGAATATCATACGAATAACTTGTTAGATGATGTTTAAAAACATGATCTAACAAGTGTACATGAAAGTGTTAAAAGGGTTATGTTAAACATAATGTTTAATGGATGATCATAATCTTTGATATTGTTAAAGTATATATAGTTTTCACTAAAAATAATGCTTTTACAAGATTTATAAAAAGAAACATACAAGATGGGTTTTGTATAAAAGTTTGATAAAACTAGAAGTAAAGTATGATTTTTGAACTAGTAAACATATGTAAAGATCATACCAAAACCCTACATGATTATGAGTTCGTCTTGTTAAGTTTATGTTATAAATCTCATGTGCTTTTGCTTAGAAATAAGATGAGTAAATTGTTGGTGATTTTGAAAAGATAAAGATATGTTTTATTAAACATGGCAAAGTTTATATTTCAAAGGAAATATGGCCAATTTTTCTTAGAAATCATATGTTATAAAAACTATCATTTTTGACAAAATCTTTACTAGAATAAAAAGATTTGAAACAATGGTTTATGTAAAAGCAAAACTAGATATAAATATATATTTTTGAGAAAATATATATTTATTAATCTTAACAACTTATGTGCTATGTGTTATTTGATTGTATTAGTTATATACATGAAACATATGAACTTGAATATAATGATACAAATAAACACAAGACACATTACAACTAAAGTCTTACAAGACTACATATAAATACACCTTAAAAGCAAATTACGGACGATCCAGGTATTCGGATACAACTTGTGGACAAATCGGACTTACGGAAAAAATAAACGGACAATATAAGTATTTCAGACTATAATATGTAATATATCAAAGACTTGGTAAACTACGTTTTCTAAACCGAACAAGTAACCATATATTTTCCACAAGTATACAGAATATATTACACAACGGTTATCTTAAAAAGGTAATATCTTTGGAATATATAAATGATATATATATATATATATATATATATGTCCTAACATCAAAAATATATATTATTTTTGTGAAAGACCAAAATTTTATATTTCTAAAACTAGTCTTAAAAATAGATTATTTTTAAGATGATTTTTGTACCTTTTTACCAAGCATAGATTATATATTCATATGAAATATATCTTAGAATATATAAGTATATATATATTCTAAGAATACAAGATCACGTGTAATGGACACGAGGATATACGTATTCCTATATGTATAACTATACACTCACTCACATCACCAACACTTGGTGAAAAGACAATTATACAAGTATGACCATATATGGGAATTATTCATACACATACAGTTTACTCATACGAGACACATTCACACATATACAATTTATTCGTACAAAATACGAAGGCAAGAAGACTTGATCCAATAATACAACTCACAAGATACAAGAATATATATTTGGCAAAATATATGTTAAACAGTTATCAATTAATACATCTAAGACATAGTTCAACGAATAACAAATACTGAAGTGTCTAACAAACCTAGGACCTTTGTAGGTCGTGATACAATTCAAGACAACTGCAAGTGAGGTTACAATTATATACAGTTTACGGAACGCAATTCAGTGAGTTCATGTCCCCTCTTCATTTTAAATGCTTTACAACTTTACAACTATTGGGGAAAATACATGTTCAATAGTATGTTAAGTCAAGGAATAAAACACCTTAGATCATGTGCGAATAGGGTTATACAACTAAGCACCATTAATCCAATTTGGACCTAGGTACAAGGGGTTAGATCTAATGGGTTTTGGCGAGCCCCACTCTTGGTCGTGGACCCATACATAAGAATGCGTTTGTGTCCCAGTCGATAGTAGTCGACACAAAATCGTCTAGGTTTGGATTGCTTCCTATTTCGTCACACATATTAATGTCCTCCCGAAACATTAATGATCAACGATTTCATTGACGCTTTACATACTACATCTTTACATACTGGCTTTCATCTTATACAACTCACATTTTACAGATACATTTTATACAAATCACATTTTACAAGATACGTCTTATACAACTAAACTGCATGAACTCACCAACTTTTGTTGATGTTTTCAACTTAACATGTATTTCAGGGAATTAGTGGACCATGCAGATATTTCAGTTCAAGAAAAGCAAGTATCAAGACTCCATGCCACCATTTGAAGGATTTGCCCATTATATGCCGCCTCTTTGCGGTGATATAGTGGTCAAAGCCTTGACATTTTAAGACTTACATTTTGATGTATAAAACAGTGACAACTTATTTTTCATTTGATGGTTTGTAACCAATACATTTAACTTATGTTGCGTTCTATTGAAACGATTATGACAATGGCATTGGAGCTTGTTTTTATTCATTTAGTATGTTCACTTATATTGTTATGCAATGAGAACTGATCAGATCACACCTCGCGCTTCCGCTACGAGCGGGTGTAACTGATTGGTATCAGAGCATCGATTGTAGTGAACCAGGATTCTTTCTCGAGTCTAGTCTACAATCACCAGGGACATCTCACGGAAACAATTTATACAAGAACAAGAGGGTTTTCATTGCATAAACATTATTATGTATATGTTGTTTAAAGAACAAGTATTAACTAAAACAATCATACAAAATAAGAGCTAGAAGTGAGCCTTCTAATCTCTTTTTCATACTTATTTATGCATATGTTGTTTAAAGAACAAGTATTAACTAAAACAATCATACAAAATAAGTTGAAAATATAAAGAAGCAAACTAAAAATCATGATATAAAAGATTGTATATGTTATGATTTAAAACTTATTACTTGCATATTTGATCTAGTTATGATGAATATCATATGAATAACTTGTTAGATGATGTTTAAAAACATGATCTAACAAGTGTACATGAAAGTGTTAAAAGGGTTATGTTAAACATAATGTTTAATGGATGATCATAATCTTTGATATTGTTAAAAGTATATATAGTTTTCACTAAAAATAATGCTTTTACAAGATTTATAAAAAGAAACATACAAGATGGGTTTTGTATAAAAGTTTGATAAAACTAGAAGTAAAGTATGATTTTGAACTAGTAAACATATGTAAAGATCATACCAAAACCCTACATGATCATGAGTTCATCTTGTTAAGTTTATGTTATAAATCTCATGTGCTTTTGCTTAGAAATAAGATGAGTAAATTGTTGGTGATTTTGAAAAGAAAGAGATATGTTTTATTAAACATGGCAAGGTTTATATTTCAAAAGAAATATGGCCAATTTTTCTTAGAAATCATATGTTATAAAAACTATCATTTTTGACAAAATCTTTACTAGAATAAAAAAGATTTGAAAGAATGGTTTTTATAAAAGCAAAACTAGATATAAATATATATTTTTGAGAAAATATATATATTTATTAATCTTAACAAATTATGTGCTATGTGTTATTTGATTGTATTAGTTATATACATGAAAGTTAGGAACTTGAATACAATGATACAAATAAACACAAGACACATTACAACTAAAGTCTTACAAGACTACATATAAATACACCTTAAAAGCAAATTACAGACGATCCGGGTATTCGGATACAACTTATGGACAAATTGGACTTACAGACAAATAAACGGACTATATAAGTATTTCAGACTATAATATGTAATATATCAAAGACTTGGTAAACTACGTTTTCTAAACCAAACAAGTAACCATATATTTTCCACAAGTATACAGAATATATTACACATCGGTTATCTTAAAATATATTTCATATGAATATATAATCTATGCTTGGTAAAAAGGTACAAAAATCATCTTAAAAATAATCGATTTTTAAGACTAGTTTTAGAAATATAAAATTTTGGTCTTTCACAAAAATAATATATTTTTGATGTTAGGGTATATATATATATATATATATATATATATATATATATAGGGGAAGGTTCATTTGAGAAGAAAATTAAATTGAGAAGAAAAAGAACAAAGGGTACAATTGTAAAACATTAAATAGTTTTCTCTCATCTCATTTATTATTCTTTTTTGACCAATTAATTAGTCATTAATATTATCATCCTCCACACTAAAATTTTTGCCTAGAAACATCAAAATTTATCCTACACGTTTTTTAAATTTATCCTTCACATATTGAAATTTATCCTACACAACTCGCAATTCATTCTACACACCTCATAATTTATCCTACACCTTAAATTAATTTTTTTCTTCTTTTAAAAGATATATTTTTTTTGAAAATAAGTTACAAATTTAATTTTAGTTAGCTATTAAAAAGAAAGACTAACAATTAATGATCTATCTAATTTTACCAATATACCCTTATACCAATATTAAATACAAAAATTAAATGAAGTAAAATAAATCATTTTTATTGGTTGAAGTTTGTTCTTTTTTATTCTTACAAAAAATTTCTTCTCATTTGAACCCTCCACTTAAATGAAGTAAAATAAAGCATTTTTATTGGTTGAAGTTTGTTCTTTTTTATTCTTACAAAAAATTTCTTCTCATTTGAACCCTCCACTATATATATATTTATATATATATAAATATATAATCTTTGTGAAAGACCAAAATTTTATATTTCTAAAACTAGTCTTAAAAATAGATTATTTTTTAGATGATTTTTGTACCTTTTTATCAAGCATAGATTATATATTCATATGAAATATATCTTAGAATATATAAGTATATATATTCTAAGAATACAAGATCACGTGTAATGGACACGAGGATATACGTATTCCTATATGTACAACTATACACTCACTCACATCACCAACACTTGGTGAAAATACAATTATACAAGTATGCCCATACATGGGAATTATTCATACACCTACAGTTTACTCATACGAGACACATTCACACATATACAATTTATTCATACAAAACACGAAGGCAAGAAGACTTGATCCAATAATACAACTCACAAGATACAAGAATATATATATATATATATATATATATATATATTGGCGAAATATATATTAAACAGTTATCAATTAATACATCTAAGACATAGTTCAACGAATAACAAATACATACAAGTCTTAACACATATTCAAGATAAAAGACTTGTACATGAGTCATTACAAAGACCGAAGTGTCTAACAAATCTAGGACCTTTGTAGGTCGTGATACAATTCAAGACGACTGCAAGTGAGGTTACAATTATATACAGTTTACGGAACGCAATTCAGTGAGTTCATGTCCCCTCTTCATTTTAAATGCTTTACAACCTTACAACTATCGGGGAAAATACATGTTCAATATTATGTTAAGTCAAGGAATGAAAACCTTAGATCATGTGTGAATAGGGTTATACAACTAAGCACCATTAATCCAATTTGGACCTAGGTAAAAGGGGTTAGATCTAATGGGTTTTGGCGAGCCCCACTCTTGGTCGTGGACCCATACAGAAGAGTGCGTTTGTGTCCCAGTCGATAGTATTCGACACAAAATCGTCTAGGTTTGGATTGCTTCCTATTTCGTCACACATATTAATGTCCTCGCGAAACATTATTGATCAACGATTTCATTGAAGCTTTACATACTACATCTTTACATACTGTCTTTCATCTTATACAACTCACATTTTACAGATACATTTTATACAACTCACATTTTACAAGATACATCTTATACAACTAAACTGCATGAACTCGCCAACTTTTGTTGATGTTTTCAACTTAACATGTATTTCAGGGAATTAGTGGACCATGTCTCAGTTCAAGAAAAGCAAGTATCAAGACTCCATGCCACCATTTGAAGGATTTGCCCATTATATGCCGCTTCTTTGCGGTGATATAGTGGTCAAAGCCTTGACATTTTTAGACTTACATTTTGATGTACAAAACAATGACAACTTATTTTTCATTTGATGGTTTGTAACTAATACATTTAACTTATGTTGCGTTCTATTGAAATGATTATGACAATGGCATTGGAGCTTGTTTTTATTCATTTAGTATGTTCACTTATATTGTTATGCAATGAGAACCGATCAGATCACACCTCGCGCTTCCGCTACGAGCAGGTGTGACACACTGAATATGAGACTCAAGCCCACCAACGAGCGAATCTAAATGTGGTGGCGATACTAGACTACAACCCATGGTCGTTGGGAATCTAGTCAGCCGATGGACCCATCTGAATACCAAACTGCATAATGAATAGCATGACAAGTAATGCACAAACATAATAACACATAATTACACCTTGAACTTTGCATGTATGTGAATAAAGAACTTAAAGTATTGAAAATACACATAAAACACCCCAAAATGGTTAAATGATAAAAAAAAGAGAATTAGAAACGATTTACTAACGGGTTTTGTTTAGTGTTTCCTTAGAAATAAGCACGGAGAACGAGGAAACTTCAAATGATGGGAATTATCCTAAAATTTAACATACAAAGCACAAAATATCACACAAATTAAACCAAAACTAACGATCGTCAAATATTTTATCATTCGCACGGTACGGTTTTGTGTCACCATGGTTTCTTAGATCCCGAGGGATCCGGGTAAGATCAGAGATACATCACCTCGTAGAAGGTTAGGAGCTTTCCCGCCATCATACCCTTATGAATTAGCAATATTTTTGGTACGGATTTTCACGAGTATGTTTTGGCGAAATTAATAAATTATAAGTTTGTAGATTTTTTATAATAATTAAATTGTTAAATTTGTTTTATTATTATTATTATTATTATTATTATTATTATTATTATTATTATTTACATATTATATGTACTAGCTTAGAACCCTGTGTTTTACACGGTTTGCATAAATTTAATTTTATATAATAAGCCATACAGTTATATCTTTAAAATACCTCGTATATTGCACAATTTAAATAAATATAATATAATCGATTAACACGGTCGTGAAGACATGTATTTAAATGATAAATTCGATGCAATATTTACTTAGTATAATTTTAATTGCTTATTTTTATTTATTATTAGGTTAGAATAATATGTATTACACGTGGTAGAACCAATGAAATATTAGATGATTATTAATAAGTAAAAAATAAAAGAAATAATAAATAAATAAGAGAGTTCTATAAAGTTTGTGATTTAATATAATTCTTATTTTTATATCCTATTATATATTAAATAATAATAGTATTAAAAAATAATTCAACTAAATCAAATTTAATTGAGAATAAATTATTATATATTTGTTTGGTTTTACAAAGGAAAAAAAATCTTCCATCTCCTACAAAAAAAAAATGAGAAAATACAAATTATATATTATTATTAATTCCAAATTTGATAAAAAGTTATTATTCTTGTCAAAATTATATTTAGTTAAACTATTGTTTAATAGAAAAAATAAATTAAAAATAAAATAAGAAGATTACTGATTCAAAATTTGATTAAAAAAATTATTATCGTTATCTAAATTATATTTAGTACAAGTACTATGTTAGAACCCCGTGTAATACACGGGTTGAATAAATGCAATTTTATATACCAAATAATAAAAAATATATCTTTAAAAACCTCGTTTATTACACGGTTTGAATAAATGTAATTTTATATACCAAATAATAAAACAATATATCTTTAAAAATCCCGTTTATTACATGGGTTGAATAAATGCAAATTTTTATATACTAAATAATAAAAAAATTATATATTTAAGAACCCAGTGTATTGTACGGGGTGAGTAAATTTAATTTTATATATTAAATAATGAAAATAGTTACATTTTTAAGAACCTCATGTATTGTATGGGTTGAGCACACGTAATTTTATATACCAATCAACAAAAGTTATATATTGTTATATCTTTATAAACCATGTGTATTATATGAATTGAATAAATCTAATTTATATACCACATAATAAAAAAAATTACATTTTTAAAAACCCGGTGTATTACACGAGTTGCATAAATGTAATTTTGTATAGTAAATAATAAAAACATTATATCTTTAAAAAAGTTCGTTTATTACACGAGTTGAATGAATCTAATAGAAAATTATATCTTTAAAAAAAAACTAACGGATATACTCGATATATGATTGATGGGGTGATTGCGGTGATGGTTCTTATAAATGTCACGTAAACATAGTGAATCCCGTATTTGAGTTGAGAGTTGAACACAAAAATAAAAGTATAAAACCAATAAACATTGATTAATGTTTTTGTTTACCCTTGATAAACATTTTTGAAATAGGTTCTACCCTTAACTACTTTATTTTAATAAAATAAATAAATCATTTACATTATATTAATTTATATTAGTGTACGTCTTTGTTAATTTCAGGATAAATAATTTTGAAATCTAATAAATATTTCAAAATATTATATTATCTCCTATATGAATTATTTAAATTTATATTAAATTAAATTTTATAATTATCTTTTAATTAATATTAATTATCTATAATTAAGTAGGAGAGAGATGAAAAAACTAAAAAATAGATAGCTCCAATGAATGACATGTGTCATCTCAATGGTTTCTTTTATTATAGGAAAATTGGTTTTTAATAAACCAACATTTGCCCCATTGGTAAATAATAATCCTACCTACAGATTTGGTAATTAATAATCCTACGTTTCAATATGTTGGTACTCAATGGACCTCCGTTAGTTTTTTTTTAACTGAAGTTAGTTTTTAAGTTTTATTTATTACACAAACAGTCCCTGTAGTTATAAGTTAATAGTTTTAAGTTTTATTTATTACACAAACAGTCCCTGTAGTTATAAAAAAATCATAAAAATCCTAAAAAATAAAAAAAAATCTAAAAAATAAAAAAAATTCTAAAAAAATCAAAAAAATTATAAAAAATCAAAAAAATCAAAAAAATTCTAAAAAATCTAAAAAAATCTAAAAAATCAAAAAAATTATAAAAATTCTAAAAAATCAAAAAAATCGATTTATAAAATTAACGTGTTTCGCTTTACGGAAATTTTACGAAAAACGGGCAGAGTTTCCTCTGTTTTTGGACGACCCCGACAACACAAGTTGTCGATATAATATTCAAAACGCAACAATCAATGAAGTATTAAATATCTATACGATTTATACAAAACTAAAATGAAACTTAAACAAACAAACCCCACTAGACCCGAAACCAAGTAAACCCAAATCAAATTTGTAACAAACCGGACCTGAATCGAAGCTAACCAGAACCACACCATTCACTTTATCTCTCTATAAACTTGCCGCCTACCCACCACCATCTAACCCCATCACCACCGCCAATTGATGTCGCCACCATCACAAACAGATCTGAGCGAAATAGATGGGTACTACCACCACTATCGCGGCCACACCACCACCATCAACCGGCAACCACCACCATCCAAACGTCTTCTAACCGACCACCTCTCTCCCTCTTCTAACCGGCAACCACCACCATCCAGCCGCCACTTGCCTGACATCACCACCATCTCGCCATCTCTCTCCCATTCAAAGACACCATCACTAATACCACCAAGCCGCCGCCACCACCATCACCCGCCTAAAAACCTGCAAATCGAACCAAACTGCCACCATTACCCACCGATGAAGAGGGTGTTGACAGGCAGCGATTGTGGTGATGAATTGACGGATGACTTGTACAGTGAGCAATCGAAATTAGGGTTTTTTTTATGTGAGAATCATGGTGATTGTTGCAGATGAAGATTATTGTGGTTGTGATGGATTTTTGAAGAGTTTAGGAAGAAGAAGAAGATCGAGAGAGAGAGAGAGTTTGTGAGGGTAAAGAGAGTTTGCAGATGAAGATGATTGTGGTTGTGATGGATTTTTTTTTATTTTTTTTTTGAGTTTTTATAATTTTTTTGATTTTTTTTGCTTTTTTTGATTTTTTTTGCTTTTTTTGCTTTTTTTTATTTTTTATAATTTTTCTGATTTTTTAAGATTTTTTATAATTTTTTTGATTTTTTAGAATTTTTATAATTTTTTTGATTTTTTTTTATAATTTTTTTGATTTTTTAGGATTTTTATGATTTTTTTTATAACTACAGGGACTGTTTGTGTAATAAATAAAACTTAAAACTAGTAACTTATAACTACAGGGACTGTTTGTGTAATAAATAAAACTTAAAAACTAACTTCAGTTAAAAAAAACTAACGGAGGTCTATTGAGTACCAACATATTGAAACTTAGGATTATTAATTACCAAATCTGTAGGTAGGATTATTATTTACCAATGGGGCAAATGTTGGTTTATTAAAAACCAATTTTCCTTTATTATATAGTATAGATATAGATTATTTAATACGGAAAATAAATTGAAAAATAAGACAAGAAGGCACCAGAGATTGACACATGTACAAAAAAAAGATTTTCTTTAGAGATTGATATGTGTCAAAAAAAGATTTTTATTTATTAATATAGAAAGATTTTATATTTAATAATACATGTATAATTTGTATTAGGTTGGGTTTTATAAAGATAAGAGTAAATTACGTTTTTGGCCTCTGTGGTTATATCAGTTTTACTATATTAGCCCAAAATAATATTTTTTAACATATGTGCTCCAATGGTCTCTATAACTAACTATTTTGGCCCCCGAGTCTAACTCAACCCCAAACCCTAGTTAATTATTAGTCACATGACATGCACATGATAGGTAAATTGGTAATTTACCTTCCCCTTTACATTTAATTACTTTATAAGAAAATAAAACAATAATTATCATCCGCACATCATCATCTTCTAACCCAAATCTTCAAGAACACATCATTTTCAAACCCAGATCTTCAAGGACATGACCCCCTTCAACCATCATCATGATCCCCTAACCAAAAATCACATTTCAGATACGCACAAGAAACCGATTTCTCTCTCAATTCCACACGATTTTGGTACAATTTTTGTTCAATTTAGCCAACTAATGTCATCAATTTCGATCGGTTCATGCGATTCGATCTATTAATCAAATCCATAACTTGATATGTAATTATTAGTTATTGTTGTTTTGCAGTTGATTGCATTCTGTTGATCGGAATGGCCAAAACCTCCTTCAAACTTGAACATCCTCTTGGTAATTGTTTCTCAATTCGTGTTACTTGTTATTTAAATCTGAAATCGTAATTGTGTGTCATAAATATGGGGCAACTTATATCTATACGTGTAACATAATTTCTTCAGAGAGGTGCCAAGCTGAAGTTGCTTGTATCAGGGAGAAGTATTGTAACATCCCAAAAAATGAATTTGCTAACTAAACCAAATTAGCTAACGATGAGCGGGTAAAATGCTATTAGTGGTAAATATTAACCCGAAAAACATTAGGATTCAAACAAATGAATCTAATGTTAAATAAAAAGTGAATGAATGCTTTTTAGAAAAATAAAATTTATAAAAGGCTCGGGCTACCAAGACTTGAATTAAATCGGGCCAGTTATACTCTATGACGACCCGGAACCCGATTTTATTAAGTAGTACATTTTTAAGTATGACATGAAAATAAAAGTAACTAAGTTAGTTATATGATAAGTCAAATAATAAAAGGTAAGTGGGTTAAGGCTAAACATAAGTAACTAGCTAAACTCAAGGGGCTAAAGTTGGACAAATGAGAAGTTTAATGATTAAAAGCTGAATTTATAAAAAAAACACACACACTGGTGTGTGTTATAGTCGACCAAAGAGACAGAGAAAGGGGAAGAACACCAAAAACCTAATTTGAAGAATCTAGAGAAATCAAGATGAAATCTGAGTGTTTGGCTTGCATGATTAAAGATTTCAAGCCACTAACATCATTTATACATAAGGTATGTGGTGAATTTCATTAAGATGAATTTTGATGTCAAATAGGTTTTGATGATATGATGAAATTGATTATGTACGGATGCTCATAAGCATCATACTAGTTTGTAGGAGTAAAATACTTGAACAATTTAGAGGTTTAAGTATATGTTCATACTTGACATGAAATGAGTTTTGTATGATATAAGGAAATCGATGTTGAAATCATCATGTATACAAGAATATGCGAGGAACTTGAATAATTTAGGTGTTCGGATGAATGTCTAATTATATGGTCAAATGGGTTTTTGCATATGAGATGAAAACCCCAATTTCTAGTGTCATAATTTGATGAATTAGTTTATGATGCTTGAAATTTTATGTTAACTTGATGTTGTTAAGTATATAAATTTGTTGAATTGGAAGAAATATGGTAACTTTGTATGATAATGTTAGCTAATATGATAGACTAAAAATAATGCCTAACAAGTGTATGATAAAATGTTTAAATGAGTTTACTAAACTTGTTAATGCATTTGCATTTATCATTTGGCAGTTTGACTTGACCCATAATAGAATTGGATGAAAAAAAAGAAAGATAGTATATAAGTCCATAAGGTGATGGTCATGGTGTAGGATGACTAATCTAACCATATTATAGATATTATATAATAGTTTGACACTTGACAAGCTAGGTGGGAGCTTGGAAAGGAATAGTTCAAATGGATTAAAGGCGTGAGGAAGCTCGAATAGACGCAAGGTAAGTAAACCTTAGAACTCCTAGAATAGAATTACAACTTACGTGATGGAAAGTATTTTGGTGGTTAATGAGAAAATGTTAAAATGTGACCCTATGGTGTCAACCATAACGGGTCAAACGAGTAAAATGGTGAGTAACCACATATTGTGTTTTGTCAAAAAAAAAAAAAAAATAGTTGTTGACAACAAGTAGGTCCCCTACTTGCAGAAGTTATTTCGAGGTCTTAATCATTGATTTTCGACACGATATTTGGTCAGAAGTTTTTAAACAACATAAAGGATGTTTGGTAATTGTTATAGATTTTTATAAAGTCGTTTGATGTGGTTTTGCGGGTGTTTCGTCAATAAAATAACTGTTGACAGCAAACTGGTCCGCTACTTGCAGAAATTATTTCGAGGTCTTAACCATCGAATTTTGACACGATATATGACCAGAAGTTGGTTTACAACATAAAGGATGTTTAGTAATTTTTATAGATTTTTATAAAGTTGTATGACGAGGTTTTCGCGGATGTTTTGTCAATAAATTAGTTGTTGACAGCAACAGTTCCGCTACTTGCAAAAATTATTTCGAGGCCTTAACCATCGAGTTTTGACACGATATTTGACCAAAAGTTGGTTTACAACATAAAGGATGTTTAGTAATTTTCATAGATTTTTGTAAAGTTGTTTGACGAGGTTTTCGCGTATGTTTTGTCAATAAATTAGTTGTTGACAGCAACAGTTCCGCTACTTGCAGAAATTATTTTGAGGTCTTAACAATCGATTTTTGACACGATATTTGACCAGAAGTTTCTTTACAACATAAAGTATGCTTAGTAATTTTATAGAGTTGTTCAAAGAGATTTTCGCGGATGGTTTGTCAATAAATTAGTTGTTGACAACAACAGTTCCGTTACTTGCAGAAATTATTCCGATGTCTTAACTATCGAGTTTTGACATGATATTTGACCAGAAGTTGTTTAACAACATAAATAAGGTTTGGTAAGTTTTATACATTTTTATGAAATGTTCAATGCGGTTCATGCCGATGTTTTGTCAATAAAATAGTGGTTGACAGAACAATGTTTGATAATTTTACAACGAGTTAAAATGCCCACTATTTTAATCAAAACCTTTAAAGGTCTCCGGGTTGCCAAAAGGGCTAAAGTTGATTAAAATGCCCCGGATGATGAATCGGACAAACTGCCCTTAAAGGTAGAATAAAAATGATTCTTATAAGTGGGATAAACATTCCGGTAGCGTAAAAGTGGGCGTAAGCTTTTTGGCTTAATGCCTACTAATGGGTCGTTTTTGGTAAATGTTATATCGGAAGAAATCAACGAAAAATATAAGGTTTATCTAATGTAAACAACCGTAATCGAGTTATGGTTGATGGAAATAATTAGCATCTTGATTATAAAGTGGAAGGCATGTTTTAGAGTGTGAAATGCCTCCTAACGGGTCGGTTGGGTAACAGGGAATAAATGGTTGCGTGTCGCGCAATGCGAGAGCACAATGTTTCAGCAAAAAGTTATTTTCCTCCGTCGTTTTAACCCGCGTTGACTATTTAACTTAAACGCTAATGGGTTTTAGTGTTTATGATAGGTTTTCTCTAGACTGGAACTGGACGGAAGGACGGAAGGACGACCAAGCACGCGAAGAACCGGACATTCTGAAACCGCGATCTTTTGGAAATAATCATGAGAAGAATGAAGCATGATCATTCTTAACAAATTTCAAGTATAAACCTTAATGTTCTTAAACTGTAATTAAGTGTATAGTCCCTTATGTCGGTTCGTTTGGGTTGTTAATTAACCCAGACGTATAGATTCTATGTTTTATGTAAAAAAAAAATTGGGACCTATTTATCCGTGTTTTTATTAAAATATTAGATAAAACAGGTTAGAGTGTTACAAGTATCCGACAGAACACCGGTATTATATTTGAGATATATATTCATATGCTCATATATGTAAATTTGTTTTGATTTATCATTCTTGTTCTGTTTTACAGGTCATTGTGGAGAAGGCTGAAAGAAGTGACATACCTGACATAGACAAGAAAAAGTTTGTCACTTTCTATATCATACCATTTTCTTGATGATGATATTGATTTAATTGTTACATGTTGCTCACTGATACCATAATACCATATTATTTATCTTGTTTTATCACACCAAATATTTCACTTTCACTTCTGCACCATTTTCTTGATCTGTATTTTCCTTTTTGTTGGTCCCATGTCAACTAAGCAGTGTCTTGCGATCGTATGTTTATTTCTACACATCATATAAACAAGTCCACAAAATCTGAATTTGAATTTGGTTTTGGTTTCTTGTACTGATTTAATCTTCTTTTTAAATGATCAATGCAGATATTTGGTACCCGCTGATCTCACTGTTGGTAATTATTGTTTTAATTTTTAAAAGTAAGTAAAAGTAAAGGGGAGGGGAAATTACAAATTTACACATAATGTGCATGTCATGTGACTAATAATTAACCAGGGTTTGGGGTTGAGTTAGACTTAGAGGCCAAAATAGTTAGTTATAGAGACCATGGGGGCACATATATTAAAAAAATCTTATTTTGGGCTAATATAGTATAACTGATATAACCACTGGGGCCAAAAACGTAATTTACTCTAAAGATAATTAAGTTTTATCGAAACAACATTAATTAAGTGATCAAAATTTCTGTTTATACAAAGATAATTAAGTTTTATCGAAACAACATTAATTAAATGATCAAAATTTCTGTTTATACTAAAGATGTAACAGAAAAAGCTTTTATTTACCTTTAAAAACTCCTAAAAAATGATAAAAGGAGGTTAGAGGTGGTGATGCGGTGGATGTGGTTGAAGATGTTTGGTGGTGTACGGAAAACCCTCGTTCTGAAACCCGTTGTGGTTCAGATACAGGTGGGTGGGTTTCTATATCCCGATTCTTCTCCTTCTCACTCAATTATTTGCCCCATCATCAATCAATTCACGTATTTCTGTTCGGTTTTCCAGATCAATGGAGCTAACAGGTATTTAAGTATTCATAGTTTGTTAAAAGTATCTAGAGAAAGAAATTAATCTTATATATGAATCTCAAGTTATTATAATATTATAATCTACTTTCTGTTACAAAAGCATGTTGCACGGATGTTATGGTGGGTTTACCACAAGCCGATTTTTTACATTATGGCACTGTTGTATCTAGTCGCCGATAAATTTTCGTTAATAAGTCCAGTAATCGCATATTCCGGCTAGAACCTGCCAGATTCCGGTCAAAACTTGTCTACTTAAAAAAATTACGTATAAAAATACGTGTATATATGTATAAAGCTTAAAATTATACATAAAAATTCCAATCCGATTAATCGTTAGTCCCCACTCCACCGCGGGCATTCCGGTGAGTTTTGACTTCTACTACATGAAACACTCAAATTGTTGTAGAATAAGTTTATTTTTATTTACCAGTGTTGTAAAAGTCGCGACTAGTCGGCGATTAATCACTAGTCGGCCAGTAACTGAGTAATTTTTCGTTAATCAGTCCATTAATTGCTAGTCCGCCTAGTCGGGCGCCCAAAAATCGGCTATTCCGGGCAGATTCCGGCAAAAAACCTGTATATTCCAGCCAGTTTTCAATTAATTTTCAACCAATCCATGTGAATTCTAACAATTAATCTTGTATACGTAAAAAATGAGTGAGTAATAGTTAAAACATGGCTACTTAAAATATTTACCTATAAAAATGTGTATATATATACATAAAACTGAAAATTACATATAAAAAACCCGATCCGATTAATCCCGAGTAGTCACTAGTCTCCACCTCACCGGCCAACTAGCGAGTTCTCCAACCTTGTTATTTAAAATGTTTGTTTTGCACCTTGTTATTTACAATGTTTTGCAGGTTATGGACATGCCTGGACCTAGTCTTAGGGATGTTTGGAAGTCTTTTGGCCAATCGTAAGCTAAGCTGATTACTTATTCAATTTACTTTGTATTCTATCCGATTTCTTCCCACATGCATATTTTTTCACTAATTGTTTATTTTATTTCTTTTACATGACGCCACCAAGTATTAGGGGTGAGCATTTTCTATTACCCGACCTGATACCCGAACACACCTAAAAACACTACCTGAAAAAAAATACCCAAAACAATTACTCGGTTCCGGTTCTTTTTGACACCGGGTATCATGGTCCACGGGTAATAAACCAAACCGAACTGAAATTACATTTGAGTTCCAAGCTACTCAACACATGAATACTTGGTTATTTTTGTCGGTAGCTTTCTCAGTAGTGGAGAAATATATCAAATCATGTGATTTGGTTTCATTTAACCTGTGAAGTTTAATACTAAAGTATATTATATTACTTAAGATCATGTAATGTTATTAGACCGGTTCGTTAAATAACAAAACAATCTATAAAATAATAAAATAATAACAGTTATATTACTAATTATTATAACACCAAAAAATAACAAATTAGTGGGCCGGGTATTATAGAAAACGAATAGTTATTAGTAAATTGTAATGCAAACTCGGAATGAACACGACTTGACCCAGTAGAGAATTAGATGCAACAAAGCCTGACTCGTTTATTCATTTATTAAAATCTTTTGACCCGTTTGTTAACCATAAATTAACTAGTTTTTTTAACGGATTTTTTTAAATCCTTTTGTCAGTGAGACTTGAAACCAAGACCTCCTAGTTAGCCTGCAAAACTATGATCAGAATACTTTTAGTAAAAATTACTATTTATTCTTGTAATAACCTCATAAAATAGAAATGATATCATCTTGTAAATAAAAAAAAGAGTAAATTACTATTTTGCCCCATGTGGTTTAACATGTTTAACCCTTTCTTTTTAAAAAAGAATCTTTTGACATATTAGACCCTGAGATTGCATTTTGTAACGCTTTTGACCCCTAACACTATGTTATTTTTTTCCAGTTAAGCTTAAGGGTATTATGGTTCTTTTATAGCTTAGGGCTATTTATGTAACTTATAAAGTTCCTTTAATATTTTTATTTGTGTAATTACTTAACTTTTTTATTTCTTTATTTCACGATTATTATTTAACAAAACACATTTTAAATAAACAAATAAATACATATTTTCTTTAACACTTTTTTACAAATGTCGTTTAAAAAGGAATGTTTTTTTAACCTTTTTAAAACAATCTATCGTTTTTGAAATATTTAAAACGTATTTTGTTAAATAATAATCGTGAAACAAAGAAATAAAAAAAAATAAGTAATCACACAAATAAAAATATTAAAAGAACTTTATAACTTACATAAAAAGCTCTTAAGTTATAAAAAGGACCATAATACTCTTAGGCTTAACTAAAAAAAGTAACATGGTTAGTGTTAGGGGCTAAAACCATTATAAAATCTAATTTTAGGGTCTGATATGTTAAAAGATTCATTTTTAGACTGAAGGGGTTAAACCGGTTAAAATACAGTAATTTACTCTAAAATAAATACTCAAGTGGGTTAAAAAGAAAGTTATGTAGGTGTGAACCTGAACATAAAAGGGAAGAACAAAATATAATATAGGGGACACAACGAAAATGGCCAAGATTCGGTCAACATTTCGAAAATGGCCAATGGAAACGTCTCGTAGAGACGCCACGTAAAACCCGAAACGTCTTGGCGGCTGACCAATGAAATGCTTACAGGTGTCTAACATTTGTCTCAGACGTCTTAACATCTTAGCTGAGACGTTTCAGGCGCCTTGAGCCATTTCCACATGTTAGCCGGTTGAGCTGGCTTGAAAGGTGTTAGAAGTTTAAGCCGAGACGTTTCTGCATGGCTTGAGACGTTTGGACGTGGCTTGAGACGTTTCCTTGAAAAGTTGAGATGTTTCACAAATTTCAAACTTTTTTAAGACGTTTGCTTCAAAAGTTGAGGCGTTTGAGACGTGTGGGACGTTTCACAAATTTCAAACTTGTTTTTAAGACGTTTTCTCTAAAAGTTGAGACGTTTGAGACGTTTCACAAATTTCAAACATGTTTTTAAGACGTTTCAAAATTTTCAACCATGTTTTTGAGTTGTATCAAGTGTTTTTTTTTTATAAAAAATTATTATGTGAACGACAGGTTTGAATAAACAAAGCCATTTTTTTGTTGCCCTATATATACAACCTCTTCTTCACCATATCCTCTACCCCATTCTACATTCAACATCTTCTCAAAATATCTTTACCTCCTTAGTTTTCACAACTTCAAAAAATGGGCAGACCCCCTGAAAATTACTTGTTCAAATTCAATAAAGATGATGTTTTCCTAAGCTTTAGAATTGTTGTTGTTTGTCTTCGACAATAGTTCTCCGATGACACGGATGTAATTGGAGACAACATGAATCCTTCAAAATTATCTCCCAACTTCCCACAAAAAAACGACCCTTCTGATCAAATTCTGACCTCCAAAAGCTCAACCCAAAAGCCCTATTATTACGGAATAACACACTCCCCAAGCGCACCAATGAGACCCAAACAAACATGGCAAAAATCAGCAGCTTACGACCAACAAACATAACCTCCAAAAATAAGGAGAAGTTGACATGATTATCGCTTTTCTTGAGTTGTTTTGCCACCACAGGATCTCGATAAACACCCGCATTGAGTTGATGAGAGAAAACTGGCCAGTGCCACTCATGTCGTCACCCTCATCTTCAATACAATAATCCGTATTCAGCCCGAGTTCTGCACATTTTTCGTGGAAGAATTCCCATCCCCCACCAACCCAATCTTCTTGATTCTCAGCTCTAACAGCCTTTGCTTCACCCAATAAACAATCAAGAATCCACTGTTTTTGGAGGTCCGTTATACCATAATCTTTGTTCATACTCTCCTTCGGGTCAACACGACACCACTCGAGGAGTAATCTACCTGGATCAATGGTGGTTTCCCGGTTCGTAGAGCACATAAAATCATCATTATTAAACGGGTCATTATGGAGTTTGTCCACATGTTCAACAACCAGATTGGAGGCCATACGACTAGCATCCAGATCTAGCACTGAGAATCTCTTTGAAACAATAACAGAAGGTTGTTTTACAATGGTCTTAGGATAGGATAAGATGCTGATTTTTGGCGAACTTGCACCTTGAACATCCCGGGTAAAACTGAAACCCCCACACTCTTTTTAACCCCACTAGTGCTGGGTTTATTTACCTTTACTGGTCTGAACCGCCTCTGTATTGCCAACTTTATTACCCGAATTTAGACGACCTTTCTAAGGATTCAAGTGCACATAATTTTTGGTGTTTAGCTCTGTTGTTTATGCCACCCTTACAGCACCTGCATGATCTTTTCGGGCATTAGTCGGCTCAACTTTTTTCACAGGGGCAACAAGTTCCTTGGTCGATTTAGGGCGTTTTTTACATAAATTAAAAGAGTGGCCGAACACCTTGCAGTGTTTACACACTGCGGGTTTCCATTGGTACATTATGTTGAGACTTCATTAGGGAGGTTTAGCTCTGCCTTGGCATTCACAAGCATCCGTGCTCTGCCTTGGCATTCACAAGCATCCGTGCGTACTCCAACTTACTCGAATTATTCACAACATGTGTTTGGGTGACCGATCAAGTAATAGCGGTTTGCCTACATCACTAAAAACTTTGCTCATTTCTTGACCCGTCCACAATTCCATGGGCACATTATGGATCGTCACCTGATACTCTGCCACATAAGTCTCCAAGTCATCACCTGATACTTAGTCGCCAGAATTGGTATTAACTGCCGCCAGGATAAAAAACTTTCTATTCGAATTGACCAGATTTCCCAATTGCTCTAAGCGCCAACTAGGGTCGTAACTTGAGATTTCGTTTTCCGACAACTTGTTGTGAGATTAAATATATTAATGTTATAATATTTAATCTTGTAGCCTATATAATCATTTATATTATATTAGATCAAAATATATTAATAACCTATTATAATTAGTTGGTAATTGTTGATGGACCATATTACCCTTATTAACTAATTAGGTTTCCTCTTGGGTGTATAAATAAGGGGCTTATTAGAGAGTTAAAGGGTTACACACTTTACACAATCAATCAACCCTCATTAACATCAATTTCGTCCTCTCTCCCCATAGCCGAAACTAACCCTATTTCGGTTATCATCACCATCATTACTTTACACCCTAAGGAGGAACCGAATCAACTTGACAAGCATGTCGAACACTATGGCTGGTTCTCTGACTGGATTCTCCACTGCTTTGAATACTATCACAGGTATGTGTTTCATGTTTTCCATTAAGTTTAATCAGAACTGATCAACATGTGGTATCAGAGCATATGTTGATAAATCAGTTCCGTTTTTCGTATCCATTATTCTGGGATCATTATAAGGAAAACAGTTTTATTTTAAAGCCTTAAGTTCATGGCTGTTTTCGTTTTTAAATAGCACCGAAATCACTGTTTTCGGAATACCATGTTTATCTTTGATTCGAAATCATAATTGGTAATACTAATATCCGAAATCTGTTAATAAAAGCATAAAATTTAAGGTTTCGGATCCCAGATTATGATTTATTATTTTAGGGTTCATCATTTATGTTCTAAGAAACTCGAAAATTCCATAAGATTTGGAATATGATTTGGATTAGTGGGTGTTTTTTCTAATTTTGATCTTAATTAGAAATTTCGAAAACTGTTAAAAATAATAATCAGTTATTATTTCGAAATCTTTTGATAAGTATAGATCAGAAATGAAATAAAATAGAAACACTATCCCACAATCCCTTAAAAATCGAGTTTCTGTTATTATCACAAAACAGCTATTAACAGTGGGATCGAGACTGAGATTGCGACTCGCAACCATAATCATCACAACTCGAGACTGAGATTGCGACTCGCAACCATAATCATCACAACTCGAGACTGAGATTGCGACTCGCAACCATAATCATCACAACTCGAGACTAAGATTGCGACTCGAGACTAAGATTGCGACTCGAGACCATAATCATCACAACTCGAGACTAAGGTTGCGACTCGAGACTAAGATTGCGGCTCGAGACTAAGATTGCGACTCGAGACCATAATCATCATAACTCGAGACCTGACTCGAGACTAAGATCCGCGCTAACAGGTGGTTTGCTATTAAATACTTGGTTTTGTTAACACTTACTTAATTAATTTATCAGAATCAGATAATTTTTACAAAACCAAAATAGCTTAACTTGAATGAGCTTCTGATGTATTAATTCTGGCCAAAGCTGATTTAATACATCTATTTATTGTTCAAGTATTATAAAAAGCTATGTTGAGTATGCATTACAAACCTGAAATGTCTTAATTCTGGCCAAAGCTGATTTAATTCATTTATGTTTAGCATGACTTGACAAGTGCATAACTAAAGTGATTGTCTCATTTCTGGCCAAAGCTGATTTGTCACAATTACTTTGCACACATATTTAAATGATTACACTTCTGGCCAAAGCTGATTTGTCTTCATTTAAATAGAATTTTACTAAGTCTATTATTTTGATGTTAGTAATAGACATTATCACAGCTTCATAATTAAAATGGTCATTACTTATGCCTGCCTTAGTATAACATGCCCTTAGATCACATTAAGACTTCTTTCTTAGTATCATAACTTGCTCATCTTATTTCCACTATCAGCACCCAATCAAGGGATTCCACCTTTGACTGGTGATAACTTTGCTGCATGGAAGGATGCCCTCATGCTTACACTTGGAGTGTTGGACTTTGATTATGCTCTAAGAGAGGATAAGCCAGCGGACCTTACTCCACAGAGTACTGCTCCTCAGTAGTTACTTCATGATAAGTGGACTAGAAGTAACCGCATGTCTCTCATGTTCATGAAGCAGTCCATTCATCACTCTATCAGAGGAGCTATTCCTGATTCTGACGATGCTAAAACCTATTTGGCTTCTGTGGAGGATCAATTCAAGGGAACATCAAAAGCACACGCTAGTACTCTTATTCTCAAGCTGGTGACGACTAAGTATGATGGGAGGAGCGGCATTCGCGAACACATCATGATGATGCATGACATGGCCAATAAGCTGAAGGGCCTAGAAATGGAGATCAGTGATGGTTTTCTTGTTCACTTCATCATCACTTTGCTTCCTTCGTCCTATGAAGCATTCAAGATCAATTACAACACTCAGAAGGACAAATGGACGATGAGTGAGCTGATCGCTATGTGCGTGCAGGAGGAAGAGCGTATGAAGATGGATCGCACTACTGATGTTGCTAACTTCACCACCTCCAACTCAAAGAAGAGGAAGAACAATTATCCAAGAAGTCTTACCTCCTCTCGATTTCACCGATTTTGGAACATGTGTCAAATGTCTTAAAGGCAAAATGACATTAGCAAATAAGAAAGGAGCCACTAGGAGCTCTAATTTATTAGAACTCATTCACACTGACATTAGTGGTCCTTATCAAATTGCTGGTATAACAGGACATACTTCATTTATCACTTTCATTGATGATTATTCTCGTTACATGTACTTGTATCTTATAAAGGAAAAGTCTGAATCTCTAACAACTTTTAAAGATTATAAAGCTGAAGTTGAAAAGCAATTAGATCGTCAGATTAAAGTTGTGAGATCAGATAGAGGCGGTGAATATTATGGACGACATACTGATGTGGGTCAAGCTCCTGGTCCATTTTATGAGTTTTGTAAGGGCCAGGGGATTGTGAACCAATACACCATGCCTGGTACACCTCAGCAGAATGGTGTAGCTGAAAGAAGAAATCGTACCCTTATGAACATGGTGCGCAGTATGTTAGCCAACACTAATTTACCATTATTCCTCTGGACTGAAGCGTTAAAAGCAGCTGTTCATATACTCAATAGAGTTCCTTCTAAGTCTGTCCCTAAAAATCCTTATGAACTTTGGACAGGAAGGAAACCGAGTCTTAAATATATGAAAGTATGGGGCTGCATTGCTGAAGCAAAACTTTACAATCCTTTCCTAAGGAAACTTGACCCTAAAACAGTTACCTGCTTCTTTATCGGGTATCCTGATCACTCGAAGGGTTATCGTTTCTATTGTCCTTCCCATGTCACCCGTATTGTTGAAACCAAGCGTGCTGCGTTCCTGGAGGATTTCAAGGTCAGTGGGAGCAGTACCAACCCTTACGAAGAATTGCAAGAAGTACAAGACGCGGGGGGGAGAGACTCGTCGCTTATCATTACTCTGTTTACTCCTCTTGTACCCCATGCAACTGCACCTGAAGTCACTGCACAAAATCCATCTCCACAATCAGAACCCATTATACCTCATAACGAAGGCACATCAAATGCTCAAAACCAAGACAACGCTGAACCCGATAATCAACTCAGGAGGTCATCTAGGCAAAGAAGGCCTACTAATTGGGATGATTATGTTACCTACCTGACTGAAATGGATGCTGGAAAGCTCAATGATCCTATCTCTTATAACGAAGCCATTAGCAGTGATCAGTCTTCTGAATGGAACAAAGCAATGATTGATGAGCTTGAATCCATGAAGAAAAATGACGTTTGGGATTTAGTCGAATTACCCAATGGTGCCAAACCTGTAGGTTGTAAATGGGTGTTCAAAACAAAACTGGATCCGAATGGGAACGTTGAACGCTACAAAGCGAGATTGGTTGCAAAGGGCTACACTCAGAAAGAGGGAATTGATTATCAAGAGACGTTTTCACCTGTCTCTCGTAAAGATTCATTAAGGATCGTCATGGCCCTAGTAGCTCATTTTGATTTAGAGCTGCATCAGATGGACGTCAAAACTGCTTTCCTTAACGGAGACTTAGACGAAGATGTTTACATGAAACAACCTGAAGGCTTTAAACCTGAAGGTCAGGAGCATCTAGTCTGTAAGTTGAAGAAATCCATTTATGGGTTAAAACAAGCATCACGTCAATGGTACCTCAAGTTTGATGAAGTCATGAAGAGGCAAGGTTTTATGAAGAATCAAGTGGATCAATGCACCTACCTCAAGATGAGTGGGAGTAACTTTACTATACTTGTCCTTTACGTAGATGATATTCTATTGGCAAGTAATAGTTTAGACATGTTGCATGAGTCGAAGCGTTTACTCTCGCATAACTTCGACATGAAGGATCTCGGAGATGCTTCTTACGTCATTGGCATCGAAATTCACCGAGATAGACACAAAGGGATCTTAGGATTGTCTCAAAAGACTTACATAGATCGTGTCCTTACACGTTACAACATGCAACAGTGCAAACCCTCCGTCGCTCCAGTAGTTAAGGGAGATGTTTTCGGTTCATTCCAGTGTCCGACAACAGAGGTTGAAAAGGAGCAAATGAGCCAGATACCTTACGCGTCAGTAGTCGGGAGCCTGATGTATGCTCAAGTCTGTACTCGCCCAGATATCGCTTACATTGCTGGAATGCTAGGTCGTTATCAGACTAATCCTGGCCTAGATCACTGGAAAGCAGCTAAGAAGGTCCTCAGATATCTGCAAGGGACGAAAGACTATAAACTGACTTATAGAAGAAGTGATCACTTAGAAGTGGTAGGTTATTCTGATTCTGACTTTGCCAAATGCAAAGATGACAAGAAATCCACTTCGGGCTACATCTTTATGTTAGCAGGCGGACCTATCTCATGGAAGAGTCATAAACAACAGTTAACTACAACTTCCACAATGATGGCAGAGTACATTGCTGTTTACAACGCAACCTGTCATGGAATGTTGCTTAGAAATCTGATCACTGGACTCAAGATTGTTAATTCCATTTCTAGACCATTGAAGCTTTACTGTGATAATTCAGCTGCCGTTAGTTTCTCGAACAGTAACAGTTCGACTGGAGCTGGTTTATATCTTGATACGAAGTACTTGTTCGTACGTGAACGAGTTGAGGAAAATAATCTTTGTATTGAGTATATTAGTACTAAAGATATGCTTGCGGATCCGATGACTAAAGGTCTCCCACCTAAAGTTTTCGAAGAACATGTATCGAATATGGGACTTACTAAAGACCTTATTTAATGGCATATTGTACTAGCTTATGTTTTAATTAATAAAATTTCCTCAGTTTGATTTTGTATGTCTCTAACATATGTTCTGCCGGTGTAATGACATATAGACAAATATAAATACAAATCAGACGCTAAAGGGCTGCGTATTTTGATCGTAACTGTTAGGTTTTAAATTGAGGCTATAGTATGACTAATGGGGGTCCTGAGTCGCATGATGATTCAACGACTGTATTTCTCTGCTATAGTTCTTGGTTTAAGGCTAAAATGAGTGTTAACTCCTGGCCAGGCTTACCTAATACTCATGATAAATGATTACTTGGCTAAGTGGGAGAATGTGAGATTAAATATATTAATGTTATAATATTTAATCTTGTAGCCTATATAATCATTTATATTATATTAGATCAAAATATATTAATAACCTATTATAATTAGTTGGTAATTGTTGATGGACCATATTACCCTTATTAACTAATTAGGTTTCCTCTTGGGTGTATAAATAAGGGGCTTATTAGAGAGTTAAAGGGTTACACACTTTACACAATCAATCAACCCTCATTAACATCAATTTCGTCCTCTCTCCCCATAGCCGAAACTAACCCTATTTCGGTTATCATCACCATCATTACTTTACACCCTAAGGAGGAACCGAATCAACTTGACAAGCATGTCGAACACTATGGCTGGTTCTCTGACTGGATTCTCCACTGCTTTGAATACTATCACAGGTATGTGTTTCATGTTTTCCATTAAGTTTAATCAGAACTGATCAACATGTGGTATCAGAGCATATGTTGATAAATCAGTTCCGTTTTTCGTATCCATTATTCTGGGATCATTATAAGGAAAACAGTTTTATTTTAAAGCCTTAAGTTCATGGCTGTTTTCGTTTTTAAATAGCACCGAAATCACTGTTTTCGGAATACCATGTTTATCTTTGATTCGAAATCATAATTGGTAATACTAATATCCGAAATCTGTTAATAAAAGCATAAAATTTAAGGTTTCGGATCCCAGATTATGATTTATTATTTTAGGGTTCATCATTTATGTTCTAAGAAACTCGAAAATTCCATAAGATTTGGAATATGATTTGGATTAGTGGGTGTTTTTTCTAATTTTGATCTTAATTAGAAATTTCGAAAACTGTTAAAAATAATAATCAGTTATTATTTCGAAATCTTTTGATAAGTATAGATCAGAAATGAAATAAAATAGAAACACTATCCCACAATCCCTTAAAAATCGAGTTTCTGTTATTATCACAAAACAGCTATTAACAGTGGGATCGAGACTGAGATTGCGACTCGCAACCATAATCATCACAACTCGAGACTGAGATTGCGACTCGCAACCATAATCATCACAACTCGAGACTGAGATTGCGACTCGCAACCATAATCATCACAACTCGAGACTAAGATTGCGACTCGAGACTAAGATTGCGACTCGAGACCATAATCATCACAACTCGAGACTAAGGTTGCGACTCGAGACTAAGATTGCGGCTCGAGACTAAGATTGCGACTCGAGACCATAATCATCATAACTCGAGACCTGACTCGAGACTAAGATCCGCGCTAACAGGTGGTTTGCTATTAAATACTTGGTTTTGTTAACACTTACTTAATTAATTTATCAGAATCAGATAATTTTTACAAAACCAAAATAGCTTAACTTGAATGAGCTTCTGATGTATTAATTCTGGCCAAAGCTGATTTAATACATCTATTTATTGTTCAAGTATTATAAAAAGCTATGTTGAGTATGCATTACAAACCTGAAATGTCTTAATTCTGGCCAAAGCTGATTTAATTCATTTATGTTTAGCATGACTTGACAAGTGCATAACTAAAGTGATTGTCTCATTTCTGGCCAAAGCTGATTTGTCACAATTACTTTGCACACATATTTAAATGATTACACTTCTGGCCAAAGCTGATTTGTCTTCATTTAAATAGAATTTTACTAAGTCTATTATTTTGATGTTAGTAATAGACATTATCACAGCTTCATAATTAAAATGGTCATTACTTATGCCTGCCTTAGTATAACATGCCCTTAGATCACATTAAGACTTCTTTCTTAGTATCATAACTTGCTCATCTTATTTCCACTATCAGCACCCAATCAAGGGATTCCACCTTTGACTGGTGATAACTTTGCTGCATGGAAGGATGCCCTCATGCTTACACTTGGAGTGTTGGACTTTGATTATGCTCTAAGAGAGGATAAGCCAGCGGACCTTACTCCACAGAGTACTGCTCCTCAGTAGTTACTTCATGATAAGTGGACTAGAAGTAACCGCATGTCTCTCATGTTCATGAAGCAGTCCATTCATCACTCTATCAGAGGAGCTATTCCTGATTCTGACGATGCTAAAACCTATTTGGCTTCTGTGGAGGATCAATTCAAGGGAACATCAAAAGCACACGCTAGTACTCTTATTCTCAAGCTGGTGACGACTAAGTATGATGGGAGGAGCGGCATTCGCGAACACATCATGATGATGCATGACATGGCCAATAAGCTGAAGGGCCTAGAAATGGAGATCAGTGATGGTTTTCTTGTTCACTTCATCATCACTTTGCTTCCTTCGTCCTATGAAGCATTCAAGATCAATTACAACACTCAGAAGGACAAATGGACGATGAGTGAGCTGATCGCTATGTGCGTGCAGGAGGAAGAGCGTATGAAGATGGATCGCACTACTGATGTTGCTAACTTCACCACCTCCAACTCAAAGAAGAGGAAGAACAATTATCCAAGAAAGGATGCTTCTAAGGTTCACAAGCCAAATCCAACTCCTAATACAAGTGCACCTTCCAGCTCTAAGAACTCCTTAGGCAAACCCTATTGCAAGTTCTGTAAGAAGACAGGACATAAGCAAAAGGAATGCCCTGACTTCAAGGAGTGGCTGGCTAAGAAAGGTAACGATTTTTTCATGATACTTGAGTCCTTTAATTTAAATGTTCCTGCTAATTCTTGGTGGTTTGATTCTGGTTCTATGGTTCATGTTACCAATTCACTTCAGGGATTCCTTACAATCCGGAAGCTGGGAAGAAACCAAAGAACACTTAAAGTTGGAGATGATCGGGAATTAGAAGTGAAGGCCATAGGAACATTACAATTATTTTTGAAAACTGGTTTATGTATTAAACTTTATGATACCTTATATGTTCCTGAGGTAACTCGGAACCTTGTATCAGGACCAAAGTTAGACATGGACGGTTTTGTCGTTTCTCATGGTCATCGCAAACTCTCTATTCTCTATGATTCCGTTGTTTATGGTACTGGCATTCTGGATGGTGGTCTCTATAGATTAGAACTAGATGATAATTTTTCCAAATCTTTGTTGTCATATAATATTAATGAATCACTCACAAAGATGGAAAAGAAACAAATTCGAGACTTAGAGACTTCATCTATGTTGTGGCATCAACGTTTAGGCCACATCTCAAGAGAACGATTAAATCGTCTCGTAAAGGATGAAGTCTTACCTCCTCTCGATTTCACCGATTTTGGAACATGTGTCAAATGTCTTAAAGGCAAAATGACATTAGCAAATAAGAAAGGAGCCACTAGGAGCTCTAATTTATTAGAACTCATTCACACTGACATTAGTGGTCCTTATCAAATTGCTGGTATAACAGGACATACTTCATTTATCACTTTCATTGATGATTATTCTCGTTACATGTACTTGTATCTTATAAAGGAAAAGTCTGAATCTCTAACAACTTTTAAAGATTATAAAGCTGAAGTTGAAAAGCAATTAGATCGTCAGATTAAAGTTGTGAGATCAGATAGAGGCGGTGAATATTATGGACGACATACTGATGTGGGTCAAGCTCCTGGTCCATTTTATGAGTTTTGTAAGGGCCAGGGGATTGTGAACCAATACACCATGCCTGGTACACCTCAGCAGAATGGTGTAGCTGAAAGAAGAAATCGTACCCTTATGAACATGGTGCGCAGTATGTTAGCCAACACTAATTTACCATTATTCCTCTGGACTGAAGCGTTAAAAGCAGCTGTTCATATACTCAATAGAGTTCCTTCTAAGTCTGTCCCTAAAAATCCTTATGAACTTTGGACAGGAAGGAAACCGAGTCTTAAATATATGAAAGTATGGGGCTGCATTGCTGAAGCAAAACTTTACAATCCTTTCCTAAGGAAACTTGACCCTAAAACAGTTACCTGCTTCTTTATCGGGTATCCTGATCACTCGAAGGGTTATCGTTTCTATTGTCCTTCCCATGTCACCCGTATTGTTGAAACCAAGCGTGCTGCGTTCCTGGAGGATTTCAAGGTCAGTGGGAGCAGTACCAACCCTTACGAAGAATTGCAAGAAGTACAAGACGCGGGGGGGAGAGACTCGTCGCTTATCATTACTCTGTTTACTCCTCTTGTACCCCATGCAACTGCACCTGAAGTCACTGCACAAAATCCATCTCCACAATCAGAACCCATTATACCTCATAACGAAGGCACATCAAATGCTCAAAACCAAGACAACGCTGAACCCGATAATCAACTCAGGAGGTCATCTAGGCAAAGAAGGCCTACTAATTGGGATGATTATGTTACCTACCTGACTGAAATGGATGCTGGAAAGCTCAATGATCCTATCTCTTATAACGAAGCCATTAGCAGTGATCAGTCTTCTGAATGGAACAAAGCAATGATTGATGAGCTTGAATCCATGAAGAAAAATGACGTTTGGGATTTAGTCGAATTACCCAATGGTGCCAAACCTGTAGGTTGTAAATGGGTGTTCAAAACAAAACTGGATCCGAATGGGAACGTTGAACGCTACAAAGCGAGATTGGTTGCAAAGGGCTACACTCAGAAAGAGGGAATTGATTATCAAGAGACGTTTTCACCTGTCTCTCGTAAAGATTCATTAAGGATCGTCATGGCCCTAGTAGCTCATTTTGATTTAGAGCTGCATCAGATGGACGTCAAAACTGCTTTCCTTAACGGAGACTTAGACGAAGATGTTTACATGAAACAACCTGAAGGCTTTAAACCTGAAGGTCAGGAGCATCTAGTCTGTAAGTTGAAGAAATCCATTTATGGGTTAAAACAAGCATCACGTCAATGGTACCTCAAGTTTGATGAAGTCATGAAGAGGCAAGGTTTTATGAAGAATCAAGTGGATCAATGCACCTACCTCAAGATGAGTGGGAGTAACTTTACTATACTTGTCCTTTACGTAGATGATATTCTATTGGCAAGTAATAGTTTAGACATGTTGCATGAGTCGAAGCGTTTACTCTCGCATAACTTCGACATGAAGGATCTCGGAGATGCTTCTTACGTCATTGGCATCGAAATTCACCGAGATAGACACAAAGGGATCTTAGGATTGTCTCAAAAGACTTACATAGATCGTGTCCTTACACGTTACAACATGCAACAGTGCAAACCCTCCGTCGCTCCAGTAGTTAAGGGAGATGTTTTCGGTTCATTCCAGTGTCCGACAACAGAGGTTGAAAAGGAGCAAATGAGCCAGATACCTTACGCGTCAGTAGTTGGGAGCCTGATGTATGCTCAAGTCTGTACTCGCCCAGATATCGCTTACATTGCTGGAATGCTAGGTCGTTATCAGACTAATCCTGGCCTAGATCACTGGAAAGCAGCTAAGAAGGTCCTCAGATATCTGCAAGGGACGAAAGACTATAAACTGACTTATAGAAGAAGTGATCACTTAGAAGTGGTAGGTTATTCTGATTCTGACTTTGCCAAATGCAAAGATGACAAGAAATCCACTTCGGGCTACATCTTTATGTTAGCAGGCGGACCTATCTCATGGAAGAGTCATAAACAACAGTTAACTACAACTTCCACAATGATGGCAGAGTACATTGCTGTTTACAACGCAACCTGTCATGGAATGTTGCTTAGAAATCTGATCACTGGACTCAAGATTGTTAATTCCATTTCTAGACCATTGAAGCTTTACTGTGATAATTCAGCTGCCGTTAGTTTCTCGAACAGTAACAGTTCGACTGGAGCTGGTTTATATCTTGATACGAAGTACTTGTTCGTACGTGAACGAGTTGAGGAAAATAATCTTTGTATTGAGTATATTAGTACTAAAGATATGCTTGCGGATCCGATGACTAAAGGTCTCCCACCTAAAGTTTTCGAAGAACATGTATCGAATATGGGACTTACTAAAGACCTTATTTAATGGCATATTGTACTAGCTTATGTTTTAATTAATAAAATTTCCTCAGTTTGATTTTGTATGTCTCTAACATATGTTCTGCCGGTGTAATGACATATAGACAAATATAAATACAAATCAGACGCTAAAGGGTTGCGTATTTTGATCGTAACTGTTAGGTTTTAAATTGAGGCTATAGTATGACTAATGGGGGTCCTGAGTCGCATGATGATTCAACGACTGTATTTCTCTGCTATAGTTCTTGGTTTAAGGCTAAAATGAGTGTTAACTCCTGGCCAGGCTTACCTAATACTCATGATAAATGATTACTTGGCTAAGTGGGAGAATGTGAGATTAAATATATTAATGTTATAATATTTAATCTTGTAGCCTATATAATCATTTATATTATATTAGATCAAAATATATTAATAACCTATTATAATTAGTTGGTAATTGTTGATGGACCATATTACCCTTATTAACTAATTAGGTTTCCTCTTGGGTGTATAAATAAGGGGCTTATTAGAGAGTTAAAGGGTTACACACTTTACACAATCAATCAACCCTCATTAACATCAATTTCGTCCTCTCTCCCCATAGCCGAAACTAACCCTATTTCGGTTATCATCACCATCATTACTTTACACCCTAAGGAGGAACCGAATCAACTTGACAAGCATGTCGAACACTATGGCTGGTTCTCTGACTGGATTCTCCACTGCTTTGAATACTATCACAGGTATGTGTTTCATGTTTTCCATTAAGTTTAATCAGAACTGATCAACACTTGTAAATTACCTCCATCATTTGATTTAACCTGATTTTTATCCGGAGACTTTTGACGAGCTATGTATGTTTGACCCTGAGTTAGCAAATTTAATGTCATTCGTATCATGCATCTCAGTCTCATAAAAGTTAGCATCATTTTGATTTACTCACATCATCTCAGTCTCATAAAAGTTAGCAAATTTAATGCCAAACGCCCCGCTTGCGGTATGCTCATATAATGTATATATGTGTGGGCGCTCGGGGGGCAAAAGTGAAAGTGCACTAATTTTAACGTTATTTTACTAATTTCATGAAAATAACGTTAAAAGAGGGGGATGGTTAATCATGCATCATGTGGTGGCGTTGATAGCCGAAAGACAAGGGGGTACATGCACTAATCGGCGTTTGTCTCAATTGCTGAGTGTTATGTGCCTTATGTCCAAGGCTTGATGCAAAACTACAATCGAGCCGGGGGTCTCATTGGAAGCAGCCTCTCTATTCCTACGGGGTAGAGGTAAGGCTGTCTACATCTCACCCTCCTCAGACCCTACCTTAGCTTTGCTATTGGTGGGATATACTGAGTATGATGATGATGATGATTTTATTCAACCTGATTTTTATCCGTAGACTTTAACGGGCTATGTATATTTGACCCTGAGTTAGCATCACTCTTATTATGTATTTCAGCCTCTTCAATTGAGATTCCAGCCAAAATAAAGTTAACATCATTCTTAGTATGTTTTTTCGCCTCTTCATCTAGGATAATATGTTCATAACATTTTTTTGTCCGAAACGAAGTCGAAAACGCATTGCAATGGTGTCTGGGTCCTCATCATCTATTTGTTTCAACTACTCTTTCTTGATAAGTCGTTCTAGAAATATGCACACCCAAGCTCCACAGTCCCCACATGTTAAGGAGAATCAACAACTCTTGAAAACGGCTTGGGACGGTGAAAAGCAATTAGGCCATCGTGTTTAAAATATCCAATAAGATGTAGCAATGCCCCGAAATCGTGATCTATGAAATCAAGTAAGTCTTTATTTTCTTTGGCATACTGACTGTTATAGATCAGTTAAATATTTTATTCAATGTAAATATGCAGAATTTTTATGCCTCAAATGTATATTTAGAAAGTAACAATCATATATTTCCATCTTCCAACTTTGCTGGTGAAATGCAATATCAATCAATGCGTATTCGGTTATTTGGTATGTTAATTGGAACATACACTTGAAAACGATAGGTAACATCTTATTAGAACTTAAGAGTGGCAGTTATGTTTAAAAAGTTAAAGCTTACGGTGTCGATGCCGAATTTTAGTAACGTAGGATATGGATTATAACGCCCGTCCGCTAGAGAAATTTGGTGATCCCCTCTCTTCAATTGAGGAACAAACAACATTGGTAATATACTCCAAGTCACGTCCTTTGTCCTTGAGAAGGAGAGGTGCGTTATCCATGCCTCCATATGCTGGTTAAAACAATTAAAGTATAAACTAAAGTAGGTAAAATATACTTAAACAACTTAATTTATACTTACATCCGACTCAAACCAGCCTTGCGACCCATCAAATGCCAGAAGGTCCTTCAAAAATCCCACCTTTACTGGGAATTCATTTGTGATGTAAGATTAAATATATTATGTATTAATATTTAATCTATAGCCATTATAATCATTTACATAATATAGATCAAAATATATATAATAACCTATTAAATAATTAGTTGGTAATTGTTGATGGACCATATTACCCTTATTAACTAATTAGGTTTCCTCCTGGGTGCTTATATAAGGAGAATTATGTGGAGGTTAAAGGGTTACTCAGTTACACAATCAGACACACACCCCATAAGATCATAACATCATAATTCGACCTCCATCTCCTACAGCCGATACCCTTTTCGGTTTTCTAAGTTCCCATCATCAGTCAGCACCCTAAGGAGGAACCAGATCACGATAACAAGCATGTCGAACTCCATCAGTGGATTCTCCACTGCACTATCTGCTGTAACAGGTATGTTTTAATGTTTTCCTTCATGTATAAACAGAACTGAACCAACATGTGGTATCAGAGCATATGTTGATTAATCAGTTCTGTTTTGTATCCGGAAATCTGGATTAAAGCAGGAAAACAGGGTTTTAAAACCATAATAAAATTCGTTTTCATCATCCGAAATCATTACTGTTCAATTTCTGTCATCCGAAATTCCATCTCGGATGACATGTTCATTCGTGATTACTGTTCCGAAATCTGTAGTTTCAGAAATATGATTAAATGTGTAATAAAATTCCAGATTTCGGATGAATGTTTGAGTAATTTTTATTTAGGGTTCATCATGTTCTTAGTCAAAATTCGAATTTTCCTTTATGATTTGGAATGTGATTTGAATTGTTAAATGTTTCCCTAATTTTGATCTAATTTTGCCTATTAAGTTTTTTTCGAAATCTGTTAAAAGGATAAACAGATTATGATTTCGAAATTTTATGATAAAAATAGATCAATATTATAATTGGAAACTCTATCACAATTCTTAATTTTCGAATTTTCAGTTGTTATAACCATAAACAGCAACTGGATCGCACAAGATCAGATCACATAAGAGATGATCTGATCGCATAATATAATCGCACAAGATCAGATCGCATAAGAGATGATCTGATCGCACAAGATTGCATAATCACACAAGATTTGTGGATCGCACAAGATTTGTGGATCACACAAGACTTGTGGATCGCACAAGGCATTACTGATCGCACAAGTTTTGGGCCTCACTGATCACACAAGTTTTGGGCCTCACTGATTGCACAAGTTTTGGGCCTTACTGATCGCACAAGTTTTTGGGCCTTACTGATCGCACAAGACTAAAATTTTTTTGTAATTACTTAGTTAATTAATCAGAATCAGATAATGTTTTACAAAACCAAAATAGCTTAACTTGAATGAGCTTTTGATGTATCATTTCTGGCCAAAGCTGACTTGACACATCTACTTATTGTTCAAGTATTACGAAAGCTATGTTGTGTGTGCATCATAAGCATGAATGTCTTAATTTCTGGCCAAAGCTGATTTAATTCATTCATAGATGGCATACTCAACAAGTGCATAACTAAAGTGATTGTTTCAATTTCTGGCCAAAGCTGATTTGTTACAACCACTTTGCACATATGCTTAAATGATTACACTTCTGGCCAAAGCTGATTTGTCTTCGTTTAAGTAGAATTTTTTAGCTAAGTCTATTATTTTGATGTTAGTAATAGACAATATTACAGCTTCATAATGTAAAATGGTCATTATTTATGCCTGCCTTAGTTTAACGTGCCCTTAGATCACATTAGGATTTCTTCCTTAGTATCATAACTTGCTCATCTTATTTCCACTATCAGCACCCAACTGCGGGATTCCACCTTTGACTGGTGATAACTTTGCTGCATGGAAGGATGCTCTCATGCTTACTCTTGGCCTGCTGGATTTTGATTATGCTCTAAGAGAAAATAAGCCAGCGGATCTTACCACTCAAAGTACTGCTGCTGAGCAGTTGACTCATGATAAGTGGACTAGGTGTAACCGCATGTCTCTCATGTTTATGAAGCAGTCCATCAGCAATGCAATCAGAGGAGTTATTCCTGATTCTGAAGATGCTAAAACCTACTTGGAACATGTGGAGGCGCAATTCAAAGGGACGTCTAAAGCACACGCTAGTACTCTTATTCTCAAGCTGGTGACAACTAAGTATGATGGGAGGAGGGGCATTCGCGAGCACATCATGATGATGAATGACATGGCCAATAAGCTGAAGGGGCTGGAAATGGAAATCAGTGATGGTTTCCTTGTTCATTTCATCATTACTTCGCTTCCTTCGTCCTTTGAAGCATTCAAGATCAATTACAACACTCAGAAGGACAAATGGACGATGAGTGAACTGGTCGCTATGTGCGTACAGGAGGAAGAGCGTATGAGGATGGATCGCCATACTGATGTTGCAAACTTCACTACCTCCAACTCTAAGAAGAGGAAGAACAATTATCAGAGGAAGGATGCTTCAAAAGTCTAAAGGCCTAATCCTAATCCTAATACAAGTGCACCTTCCAGCTCTAAGAACTCCTTAGGCAGTATCCGCTGCAAATTCTGTAAAAAGACAGGACACATGCAGAAGGAATGCCCTGACTTTAAGGAGTGGCTGGCTAAGAAAGGTAACGATTATTTTATGATACTTGAGTCCTATAATTTAAGTGTTCCTGCTAATTCTTGGTGGTTTGATTCTGGTTCTATGGTTCATGTTACCAGTTCAACTCAGGGATTCCTTTCAATCCGGAAGCTGGAAAGAAACCAAAGAACGCTTAAGGTTGGGGATGATCGAGAATTAGAAGTGAAGGCCATTGGAACATTACAATTAGTTATGAAAACTGGTTTATGTATTAAACTTTATGATACCTTATATGTTCCTGAGGTAACTCGGAACCTTGTATCAGGACCAAAGTTAGACATGGACGGTTTTATTGTTTCCCATGGTCATCGCAAACTCTCTATCCTTTATGATTCTGTTCTTTATGGTACTGGTATTCTTGATGGTGGTCTCTATAGATTAGAACTAGAAGATAACTTTTCCAAATCTTTGTTGTCATATAACATTAATGAATCACTCACAAAGATGGAAGAGAAACGAGACTTAGAAACTTCATCCATGTTGTGGCATCAGCGTTTAGGCCACATCTCAAAAGAACGATTAAATCGTCTTGTAAAGGATGAAGTCTTACCTCCTCTCGATTTCTCTGATTTTGGAACATGTGTCAAATGTCTTAAAGGTAAAATGACATTAGCGAATAAGAAAGGTGACACTAGGAGTTCTAATTTATTAGAACTCATTCACACTGACATTAGTGGTCCCTACCAAATCCCTGGCATAACAGGACATACTTCATTTATCACTTTCATTGATGATTATTCTCGTTACATGTACTTGTATCTTATTAAGGAAAAGTCTGAATCTCTAACAACTTTTAAAGATTATAAGGCTGAAGTTGAAAAGCAATTAGATCGTCAGATTAAAGTTGTGAGATCAGATAGAGGCGGTGAATATTATGGAAGACATACTGATGTGGGTCAAGCTCCTGGTCCATTTTACGAGTTTTGTAAGGGCCAGGGGATTGTGAACCAATACACCATGCCTGGTACACCTCAGCAGAACAGTGTCGCTGAAAGAAGAAACCATACCCTTGTGAACATGGTGCGCAGTATGTTAGCCAACACTAATTTACCATTATTCCTCTGGACTGAAGCGTTAAAAGCAGCTGTTCATATACTCAATAGAGTTCCTTCTAAGTCTGTCCCTAAAACTCCTTATGAACTTTGGACAGGAAGGAAACCGAGTCTTAAATATATGAAAGTATGGGGCTGCATTGCTGAAGCAAAACTTTACAATCCTTTCCTAAGGAAACTTGACCCTAAAACAGTTACCTGCTTCTTTATCGGGTATCCTGAGAACTCTAAGGGTTATCGTTTCTATTGTCCTTCCCATGTCACCCGTATTGTTGAAACCAAGCGTGCTGCGTTCCTGGAGGATTTCAAGGTCAGTGGGAGCAGTACCAACCCTTACGAAGAATTGCAAGAAGTACAAGACGCGGGGGGGAGAGACTCGTCGCTTACCATTACTCCGATTACTCCTCTTGTACCCAGTGCAACTACTGTACCTAAAGCTACTGCACCAACTCCAAATTTACCTCTACAATCAGAACCCATTATACCTCATGACGAAGGCACATCAAACGCTCAAAACCAAGACAACGCTGAACCCGATAATCCACTCAGGAGGTTATCTAGGCAAAGAAGGCCTACTAATTGGGATGATTATGTTACCTACCTGACTGAAATGGATCCTGGAAAGCTCAATGATCCTATCTCTTACAATGAAGCCATTAGCAGTGATCAGTCTTCTGAATGGAATAAAGCGATGATTGATGAGCTTGAATCCATGAAGAAAAATGACGTTTGGGATTTGGTAGAATTACCCAACGGAGCCAAACCCGTAGGATGTAAATGGGTATTCAAAACAAAACTGGATCCGAATGGTAACGTTGAACGCTACAAAGCGAGATTGGTTGCAAAGGGCTACACTCAGAAAGAGGGAATTGATTATCAAGAGACGTTTTCACCTGTCTCTCGTAAAGATTCATTAAGGATCGTCATGGCCCTAGTAGCTCATTTTGATTTAGAGCTGCATCAGATGGACGTTAAAACCGCTTTCCTTAACGGAGATTTGGACGAAGATGTTTACATGAAACAACCTGAAGGCTTTAAACCTGAAGGTCAGGAGCATCTAGTCTGTAAGTTGAAGAAATCCATTTACGGGTTAAAACAAGCATCACGTCAATGGTACCTCAAGTTTGATGAAGTCATGAAGAAACAAGGTTTTATGAAGAATCAAGTGGATCAATGCACCTACCTCAAGATGAGTGGGAGCAACTTTACTATACTTGTCCTTTACGTAGATGATATTCTATTGGCAAGTAATAGTTTAGACATGTTGCATGAGTCGAAGCGGTTACTCTCGCATAACTTCGACATGAAGGATCTTAGAGATGCTTCTTACGTCATTGGCATCGAAATTCACCGAGATAGACACAAAGGGATCTTAGGATTGTCCCAGAAGGCTTACATAGATCGTGTCCTTACACGATATAACATGCAACAGTGCAAACCCTCCGTCGCTCCAGTAGTTAAGGGAGATGTTTTCGGTTCATTCCAGTGTCCGACAACAGAGGTTGAGAAGGAGCAAATGAGCCAGATACCTTACGCGTCAGTAGTAGGGAGCTTGATGTATGCTCAAGTCTATACTCGCCCAGATATCGCTTATATTGCTGGAATGCTAGGCCGTTATCAGACTAATCCTGGCCTAGATCACTGGAAAGCAGCTAAGAAGGTACTTCGATATCTGCAAGGGACGAAAGACTATAAGCTGACTTATAGAAGAAGTGATCATTTAGAAGTGGTGGGCTATTCTGATTCTGACTTTGCCAAGTGCAAAGATGACAAGAAATCCACTTCGGGCTATATCTTTATGTTAGCAGGCGGCCCTATCTCATGGAAGAGTCATAAACAACAGTTTACCACAACTTCCACAATGATGGCAGAGTACATTGCTGTTTATAACACAACCTGTCATGGAATGTTGCTTAGAAATCTGATCACTGGACTCAAAATTGTTAATTCCATTTCTAGACCATTGAAGCTTTATTGTGATAATTCAGCTGCCGTTAGTTTCTCGAACAGTAACAGTTCGACTGGAGCTGGTTTATATCTCGATACAAAATATCTGTTCGTACGAGAACGAGTTGAGGAAAATAATCTTTGTATCGAGTATATTAGTACTAAGGATATGCTTGCGGATCCGATGACTAAAGGTCTCCCTCCTAAGGTTTATGAAGAACATGTTCGGAATATGGGATTTAGTAAAGACCTTATTTGAGCATATTGTACTAGCTTATGTTTTATGTTAATGAAATTTCCTCAGTTTGATTTTGTATGTCTCTTAGAATATGTTCAACCGGTATAATGGCATATAGACAAATAAAGTTACAAATCAAACAAAGGGCTTACGCGTATTTTGATCATGACGATTAGGTTTTAAATTAAGGCTATAGTATGGTTAATGGGGGTCCTGAGTCGCATAATGATTCAACGGCTGTATTTCTCTGCTATAGTACTTGTTTAAGGCTAAAATGAGTGTTAACTCCTGATCAGGCTTATCTAATACTCATAGTAAATGATTACTCGGCTAAGTGGGAGAATGTAAGATTAAATATATTATGTATTAATATTTAATCTATAGCCATTATAATCATTTACATAATATAGATCAAAATATATATAATAACCTATTAAATAATTAGTTGGTAATTGTTGATGGACCATATTACCCTTATTAACTAAGTAGGTTTCCTCCTTGGTGCTTATATAAGGAGAATTATGTGGAGGTTAAAGGGTTACTCAGTTACACAATCAGACACACACCCCATAAGATCATAACATCATAATTCGATCCTCCATCTCCTACAGCCGATACCCTTTTCGGTTTTCTAAGTTCCCATCATCAGTCAGCACCCTAAGGAGGAACCAGATCACGATGACAAGCATGTCGAACTCCATCAGTGGATTCTCCACTGCACTATCTGCTGTAACAGGTATGTTTTAATGTTTTCCTTCATGTATAAACAGAACTGAACCAACATGTGAGTGTTAACTTACAATAAAAGCTCAGAGTATCATTTAGTTCATTTTCATATAGTTCTTATGTCGTCTGTTTATCCCAACCTTTATCCATTTTTCCTTTTCTGGCCAACTTCTTAAAAGCAATATATTCATCTCCCAGCTTCTTTTTTTTTCCGCTGAAAAACTTTGCTTCTTCTCAATGAAAAACCTGTACAAAGAGAATAAAATAGTGAGTAATTTTTTTTTCTCAAATGACAAATTCGTACAAAAGAAACATAATTGTGAGTAAATATTTATTAAGCGTATTAGCTTCACCTCACCTATTTCTTCCACCAAATTTAAAATTTTGGCCAGCATGTCATCTTCTACTATATCCCCCTTGAGTGAGAGTGAACCGACTGCCTTGATTGTTATTCACGCTCCCTTTCAATATAAGCCGAACTCCGAACCCCAATTTGTGTCCTTCTCCAAATCGTTAGCCTTTAGTGAAGCTGACCCAAAATTTTGCTATACAAATAAATAAAAGACATAGCAGTAAGAATCGGCTAAGGCACATTGGAACCCTTAAAATAATAGTAAAAATGGACATAGCAGTCACTAATAACGACATAAAACATTTACCTTCTTGAAATTTAATACATTTTTTTTTTGCTTCGGCCTTTGAAACTTTTGTTTTAGGTTTCTTCATATTTCCCCAACTAAAACACCTTGGAACATTTAACTTATATTCATCCACCAACGTTAGGCACTGTGGAAGAACTTCATATGTCCACATCTATACGAAGCAAGAATAATACATTTAAATAAATTAAAACTACAAAGTATCATTAAGAACATTAACCTTGAACATCCAAGCAAAACTTTCCGGTGAGTAATAGTCTTTATCCTTTTGTTTTTTAAAGCAATTGAAAAGGTACGGGTATGTAAGATTCCACAATATTTTCCCCAATGGATAACGGGTTACAGAGATTGAAATTATCCACAAGTTCCACAAAATTGTCTGTCAAAATTGTTTCATCTTGAGTGCCCCGAAAGCCAACTTCCACCGACATCAAAAGGGATAGACGCAAAACATCACTATCATCAAATTTAAACAAATCTCTCTCGTAAAGTTTTACCAACCCTTTAATGTTCATTTATTTCCCCCAAATAAATGTTGCTTCAATGTGCATTTCAAATTTGGAAGAGGTTCATTCCATTCACCAAATGGTAACCCAATTATCAAACAAAACTCATCTGGTCCAAACCGTAACGACTCACTCACGAATCTTATAATATATTACATGAGTTGTTGGGTTCGTATCAGACTTTATTTCATGCTGAAACATAAGTTGAATGAGCACAGAATCTATTATAGGCAACTTAACATCTACTAAAACATGTTCTATTCCAAATAGTTTGTTGATTGGGTGTTAGTTTCTTTTTAATTATACAAGCAACCTGCGGTTTACAATGGATTTTAAGTTTAGCCATGATCGATGAAGACTATTGTCGTCGGAAAGTTAACCGATGCAAATTCACATAAAAAAGTCAAAAACAGATGACCCTCAAAAGTCAAACACATATGACCCTCGAAAGTCAAATAATCCAAAAATTTACTCTCAAAAGTCAAATGAAAAACCTAGAACTTTTTGCTCAAACAAAAACATAATGACATCACGCAAAGATGACTTCTTCATCTTTTAAGCCTTTCCATTTCATAATTACGGTTACTTTTTTACAAATACATCTTCATCTCTTGAGCCTTTCCAAAAATAATCTCTTCATCTTCAGATTAATTTCCCTTCAGTGGCATCTAGGGTTTACATAAATTAGCAGGTACGTTATTAGCTGATGATTTTGATTACTTAATATCTACCCAGATGTTAATACTCTAATAGATATTGTTTGTGATAGTTTTCATTTTCATTTTGTGATAGTTGATTTTTAAAATACTAGTTGTGGCACTTTTGACAATCCTAGTCTTAGAACAGCAGTTACAAATTGTAATGTTAGATATTGTCTTAATTTTTGGAAATATGTTTGGTATATTGGTTTTTACAATTATGCCATAACTGTGGTTTTCATGACTAGATAGATGCATACCATACCTTCATGTTTTTAAAGTTAATGCAGTCGAGTCCTGAAAACTAGGGATGGCAATAGGTCGGGTATGGCTAAGCCCAACCCCATACCCGGTTACAAAAACTTGTGCCATACCCAACGGATTCAGTTGTAATTTCAGTTTCATATCCTTTGGTCCACGGAAAACCAAAGAATTTCGTATATGTGAATGAAACAATATTTTGCCCAATCACCATCGAGAACACTACAAGGGATACGTTAATGTTATGGTCGGTTAAAATATATGATTCTAAACCGAAAACTCTTTCACCCTCTCTCTGATGAAACCTCACACACCTGATTCTGATGCCGATTACGTCAATTCTATTCTTGAAGGTTTTTCGATGGAAGACAAAATTTTGATACATGGTAATATTTAGACCATCTGGTTATCCTGTAATGCACGTCTCAAAGGCCTGCACGCACCATGTGTTGAGTTTTCTGTTGGAGATGATTTGATCCGGCGATTTGGATTTGTTATGGCAGAAGATCAGTTCTCATGGTCATTGATTTATAGATACAACAGACCCAGTAACCTAATCCCCAAACATGTGAGAAGTTTTCTGATTGTAACAGATTCAGGTTTTCCGAGAACTTTATAGGTGTTCACGGTGTTGACGAGAAGAAAGGATATGGCGTGTCGTCGTGGTTTAACATAATTGAGGTGAGTGTGGTAGTGAAGGTTATCTTATTCTTGAGATCTCAGGGGACATGTGGAGAAGTGATAGGAGTGAAAACACCATACGACTAACAGGCTGACATAATAAGAGAGAGAATTAAAACATTTGTTTGGCAGGGGTCTGATATTAAGGTGGGGAAGGCGGAGTCCTTTAAACCTCTAGAAAGGGCAACGGGTCGGGTATGACAATAATAACTTCCCATTCTATAGGTTTATGTAACACCCTTGCTTGTTTTATAATATTTTATATAAGTTTAGTATAAATACATGTTTATACGATTACACATACGTATAACAATACGAGTTTACTAAAACTTTTACAACTAAAAAAAATAGTACAACATAATGTAATTGAGTTCGTCGTTTAAAAGTTACGACGTAACGCCGTGCGGAAGCTTTAATCTCGTGTGTTCGGTTCTTCGTTGAGCTTGATCTTCATCCGGGCACTTTTGGCTATCACCTATGATCAAAACCAACTTAAAAGTTAGCTTTGATAGTTAAATAACAAGTTTAAACAAGTTATATGGGTCAAACAAACAAAAATTAAACAATTTTCGGAATCAGGGGGTCTAGACGCTACGCCTAGGGGCTAGACGCTACACCTAGGGGCTAGACGCTACACCTAGCCCCCTTTTTGACAGCAAGTTGTTTATTTGTTGCTGCAAATTCCCAGCTCAACCTTTTATCAAGTCCAAACTTAAAACCTCCGTAACTTTTGATCCGTAAGTCCGTTTTAGGCGATTCTTTTTCTTACGCGTTCGTAATTTAATTCTCCATCATATGGAGTTAAAATTTATCATTCAAACTAATAAAATACCAAATTTTTAAGCAGTCGGCTTATTATTCAAAATCAACATTTTGACCCCGTTTGTATTTAAAACCACTCACTTGGTTTTAAACAACAAAATATACACCAATGTATTTAACCCAAAATCCTTTGCTCGGGTTCGAAATTTTATTTTGAATTACATATGCACATGAAACCATTTCGACCCATTTAGAGAATATTAAGCATTCTAGTCTAAAACTCGTTCTTTTCCTTTCACACTTCATAATTCCACATTCAAGGTATCTACCTATATCTCATAACCATAATGCAGTTTCCAAACAACCCATATGGGTCGTTTGCCTAATATACCCATCAAGGGCTTTTTGGTAAATTTTTTAATCCCTCAATTTACGACGAAGGACTTCCACTAATTAATTGACCACAATACCACTTTTAATTATAAATCTAACTATATGTACCTGGCTCGGGTCATAGCATTGACCCGTTTACATACCTCTTGCTTTAAATTTTCTAATTAAAGCAACGCAACATGTGTTATTTCCTGTAATCACAAAACTCAACAAGTAGTCGTCAGTTATTAATGTCAAATGATATTAACACACCATTTGACCCGTTTAGTCGACATGACCATTTTCGCTATATCAACCTTAAACATATTTTAACTAAGCTTGTCTATATAAATGTAACGAGACGATAAGTCGCGTACCTTTAAAGCGTTCCCTTCAAGCGCATGTCCACTCCGGTCTGTCCGCTTGAAAACTCGACTCCTTTGTCTATAGAGTTCAATCAACTATTTGTTTAGAACTCCATTCATGACATATTACACATATTTCACAATGTTATTCGAATATGCGTTTTTATTCGAAACTTAACATCTTAGCTTTCTCTTAGGCATTTTAACAAACACCTTATGGGCAGTAATTTACATGATTCATTATCAAGTTCATAACTTGTCATATAGCCAAATTTAACATCAATCAGACTATTTTATATAAAGGGTAACATCAATAAATCAGAAATCACTTCATAAATATCAAATTACACTAGAACAACATTCGAAATCCTAGTGTTCATCAAGTTCACAACAACCCACTAATCACCTACAATGGTGTTCATGGAATTTACTACAATTAGGCATGATTTCATCATATACTTGTCTGGGGCTTACTCCTAGACACTATATTGTTCCTATTCCTTCCATATAACAAACATGCAACCATAAATTTCGAATTTTCTAAGATCACCCAGAAATTCAACTAGAGATTTCTCATGAAATTCACATACCTTGTGACCCCCTTACGGTGGAGATCATCAATCTAATCTCGGATTTCGTTTTGGAATGGATTTGTGCCTTCAATTTGTGAAATTTTTGGGTGAGTTAGGGTTTTGAAGAAACCTGGTCGCCCCCTCCGTGTTTTAGTCGATCCACACACCAGTGTGTGTGTTGGATTTTTCTTTTATTTGTTTTTTCATAAAACTTGTTTCATATATGGCACTTTTAACCCTCCTACTTTCATGAGGTTTTTATTTTGGGTGTTTCTAACACTCTAATTTATTATCACTAAACTCTTATCTAACTAGGTTAGTTTTATCACTAGTTAGTTTATCTCGTTAATATCAACGTCGGATTTATAATAAAAGGATTTATATTTTAGGGGTGTTACATACACCCCGTTACCTCGGGTCTTTTATAAGATTTGTTTTCTCCAAAGCTTTGATTCACTTTTTGTTAATATTAGGCTTACTTATTTAGATCCTAATATTTTCCGGGTTTATTTTTATCACTACCGTATTTTACCCGTTTATTTTCGGTTACTTTATTATAATTAATAAACCCGTTTTTGGGGTGTTACAGTTTAAAAGACTCCGCCTTCCCCACCTTAATATCTGACCCTGCCAAACAAATGTCTTAATTCTCTCTCTCTTATCATGTCAGCCTGTTGGTCGTATGGTGTTTTCACCCCTATCATTTCTCCACATGTCCCCTGAGATCTCAAGAATAAAATAACCTCCACTACCACACTCGCCTCAATTATGTTAAACCACGACGACACACCATACCCTTTCTTCTCGTCAACACCATGAACACCTATAAAGTTGTCGGAAAACTTAAATCTGTTACAATCGGAAAACTTCTCACGGGTTTGGGGATTAGGTTCCTGGGTCTGTGGTATCTATAAATCAATGACCATGAGAACTGATCTTCTGCCATAACAAATCAAAACCGCCGGATCAAATCATCTCCAACAGAAAACTCAACACATGTTGCGTGTAGACCTTTGAGACTTGCTTTACAGGATAACTAGATGGTCAAAATATTACCATCTATCAAAATCCTGTCTTCCATCGAAAAACCTTCTAGAAAAGAATTGACGTAATCGGCATAGGAATCAGGTGTGGGAGGTTTCATCAGAGAGAGGGTAAAAGAGTTTTCAGTTTAGAATCATATATTCTAACTGACCATAACATTAACGTATCCCTTGTAATGTTCTCAATGGTGATTGGGCAAAATATTGTTTCATTCACATATACAAAATTCTTTGGTTTTCTGTGGACCAAAGGATATGGAACTGAAATTACAATAGAATCCGTCGGGTATGGGACAAGTTTTTGTAACCGGGTATGGGATTGGGATTAGCCATACCCGACCTATTGCCATCCCTAGTTTTCAGGACACGACTGCGTTAACTTTAAAAACATGAATGTATGGTATGCATCTATCTAGTCATAAAAACCTCACTTATGGCATAATTGTAAAAACCAATATACAAGCATATTTCCGAAAATTAAGACAATATCTAACATAACAATTTGTAACTGTTGTTCTAAGACTAGGATTGTCGGACGTGCCACAACTAGTATTTCAAAAATCAACTATCACAAATTGAAAATGAAAACTATCATAAACAATATCTATCAGAGTATTAACATCTGATATAGATATTAAGTAATCAAAATCATTGGCTAATAATGTACCTGCTAATTTCTGTAAACCCTAGATGGCACTGAAGGGAAATTATTCAAAAGATGAAGAGATTATTTTTGGAAAGGCTCAAGAGATGAAGATGTATTTGTAAAAAAGTAACCGTAATTATGAAATGGAAAGGCTCAAAAGATGAAGAAGTCGTCTTTGCGTGACGTCATTATGCTTTTGTTTCAGTAAAAAGTTCTAGGTTTTTCATTTGACTTTTGATAGTAAATTTTTGGATTATTTGACTTTCTAGGGTCATATGTGTTTGACTTTTGAGGGTCATCTGTGTTTGACTTTTTTATGTGAATTTGCATCAGTTAACTTTCCGACGACGATAGTCTTCGTCAATCATGGCTAAACTTTAAATCCGTTGTAAACCGAAGGTTGCTTGTATGATTAAAAAGAAACTAACACCCAATCAACAAACTATTTGGAATAGAACATGTTTTAGTATATGTTAAGTTGCCCAACAGATTTTGTGCTCATTCAACTTATGTTTCAGAATGAAATAAAATCTGATACGAACCCAACAATTCATGTGATATATTATAAGATTTGTGATTGAGTCGTTACGGTTTGGACCAGATGAATTTTGTTTGATAACTGGGTTATCATTTGGTGAATGGAATGACACTATTCCAAATTTGAAATCCACATTTAAGCAACATGTATTTGGTGGAAATACCTGAAAATTATAGGGTTGGTAAATCTTTACAAGGGAGATTTGTTTAAATTTGATGATAATGATGTTTTGCGTTTATCTCTTTTGATGTTGGTGGAAGTTGGCTTTCGGATCTCACAAGATGAAACAATTTTGACAGACAATTTTGTGGAACTTGTGAATGATTTCAATCTATGTAACCCGTTATTCATGGAGGAAAATATTATGGGATCTTACATACCCGTACCTTTGCAATTGCTTTGAAAAACAAAACGATAAAGACTATCACTCACCGGAAAGTTTTGTTTGGGTGTTCAAGGTTAATGTTCTTAATGATACTCTATAGTTTTAAGTTATTTAAATATATGTTTCTTGCTTGGTATGGATGTGGACATATGAAGTTCTTCCACAGTGTCGAGCGTTGGTGGATGAATATAAGTTAAATGTTCCAAGGTGTTTTAGTTGGGGAAATATGAAGAAACCTAAAACAAAAGTTTCAAAGGTTGAGGCAAAAAATTTGCGATAAATTTCAAGAAAGGCAAGTGTTTTATTTCTTTATTAGTGACTGCTATGTCCATTTTTACTGTTATTTTAAGGGTTGCAATGTGCCTTAGCCGATTCTTACAACTATATCTTTTATTTATTTTTTAGCAAAATTTTAGGTGGCTTCGCTAAAGGCTAACGATTTGGAGAAGGACATGGATTGGTGGGTTCGGAGTTTGGCTTATATTGAAAGGGAACGTGAAGAATATTCAAGGCAGTCGGTTCACTCTCACTCAAAGGGGATTATAGTAGAAGATGACATGCTAGCAAAAAATTTAAATTTGGTGCAAGAACTAAGTGGGGTGAAGCTAATACGCTTAATAAATATTTACTCACAATTATATTTCTTTTGTATGAATTTGTTATTGAGAAAAAAATGTACTCACTATTATGTTGTCCTCTTTGTACAAGTTTTTCATTGAGAAGAAGCAAAGTTTTTCAACGAAGAGAAAAAGAAGCTGGGAGATGAATATATTGCTTTTAAGTTGGCCAGAAAAGGAAAAATGGACGAGGGTTGGGATAAACAGACGACATAAGAACTGTATGAAAAGGAACTAAATGATACTCTGAGCTTTTATTGTAAGTTAACACTCACAAATGAATTCCTAGTAAAGGTGGGATTTTTAAGGACCTTCTGGCATTTGATGGGTCGCAAGGCTGGTTTGAGTCGGATGTAAGTATAAATTAAGTTGTTTAAGTATATTTTACCTACTTTAGTTAATTGTTTTAACCAGCATATGGAGGCATGGATAACGTACCTCTACTTCTCAAGGACAAAGGACGTGACTTGGAGTGTATTACCAATGTGGTTTGTTCCTCAATTGAAGAGAGGGGATCACCGAATTTCTCTAGGGGACGGACGTTATAATCCATATCCTACGTTACTAAAATTCGTCATCGACATCGTCAGATTTAACTTTTTAAACATAGCTGCCGCTCTTAGGTTCTACTAAGATGTTACCTATCGTTTTCCACAGTCCCCACGTGTTAAGGAGAATCAACAACTCTCGAAAACGGCTTGGGACGGTGAAAAACAGTTAGGTCATCATGTTTAAAATATCAAATCAGATGTAGCCATGCCCCGAAACCATGATCTACGAAATCAAGTAAGTCTTTATATTCTTTGGCATATTGCAATACCAGGAGACTGTTATGATCAGTTAAATATTTTATTGAATGTAAAAATGCAGAATTTTTATGCCTCAGATGTATATTTAGAAAGTAACAATCATATATTTCCATCTTCCAACTCTGCATGTGAAATGCATATTTCTAGAACGACTTATCAAGAAAGAGTTGTTGAAACAAATAGATGATGAGGACCCAGAAACCATTGCAATGTGTTTTCGACTTCGTTTCGGACAAAAAATATTATGAACACATTATCCTTAGATGAAGAGGCGAAAAAACATACTAAGATTGATGTTAACTTTACTGAGGCTGGAATCTCAGATGAAGAGGCTGAAATACATAATAAAAGTGATGCTAACTCAGGGTCAAACATACATAGCCCATTAAAGTCTACGGATAAAAATCAGGTTGAATCAAATGATGTTGGTAAATCAAATGATGCTAACTTTTATGAGACTGAAATGGATAATATGAATGGCATTAAATTTACTAACTTAGGGTCAAACATACATAGCTCGTTAAAGCCTCCGTATAAAAATCGGGTTAAATCAAATGATGAAGGAAAATTAAATGTCCGTGCAGCAACTTGCCCCAAGAAGATGCATGTGAAGAAGAAAGACCTTTGTCTATCATTCGGAGAAAAGATACAAGTTGTCGGAAAATGAAATCTCAAGTTACGACCCTTGTCCGCACTTAGACCAATTGGGAAATAGCGTCAATTCGAATCCAAAGTTTTTTTTATCATGGCTATAGTTGATACCGATTCTGCCGGCTAAGTATGGTGATGTGACAGGCGAGTACGTGGCAGGTGATGACTTGGAGACTATGGTGACATAGTAGGAAGCCGAAGCGAATAAAAAGCATGGTTTAATTGTACCTAATCGCGATTGAACAGAAACCAGTGAGGTTGGTCGGAGTTATCGGGTTCCGATGATGCTCGATTTGATCACTCACATAATTCAAATTGCAGAAATTGAAAGTATGCAGGTGTTTGAGCATTGGTTTAATTATATGTTTAACGTCAATAATCCATTTTAACAACACGTTTTCTTCTTCTATCAATGGAGTTATCAATCAAGTCAAAAATTGATGCACTATAGAGTCTTGCCGTTGTCACCAACCAAGCAATGCTCTCTTCCTGTACATAATCACCATTCCATTCATCTACTGAATCAAGATAATTCTGCCAGAGATCCCTTCTATTGTTTAAATAATCCTTGGTCATTTCTGGGACATTAAGCACAAACAATCACTCTAAGTATTTTTAGCCCGACCTTTGGAATTCCAAGATCTCTAGCCAGGCCATTAAAAAATTCCAAGCTTTTCAACATCTTTTTACCTCCCCAACCAGTGTGCTAATGTTCCACTGAATATCCACACTAGTTTCCTGAAGCTAAATCTGTTGTCTTGCCTTGTCCTTCTGTTTGCAGTTGGGAAATGATCCTTCATAGATAACCAACCTTGTTGTCGTGTTGTTTTTCTTTCCTGTTGTCTTTTCTTCTGCACATCATTCACCTTCGGACACGACCCGTGTTTGGTGGACACGGCCTTGTGTCAAGTCTTCTGTTCTTGCTATTTTGTGGTTTGAATGTGAATTAGGGCTTGACGAGTTGCGTCAATTCCTCCTTCTCTACATTTATGTTGGTTTTTGCTTTATTTTTGTTTCTTTTGCACATTTAAGCTCTTTTGACTCTGTAAATTAAAAATGAACAGAAAACCAAGTTTTTTCAACATTAGTACTGAAAAAGGGTTGATTTTACGTCGATTTGATAAAATTTATATGTTGTATTTTAAGCATATCAAATAACCCCACACTTGAATCTTTTTTTGTCCTCAAGCAACACTCTGTTACGTGGATTATACTACGTAACGAAATAGGTAGAAGAGAAGGTTTTTGTCTCATCTTTAGAGTGCCGGAAATCCAAGTTCTAAATTTTTTTTGTTTTTGTTTCATTTGTAATCTTATTCGTCATGATTTGTTTAAAACACAATTTAAGAAAAAAAATATTTACTCTGAGCAAAACATGCCCTTATACAATTCTATTTAGTTATATAGAAATTTACACACCTCACAAGTGGTCACTCAACACTCGGCTGATGATATATTAAGTGAAAACGCTCGTGCCCATTTTTGGAACTTACTCCTACCATAGGCTTGACAATTGATCAAACCTCCTCCTTTTGACGTTAAATCCTTATAATATCAAGAGGGCTTTTGAAGGGTAGGTGGTGGTTCGGGTTTGGTATGTTTTATTGGAAAAGGTTGAAAAACGTAAAATATCGGTTTTTCTATTGCTTTGTGGCTTAGCAAAAAATACTTTAGCTTATTTTTTCTGATTTTTTTTTGTTGCCAAAGTTGAAACTGAGCCATAATTGTAATTTCATAACCGATAGTTTTACAAAAATGAAAGATAAAAAAATCAAAAGGTTTGTTTTTGTGGGTTTGGAACTGAAAAAGTTTTTAAGGTTCAAAGGAATTAACTAGGGGGTCTTTTAGATAAAGCAAAGAAAAATAAAGGTTTTGTTTTGAAAAATGGTTTGATCCTAATGTCTCTATCATTTACTTACTTGGATTTTTGTCGGTAAGGACTTGAAACGCATCGCATTGTCAAGTTCAAGATTCGTGACAACCAAACGGGCTATTCACACAAGAAACGAAAATTGAGCAATTAGTATATATGTATATTTGTATGCTCGGTAATGGCTCAAAACTCACTTTTGTGGGAAAAAGGGTTGTAGTCTAAAAATGTATATATAATCAAATCAAATTTTACAAAGGTTTGTCATGCCCGTTTTTGTAATTTTCTAAATTGGTTTTTTTATCACGACGCTATCAGTTGTAAATTCGTAAAAACATAATTTTTAGAACTTGTTTTACCCAACTAAACCAAGATAAGTAAAAAAAAATTGAAAAAGGTTTGGGGTGATTAGCGGTTCCAAGGTGAGTTTTGTGTACGGTTTGATTTAGGACAAACGATTCAAGGTTTTTATTATCACCCCACAATTAAATTACACATTGTTCTCAATGTGTCTCAAATATGATTTATTTTGGTAAAATATGTAAAAAGTGTGAAAATAGCAAATTTTTTTGTTTATTGGCACTTGCAGCACGGAGGCGTGCTATGGGCACACGGCCCAGTGTCTAAAGTTCTAGTAACAAATTGAAATCAGAAAACTTATAGTGGTGTGGCCACGGGGGCGTGCTGGGTGAGCACGGCCTGTGCCATCTTCTGGATAGAAAATTTTTAACAACAGTAAGTTGGGCACCGACACGTGCTGGGTGAGCACGGCCCCGTGCTGCAGCAACTGTTCTGCAGTTTATGAGTCCGGAGGCCTTTGATTTATGTGCATGGGTTCAATTTTTCATCATCCATCAGGTGTTTTCACTTTCTTTAACACAGTTATTTAAAAAACCATCATCCAATCCTCCATTTCATTAAAAATAAAAACAATCACAAGAAAATAAAAATTACAAATCTACATAAAACTAAGATAGATAGGATCTTGAGAATGCCTCACCGAGATCATTTTTAAACAACCCTAAAGCCACATTCCTAGATCTACGAAAGTTAGATGTTTGGAGGACTAGAGCTTTTGTGGGAAAATACTCAATCTAGAGGTCGTTGAGCATCTCTTTGATCTCCCTTGGAAGGAAGATAAAGGGTTTCTTTTCTACCTCCTCTTGAGGGGGAGCGAGATTTATCGGGACCTCGAAGGCAACATTGATAGGGGGAGGTTCTGGAATGTCGTCTTCCCATCCCGTAGGTTGTATGATCTCATTAGCGAGCTTCCAATCTTCTTGTGGGAAGATTGGCTCCATCGGAGGCAAGACCAAGATATTCAACCTTTGATGTAAAATGTTGATTTCTCTGAAATAATCTTCTAGCCCCACAGTGAGATAGTTCACACTGTCTATTAGAACTTCCTCCACTAAGGCCATCTCGTCGTGACTCTCTCTCAAGGCACTCACATATCTTACTAGAGTGGCCTTCTCCCTCTTCTCTGGTTCCTGTATCTTGTTGACGGTGTTCCACTTTGCTGGCTTGACATCTTGAGAGAAAATGACCAACCGTTAAAAAGAGATGGAATATCATATTGTTCAGCATGGCCCCGTGCTGCTCCAACTGCTCTAGATTCTTAGCTCTAAAAATTTTATTTTAAGTTGGATTTGATTGATTTTTAACTTTCTAAACGTAAATAACTTAAAATAATGTTTTACTAAATTGAATTTGCAAAACTTTGAGCTAAGAATCAAGAGTATGACCCTTCTATTGAAGCTTTTTAATCTTGAAGCTTAAATGGAGTTCATGGAAGGATGAAGAAGGGGAAAGGACCAAAAGAGGAAAGGACAAGAAGGTCAAATGAGACCTTTTTAAGAATATACCTTTTGGGGTATGTGTGAAGAATCTCCAGGATACTGCCCTTTTGGAATGGTTCCAAACATTCTCACCAAAGGCTGACTTTATAGACAGTGACAACACGCGAGTACGGCCCCGTTCCTGGGCAGCACAGCCTCATGCCAACTGCATGTGTTAGAGAATGTTGTCCATTAGTAAAACACGACCTACGTCATTCAGGTCAGAGTTCAAACAATAGGAATGTATCAAACAAGTCTAGTGCATCTGAAAGGGTTCGTATGATTGGAGTGTGCATCTGAAAGGTGATGAGAATGTCACTCAGGCATTCACGATAGAGATAGTGCCAGTTGATGATGCTGAAGCGAAAGTAGATGATACTGAAGTAAAAGTCGATCCTGAAGTTGAGAAGGAAAGTGAACCTGAAGAAGATATGGCTGATCAAATAACTGAAGTAAAAGAAGAAAAGCTAAAGACTGACTATGAAAAGGAAGCTGAAGAGAAAGATGCTAAATATAAAAGAATGGAAGCTCAACTTGCTGCTCTCATGGCAAACTGTAACACCTCGTAAAAATCGTGCCCAATTATGTGAAGACACGTGTCCTTAACCCTAAAACGTGTAAAGATTTATCTTGAAGGACTGAAGTTGTCAATCAATGAAAGTACGTGTGCGGAGGGACTAAAAGTGTCAACATGCTAATTTATGACTCTGAGTGACCTTTTACCAAACCGGAGGCTTCATAATGTTAAATCATGCTCTCGGGAATGCTTGATATTGATTAAACAAGTTGAAGGGCCAAATATGTAAAGTTTTAAAATTTAGTTCTCTGATAAATCGGATACGGACCGTAAAGGGTTCAGGCTTACGATCCGTAAGTACTGTAACTGGGCGAAATATTTTAAATCGGTTACTAACCGTATGGACTTCATGCTTACGGTCCGTAAGGACTGTATCTGGGAAGAATTTTTTTGGACAGCTGCAAGTTTCCCCCTTAAACCGCCCTTTACTCTCATAATTCGAAACCTGGAGCATTTTGATGGTTTTTAAAATCACTAAGGATACCTGTGATGATCTCTGGACACTCCTTAAAACCTGGCTTGATCCTTGATCATCCTCCTCAACTATAAATAGGAGTTCTTAATGCCTCATTTCCTTGCTCATCTCAAAAATCACTTCTCTCCTCTCTTGCTTGGAGATTCCTGATCAAAGGAGACTCCCTCTAGTCTAAAGTTCGAGCTAGGACCTTTTGTAAGTGTACTTAGCCACTTTAGTTCAGTTTTTATACGTTTAAAGACCGAAAGTCAAAGTTGCGCAAAACGACTTTAACCTTCGGTTAAACCTAAATGGTCCAGCCATTGTTCGAGGAGAATATGGCTACGTGATCATAATTAGGTGGGTGTTAATCCCTCAAAAGGGCAACTTCTAATTATCACGTTTACTTAGTTAATTGTCGGGTCAAAGTATCTTAATAAAAAGTCAAACTAGTCAGCTTTTTAAATAAAAATCAAATCTGATAATGTAGAGGTTATAATTCATATTTTGTCACTTAAATAACTTGGTAAATGTTATTAGAACATGTCTAAACATGTTCTACCGGACAATTCTAAGTTTAAGCCCGGTTCGCAGCCGAAAATCGCAAAAGGTTTACTTTTGCTTTGACTTTCAGTTCTGACCTGATTTAGCTTAATTCCTTTATGTTTTAAGCTTCCATTGTGACCATATAATGTTATAGTATAACCCTCTGAGGTTATATTACATGGTCACTTAGAAATTCTGAATTTTATGCATGTTTCACTTATTATGCTCATTGTTGACTAAAATGTCTTTATGGTCTAAAAATGAGATTTTTGAATAAAAGAACATACAAATGGATTTGTTACTAATTAGTAAACAATTTAAAATGTCTTGACACTTACATTCTGGTCTTAAATTGATTTTATGCAATTTATTAAAAATAATGCTTTTATACGGACCAAAGTGCCCTTAAGCATGGAAAGCAAGTTTAAACATAGATTTTGGCACAAAACTCCTTACCTGCTATTATGATATCATTTTTAGGAATTATTGGGATATTGGGTCAGATTATAAACTGACCTTATCATTGAGTTCTTGTATAAAATCTATAATTGACGATAATGTCCTTTTTTGTAAATAAAATGAGTTTTACACATGATTAACATGCAAAACTTTTTGCTACTAATTTAATATGAAAAATAAAATATTGACCATTCAAGGCTGGTCAAAATCTCAGAATCACATAAACTTTGCAAATATCGTCAATTATCGGTTTTTACGCTAAATAGGTGCATAATATGGTTTAAAAACATATTTGACACCCAAGACTTGTTACCTACTGACTTTATAAATGAATTTAAATATTTTTACAACAGGTATAAGTTATGAACTCAGAATTCCACTTATGTACTTAAAACCATATGTGAAATGACCAAAATACACTTTCGGGGCATAGTTTGGCCATATATGGTAAACCACACATATGTATGATATCCTACTGATATAACATCATAAAATAAGTATTTTTACAGAATGTTTTTGACCAGAACATCAGTTTACCTATATGTCACACCCCGATTTCCACGTGTCACCGGTGGGCCCGGTGGGGGAGTATCGTGACGTGGTTGGCAACGTAATAGTCAAACAACACAATATTATTATGCACAGCGGAAGCAAATTTAAAATATGATACAACCGAATTTAATATTGTTTATCAATGTAACAATATCCGGAAGTTTATCCACAGTAGGATCGAAACAAAATAATATTAATGGTTCAACAGACTTCAGGCATCCTAAGCTTGCGAGACTTTTTATTGATGCTTAGGAGACAATCCAGCCAATTTCGTTTAGTACCTGCATTCAGTCTTTTTGGGAAAATATGTCAGTTTACACTGGTAAATACAATCAACTGACTCATTTTGGAAAATGATTTAAAATTGGTTTGGATGCACATGGCATAAACATTTTTATAACTTGGGAGAATTATTTAATATTATAATCTTGTGAACGAATTACATGTTACTTATGCGTTCAGTAGCCCGGATCTTGTCCGGGTTAAAGATCAATAGACACACCACATCATAGAGTTATACACGGACGGTGTACGCCTACACCCCGTGCTCAGGTCGTGGCCATCTCGTAAGATGATGCCAAGGGTATCCGGGACATGGTCATTAACCCCCCAAAGGCTGTAAAGTAATCAAGACTGTTTAAACGAGCCGATCAAATTATTCAACTACCCACTTAATGTGGAGATTTGATGCCCGATCAAGCGGTATGCTATAATGCTATATACCGTAACCCAAGCCCGTATAGGGAAAATAAGTTAAAAGTATTTACCTGAGTAAGTATTAATCACAATAAGAAAAATGCACGTAGCTTTTACTGGTCCTCCTAATCTGGAACGAAGGTTTATAATAACCTATTAGAATTCTAACGGGTCTTTTATTAAGCTTAAGCTTAGACCGGCTAGTTTCAAGATACGGTTCGTACGCACGATTAAGCGAAGACCGGATAGAATGTGATTCAGACCCGACAAGTTTGAAGACTTGTTTACTATGGGTTTATTATTCACATTCTGGATTTTGAGATAAAACCGTTAAGGTTTGACCCGTTTCGGCTAATTTATGTAAACTTGTTACATAAACCGAACCGTACGAGTAATAAGCGTGACGGGTAGTCATGAGAGCTATATACAGGTTTTCTAAGTTAATTATGTCTCAAATATGTTGTGACATCAGTAAGGTGTCTTTCATTATGCCCGAAACGAATTTAAACACAAACTATGCCCCGTAGGGGTAGTTTGGTCATTTTAAAGGTTGTAAAAGAGTTTAGATGTTTAACTGAGTTACAGGTCTGATGTAAACAGCAAACATACTCAACTTGATATGTTATATCAGTAGGCTAAAGCATATATGTGAAATTTATCATTTTTATCCAAACTATGCCCCGTAGGGGTATTTTGGTAATTTCACATAAGCCGAAAAGCTCAAAACTGAGGTCTGAGTTTATCAACCTTTGCTTACTGTTAAAATATCCTAATTTGCCTAAAATATCAGTAGGTATCAACCCGGGTATGTCCAATATGATTTTAAAACATACTATGCGTTAAAAACGCTAAATAAGGCGATTAAAGGCCATTTCCGGGTTCGATACTTAAATCTGATATTTTTGTATTTCTAGAAGGCTTAAAATAATTAACTTATCATATGTTATCAGTAGCAAAAGGTTTGGAGTCGTTTAGATAGGCAAAACTCATTTTATGGCCCGTAAGGGCAAAACCGACAATTACCGGATTAAGCCTACGACTACTAGTTATGCTCAGCCTAAATTAATTAAAAATCTTTAAAAATCCTCAAATAATATATTACATCAGTGGGTAAAATATTTGATACCAAAAAGTATGTTTAACTAGGCTATACGCTAATTACGCCATTTTATTAACATAAAGCATTAATTTTGCGATAATGAGCATAACTCTTAATCTACAAGTCAAACTGATGTCAAACTTTGCATACAAGTCTATATATCAGTAACTAAGGTTTCTACACTTTTACATTTCCATGAATCACGTTTTAAGGTAATAAGGGCATAATGGTCAACATATGAGCAATTAACGGAAATATGCATATTAATTGGATAACTAGTGAACCAAGGTGTATAATCACAGAGGGTTGTTCTAACAAGTAACCTAATCCAATTAAAGCTCTGAGGCATTTCTAAAACATTCCTAAACGGGTCAGAACTGAAAGTCAAAGTGAAAGTCAAACTATGTGACTTTCGGTTCCGAACCGGGTCTAAACAGGAAATAGTCGGGTTGAACATGTTTGGACATGTTCTTACACTAATTACTAAGTTATAACAATGATCAAACAGGTTATATATGTTCTAGATAGCTAATTATGCATAAATGACATTTTAAGCATCCTGTTGACTTTTTAATTATATGTTTGACCCGACTTTTGACCTGGTTAGAGTGGTGATCAGGGGAAACCCTTTTGAGGTTTTATTACCCACATAAATACCAACTTATAACCACTTTTAATTTGAGATATGACTGAGCCATTATTGACTAATCTCGAAGTCAAACCGTAATTACGACGGTTTGACTTTTAGCTAATTAACCAAGCTAAACTCAACTAAACAAGAACTAGCAGACTTACAAGAGTCCTATGCACGAGATATGATCACTTGAGGCTGCTTGATAGCTCTAGAAATGATCCCACAATGCAGGAGAAGGTGTGGGAATGTTTGTTGCAACTAATGAGCTTTATATAGTGAACTAAGGCACCATAAAATGTTGACAACAAAGTCTAGGACCCATCCATAACTGATTAACACTTGTCCTAGTGCTTAGGGGTGCCTAGGGGTCGTCCACATGTGAGAAAAACTGGTAAAATAGGTCACAATCGCGCATAACAGGCTGCAGAAGGTTTTCTGGTCGCTGGCACTTGCTTGCGCATCGTAGGGGTTTCTTGGCTACGATGCGCAGGCCTTCATCAGGGGCTGATTTGTTTGTTCTTTGGTGTTTTGAAAGGGCAAGTGGTATAAATGAATTGTGGACATTATTTTCTCAGTTAGGGGCCTTCCAATTGTGCCTTGAACAGTTCTAAACCCTACCATTTGTAGTTGTTTGCTTGGATGCTTTATAAAAGTACCGAAAATAAAGGTTTACCAATTCTTTTCTTCGTGGGATCCTATCGAGTATTTCCAATTCGTTATTGTCAACCCATTTCTGGATTTAAGACATAATAGATGTTTAATATATAAAAACTTGGGTCTTGGGATTTATAAATGAGGTGTTCAGAGGTAAAATTAACATGACGCCACGTTTCAATCCTGCCAAAACATCTTTATTTAATCCGGGTTTACAACGCGTTTTGTCTTACACGACACGTGTCGTTATTTTATTTAACACGAATTTTCGAGGTGTTACATCCTCACCCCCTTAAAATAAATCTCGACCCGAGATTTACTGAAACAAGTAAGGGTACTTTTCTTTCATCGTAGATTCAACCTCCCACGTGAATTCGGGACCTCTACGGGCATCCCATTTGACCTTTACAAAAGGTATATGCTTCCTTCGAAGCTTCCTTACCTGTCGATCTTCAATCGACAAAGGTTTTTCCACAAATTTTAAGCTCTCATCTATATGCACATCTGTATGTGGTATAACCAGTGATTCATCAGCGAAGCACTTCTTCAGATTGCAGATGTGGAACACATTGTGAATTCCACTGAGCTCTTCTGGTAAGTTCATCTTATAGGCAACTGACCCGACATGTTCGATAACCTCGAAAGGTCCTATGTATCTCGGGCTTAGTTTGCCTTTCTTACCAAATCGCATTACTCCCTTCCAGGGTGACACTTTAAGTAGGACTTTGTCGCCTACTTCGAGGTGAACATCCTTGCGATTTGGATTAGCGTAACTCTTCTGCCTATCCCGGGCAGCTTTGAGACGGTCACGAATCTGGGCAATCTTGTCTGTCGTCTCGAACACTATCTCCGGTCCAGATAATTGGACATCTCCAACTTCTGCCCAACAAACGGGCGATCTACACTTTCTACCGTATAATGCCTCAAAAGGCGCAGCCTTGATGCTGGTATGGTAGCTATTGTTGTAGGAGAATTCGATTAATGGTAGGTTCTTATCCCAACTACCTCCCAAATCAATCGCACATGCACGTAGCATGTCTTCCAACGTTTTAATAGTACGCTCACTCTGACCGTCAGTCTGAGGATGATAAGCCGTACTAAAATTCAAGCGTGTGCCCAAAGATTGTTGGAAACTTTTCCAAAAATGTGACGTGTACCTAGTATCCCGGTCAGAGATAATAGCTACAGGTATGCCATGTAGGGCTACAATCTTATCAACGTATAACTGGGCTAACATATCGGAGCTATAAGTCTCCTTGATGGGTAAGAAATGAGCTGACTTAGTCAGTCTGTCAACTATAACCCATATTGTATCATTGCCTTTCCTTGTCTTTGGCAACTTGGTAATAAAATCCATAGTTACCATTTCCCACTTCCACGTAGGAAGTTCAGGCTGTTGTAGCAAACCTGACGGTTTTTGATGCTCGGCTTTGACTTGCGCACATGTCAAGCATTTAGCTACGTGAGTGGCTACAGACTTCTTCAAGCCTATCCACCAATAATTTGCCTTCAGATCCTGGTACATCTTATCAGCTCCAGGATGAACGGAGTATTTGGAACTATGAGCTTCCTGGAGGATAACATCACGAAGTCCCCCATGAATTGGAACCCATATTCGTCCATTCAATCGTAAAATTCCGTCCTTGCTAAGAGTTAACTGCTCCTCAGTCACTCCTAAATTTTCATTAGGATAGTTAGCTTCCAACACAGCTTCCTTCTGTGCAGCTAACAACCTTTCCATCAAATTATTCTTTATCTCCATGCGCTTGGCATTGATTCGGATAGGTTTCATCCTTTCCTTTCGACTCAAGGCATCAGCGACTACATTCGCCTTGCCGGGATGGTACTTGATTTCACAATCATAATCATTCAAGGTCTCCATCCAACGGCGTTGCCTCATGTTTAATTCTTTCTGATTAAACAGATGCTGGAGGCTCTTGTGATCAGAATAGATCACAAACTTGATTCCATACAGATAATGCCTCCACAGTTTTAGTGCGAACACAACGGCACCCAACTCCAAGTCGTGGGTGGTGTAATTCTTTTCGTGCACCTTTAACTGTCGTGATGCATAGGCAATAACCTTGCCTTTCTGCATAAGCACACACCCCATGCCGGTGTGTGAAGCATCGCAGTAAACTACGAATTCTTCAGTGCCTTCAGGTAATGTAAGCACAGGAGCGTTGCTCAACTTTTGTTTCAAAACATCAAAGGACTCTTGCTGCTTAGGGCCCCAAACGAACTTTACTTTCTTCTTGGTCAAGGAAGTTAGGGGTGCAGCAATCCTTGAAAAATTTTCAATGAACCGCCTGTAATATCTTGCCAATCCCAGGAAGCTACGAATCTCTGTAGGCGTCTTTGGCTCTTGCCAATTCATAACGGCTTCAACTTTAGTGGGATCCACCTGGATATCACGCTCACTGACCACATGTCCAAGAAATTGGACTTCACGAAGCCAAAATTCACATTTGGAGAATTTGGCATAGAGCTTCTCCTGATGCAGGAGTTTGAGAATACATCGAAGGTGTTCCTCATGGTCAGCTTGATTCTTTGAATAAATAAGGATATCATCGATGAAGACGATAACAAATTTATCTAAGTATGGCTTGCAAACGCGATTCATGAGATCCATGAACGTAGCCGGTGCATTAGTGAGCCCAAAAGGCATCACTAGGAACTCGTAGTGACCGTAACGAGTCCTAAATGCAGTCTTGTGCACGTCTTCATCTTTGACCTTCAATTGATGGTAGCCTGACCTCAAATCAATCTTCGAGAAGTAACTTGCCCCTTGTAGCTGATCGAACAAATCGTCGATTCTGGGCAAAGGATACCTATTCTTGATCGTGACTTTATTAAGCTCGCGATAGTCGATGCACAGGCGCATCGACCCATCCTTCTTCTTAACAAACAAGATTGGCGCTCCCCAAGGAGATGAACTAGGTCTAATGAAACCTTTAGCCAGCAATTCATCTAGCTGTGTTCGCAACTCCTTCATTTCTGTGGGTGCCAATCTGTATGGTGCTCTAGCAACTGGTGCCGCTCCGGGGATGATATCGATCCTGAATTCGACTTGTCTATCTGGTGGTAGACCAGGTAGATCTTCTGGAAACACTTTTGGGTATTCAGAAATGACAGGGATGTCTTCTATCTTCGGTTTAGGCTCATCAATAATCACTTGCGCCATGTAAATGACACATCCCTTCTTCAAACACTTGGAAGCCTTGAGCATAGTCACCTGCTCAGGCAGCCCATACTGGGTATCTCCCCGAATGGTAAGTGATTCACCAGACGGAGTCTTTATTACCACTTGTTTCTGGTTACAGACAATTTGGGCCTGGTTATGAGATAACCAGTCCATACCCAGAACTATGTCAAAACCAGCCAACTTAAAGGGAAGTAGAGACAGAGGAAAAGAATGGTTCTTAATGGATATAACACATCCATCTAACACAGTAGAGACGGTTTCTATGGTACCATCTGCTAACTCTACCTCATAGTTTGCGTTTAAGGTTTTGACAGGTAAATTCAACAATTTACAAAACTTATGATCTACGAAAGAATTATCTGCGCCTGAATAAAAAAGTACTCTTGCAAAGACATCATTTACAAGGAATGTACCTGTTATGACATTATCGTCTTGCACAGCTTCTTTCGCGTCCATTCTGAAGACTCTGGCATTAGTCTTCTTAGCCTCCTCAGGCTTCTTGTTGTATTTCGGGCAGTTGGTCTTGATGTGCCCCTTTTCATTGCAACGGTAGCACGTTGCGTCTTTTATCTTTTTGCAATCCAGGGTTTTATGATCCGTGGACTTGCAAATTCCACAAGCAAAGGGTTTTGACTGAGTCTGAGAGTTCGACTCCAGTCTGCACTTTCCATAGTGCTGCTTCTTGCAAATTTTACACTTGGGCTTTTCACCAGAATTATGCCCATCCTTCCTCGACTCCGACCCTTTCTTGTTGTCACCGCTCCCACGGTGCTTCTTGTTCGACTTTCGTGAACCATCATCTTCACACTTCCTCTTCTCGGCCTCCTTATTCCTCAGCGATCTCTGCCTGACCGCATCCAGAGTGAGGGATAAGGAAATGTCAGTTACAGACCTGAAGGTAGCTGGCCGAGAAGCTTTTACGCTTGCCTTGATCTCCGGGGCTAAACCACCGATAAAGCGAGCGATTCTTTTTGGCTCCGGGGTTACCAGGTAAGGAACCAATCGGGACAGCGTATTGAAGCTTGTCAGGTAAGCTTGACAGTCGAGGTTCGTCATCACCAACGATAGAAAGTCAGATTCTATCTTCTCCACCTCATGTTGAGGGCAGAAATTTTCCTTGATTAGGGCAATGAATTGATCCCACGACATATTATACAATGGGATTTTTCCGGAGGCCTCCATCAGAGATCTCCACCATGCTAACGCTTCACCCTTGAAGGACTGTGACACAAACTTAACTACATCCCTTTCAGCGCACCCGCTGATATCTACCACCGTGTCCATCTCGTCCAGCCAAGTCATACAGTCGACGGCTCCTTTTTCCCCAGTAAAATCTCTGGGCTTACAAGACACGAAGTACTTATAGGAGCAACCCTTGTTACGGCGTTCTTGATGCAGTATTAATTGCTGAGATGGGACACTTTGATGGTTGGTGGACTGACGGTCATCACCATCTTTCTTGGGTCCATTCTTTTTGGGAGGAGGCTTGCTATGAGCCTCAGAATGTGTCTTGGGCTTTGAATGTGATGCAGAGTGGGTCCTACTTCGAGTACCACTATATTCTTCATACTGCCTTTCCAAAGCCTGTGTAACAGCGCCGTCTATGATCGCTTTTAATTCAGCACCCGTTAACGTAATCTGGGCGTTCTCATTTTGCTCCACTGGATGGCTATTTATTTCGTTTGAGTCAGCCATCTGAATTGAACTGTTGCAGAAAACAAGGACAATATTTTATTTGGGAGTTTATTATGGAATTACCCCTAAGGGTAACTCGTTAACCATGGTAAACAGAGACCATATTCGGTTAACTTATTAATCGTATTAATTTAGGATTTCAATTAAAATTTATCCTAATTATAAACAATAACTATATATATTAGCACATAAGGCTTAGTCACATGGACAATTTTATAAGCTATGATTTCAGAGAATCAAGACTTTTAAGGTTTGAACCTAGTTCATTACCCTTATCAGACATGGAGTCATAGCTACCACTGTCTTTTGGCTCATATGGAAGTGAGCTGGGCCCGCAGGCATCATATTACCACGTATGGTAAAATATGATCATCTTAATTGATGATCTTAACCCATGATTCAGAGATCATATAATTGGGTTTGGAATCTTCTAAAGAATCCTTATACATATAAGAATGACATGTGATTTTAACGAATCACTTCTGCCAGGAGTGTTAACATGTTTTAAGATGTTAACAGGGATTTGAATCTTTTAAACAGGTCTTACCATCTTGGCCCGGTCTTATATTTGACACGAGGCTAGGTTTCACACTTTAAGATTCTTAATTAAATAATTACATAGGCAGATTAATTTAAAAGGAATGATTTTAATTTATTTATTTCATTTATAAATTATTTATGCACAAAATGGCAAACATGAAATTCATAAAAACAACATTCCATTAATTATACATAGGTTACATGTTGCCCTAAACAGGTCTTTTCAAACAAACCATTACCCACGCAGGGGTTTTAAACAAGTACTTGCCCACGCAGGGGCTTTAAGTAAACAAACTAACATCATACCCACGCAGGGGTTAACGGAAAATAGACCCTCGCAGGGGTCAAATCATCACACAAACATACCCACGTAGGGGTTTATGGAAAGATAGGCCCACTCAGGGGCTCAAAACAAACATACAACACACATAACCACATAGGGGCTTAACAACCAAATACACCCACGCAGGGGCTTATACAGAAAATGGAAGGATTCAATGATCCTTCTTGTTCTTCCCTTTGATCAAGCCTACTAATCCTTGGAAGAATGTCTGCCTCTCCCTACGGTCCCTGTGCACTTCCCGTTCCACCTGATCCAGCCTCTGAAGGAGTTCCTCATGCTCAGGTGGGGAGAACCTAGGCGGCTGCGATTGAGTCCGTATGATAGGCCTAGGTGGTATCTGGTACCCTGGTGTTGGGTACCCAACTCCCCATGGAGCTCCGTATGGTCCTTCTGGTTGCAGGGCATTGTAGTTAGCTGCCACCAAGTAGGGGTCGGCCTCTGCGTACCCATAGTTGTGGTGGACTAGCGGCTCGAACGGGTTGTATGCCATGGAACCTGTATAAGCTGGGATTGGGTTGTCAAACCCCATTGGCGGCGGCTGCGGCATCGCTGGGTTGGAAGGTCCACCCATTTGTGGGTCCTCCTGATCTGGCGGGTAGTGGCTGGCACTTGACTGACGTGGGGAGCTGAAATGAAAGTCTCCCGCACGTGTTGACATACGTGCACCAGTTCTCCTACGCCATGGCGGTTGCGGAGGTGCCGGTTGAACTGGTGGCGGTGGAGGTGGTGGCGTAACTGCCACAAACCGGTGATCCTCAGAGGAATCTTGATGATGCTGCTGCTGCTCATGAGGCGACGAGTGGTGAGAAGGTGTGTAGTACCACTCGTGCTGAGTGAACATGGCTTGGAAGCTGTCTGGACCACCATATGGTGATCCATGGAACGAAGACCCATCGGAGATTTCTATCGGGTGGTTCGGAGTACCACTCGCCGGCATGACGGGGTCCGTATCCTCGTCCATGTCATCTGTGTGATCTCCTGAAAAATGGTCATCTGGACCCAGTGGGTTAAAACCCACGGGCTCTTGAATGTAATTGGCCGGGTTGAACCGGCCCCTGAACACTGGTGTAGGGTCACCATAGGAATGATGGGACAGGGATCGCTGAAGTGGTATGTAGGACGGTTGAGGGTTATTGGGCTCATGAGGGTTAAGAACTGGAGGTGTTGAACTATGTGAAACCGACCGTCTGGCCGGCTCGAACAGGTTTCTCCGGTTCTCCCGAGGGTCGTCACTCTCGGTGTTGGATGGAGCTCGCCGTTGCGAAGGTCCAGCTTCATGATCGTTGGGGGCGGTGACTGGCCCCTTGCCTCGTCCTCGTCTCCTAAAGAATCTTGGCGGCATTTTTTATTCCTGTCAATATTTCATGAGATAACAATAACAAAATATAAAATTTAAAGGACAAAACAAAAGGCCGAATAAGGTGGAATTTGTCCTATGTTATAAGTCTAGACCCGAAGGTTTAGATATGTGCAATTGTGTAACTGAGATTAAACACAAAAGGCTAGTGTTTAATTCACTCAGAGTTGGCTCTGATACCAACCTGTCACACCCCGATTTCCACGTATCACCGGTGGGCCCGGTGGGGGAGTATCGTGACGTGGTTGGCAACGTAATAGTCAAACAACACAATATTATTATGCACAGCGGAAGCAAATTTAAAATATGATACAACCGAATTTAATATTGTTTATCAATGTAACAATATCCGGAAGTTTATCCACAGTAGGATCGAAACAAAATAATATTAATGGTTCAACAGACTTCAGGCATCCTAAGCTTGCGAGACTTTTTATTGATGCTTAGGAGACAATCCAGCCAATTTCGTTTAGTACCTGCATTCAGTCTTTTTGGGAAAATACGTCAGTTTACACTGGTAAATACAATCAACTGACTCATTTTGGAAAATGATTTAAAATTGGTTTGGATGCACATGGCATAAACATTTTTATAACTTGGGAGAATTATTTAATATTATAATCTTGTGAACGAATTACATGTTACTTATGCGTTCAGTAGCCCGGATCTTGTCCGGGTTAAAGATCAATAGACACACCACATCATAGAGTTATACACGGACGGTGTACGCCTACACCCCGTGCTCAGGTCGTGGCCATCTCGTAAGATGATGCCAAGGATATCCGGGACATGGTCATTAACCCCCCAAAGGCTGTAAAGTAATCAAGACTGTTTAAACGAGCCGATCAAATTATTCAACTACCCACTTAATGTGGAGATTTGATGCCCGATCAAGCGGTATGCTATATACCGTAACCCAAGCCCGTATAGGGAAAATAAGTTAAAAGTATTTACCTGAGTAAGTATTAATCACAATAAGAAAAATGCACGTAGCTTTTACTGGTCCTCCTAATCTGGAACGAAGGTTTATAATAACCTATTAGAATTCTAACGGGTCTTTTATTAAGCTTAAGCTTAGACCGGCTAGTTTCAAGATACGGTTCGTACGCACGATTAAGCGAAGACCGGATAGAATGTGATTCAGACCCGAAAAGTTTGAAGACTTGTTTAATATGGGTTTATTATTCATATTCTGGATTTTGAGATAAAACCGTTAAGGTTTGACCCGTTTCGGCTAATTTATGTAAACTTGTTACATAAACCGAACCGTACGAGTAATAAGCGTGACGGGTAGTCATGAGAGCTATATACAGGTTTCCTAAGTTAATTATGTCTCAAATATGTTGTGACATCAGTAAGGTGTCTTTCATTATGCCCGAAACGAATTTAAACACAAACTATGCCCCGTAGGGGTAGTTTGGTCATTTTAAAGGTTGTAAAAGAGTTTAGATGTTTAACTGAGTTACAGGTCTGATGTAAACAGCAAACATACTCAACTTGATATGTTATATCAGTAGGCTAAAGCATATATGTGAAATTTATCATTTTTATCCAAACTATGCCCCGTAGGGGTATTTTGGTAATTTCACATAAGCCGAAAAGCTCAAAACTGAGGTCTGAGTTTATCAACCTTTGCTTACTGTTAAAATATCCTAATTTTCCTAAAATATCAGTAGGTATCACCCGGGTATGTCCAATATGATTTTAAAACATACTATGCGTTAAAAACGCTAAATAAGGCGATTAAAGGCCATTTCCGGGTTCGATACTTAAATATGATATTTTTATATTTCCAGAAGGCTTAAAATAATTAACTTATCATATGTGATCAGTAGCAAAAGGTTTGGAGTCGTTTAGATAGGCAAAACTCATTTTATGGCCCGTAAGGGCAAAACCGACAATTACCGGATTAAGCCTACGACTACTAGTTATGCTCAGCCTAAATTAATTAAAAATCTTTAAAAATCCTCAAATAATATATTACATCAGTGGGTAAAATATTTGATACCAAAAAGTATGTTTAACTAGGCTATACGCTAATTACGCCATTTTATTAACATAAAGCATTAATTTTGCGATAATGAGCATAACTCTTAATCTACAAGTCAAAATGATGTCAAACTTTGCATACAAGTCTATATATCAGTAACTAAGGTTTCTACACTTTTAAATTTCCATAAATCACGTTTTAAGGTAATAAGGGCATAATGGTCAACATATGAGCAATTAACGGAAATATGCATATTAATTGGATAACTAGTGAACCAAGGTGTATAATCACAGAGGGTTGTTCTAACAAGTAACCTAATCCAATTAAAGCTCTGAGGCATTTCTAAAACATGCCTAAATGGGTCAGAACTGAAAGTCAAAGTGAAAGTCAAACTATGTGACTTTCGGTTCCGAACCGGGTCTAAACAGGAAATAGTCGGGTTGAACATGTTTGGACATGTTCTTACACTAATTACTAAGTTATAACAATGATCAAACAGGTTATATATGTTCTAGATAGCTAATTATGCATAAATGACATTTTAAGCATCCTGTTGACTTTTTAATTATATGTTTGACCCGACTTTTGACCTGGTTAGAGTGGTGATCAGGGGAAACCCTTTTGAGGTTTTATTACCCACATAAATACCAACTTATAACCACTTTTAATTTGAGATATGACTGAGCCATTATTGACTAATCTCGAAGTCAAACCGTAATTACGACGGTTTGACTTTTAGCTAATTAACCAAGCTAAACTCAACTAAACAAGAACTAGCAGACTTACAAGAGTCCTATGCATGAGATATGATCACTTGAGGCTGCTTGATAGCTCCAGAAATGATCCCACAATGCAGGAGAAGGTGTGGGAATGTTTGTTGCAACTAATGAGCTTTATATAGTGAACTAAGGCACCATAAAATGTTGACAACAAAGTCTAGGACCCATCCATAACTGATTAACACTTGTCCTAGTGCTTAGGGGTGCCTAGGGGTCGTCCACATGTGAGAAAAACCGGTGAAATAGGTCACAATCGCGCATAACAGGCTGCAGAAGGTTTTCTGGTCGCTGGCACTTGCTTGCGCATCGTAGGGGTTTCTTGGCTACGATGCGCAGGCCTTCATCAGGGGCTGATTTGTTTGTTCTTTGGTGTTTTGAAAGGGCAAGTGGTATAAACGAATTGTGGACATTATTTTCTCAGTTAGGGGCCTTCCAATTGTGCCTTGAACAGTTCTAAACCCTACCATTTGTAGTTGTTTGCTTGGATGCTTTATAAAAGTACCGAAAATGAAGGTTTACCAATTCTTTTCTTCGTGGGATCCTATCGAGTATTTCCAATTCGTTATTGTCAACCCATTTCTGGATTTAAGACATAATAGATGTTTAATATATAAAAACTTGGGTCTTGGGATTTATAAATGAGGTGTTCAGAGGTAAAATTAACATGACGCCACGTTTCAATCCTGCCAAAACATCTTTATTTAATCTGGGTTTACAACGCGTTTTGTCTTACACGACACGTGTCGTTATTTTATTTAACACGAATTTTCGAGGTGTTACACTATAAACCCCTTATATAAATCCTAAAATGACCAAAATGCCCTTATGAGGCTTAATTCGGTTTTAAATTCGTTTTTGGCATATATGTTGACATCCTACTGATGTCTTAACATATATAAGCATACTAATTTATGGAAATTGTATATGTTTCATTCGGTTACCCGTTAAGCTTATACGCGTTTGGTTCAGTTTATGTAACTAGTTTGCATAAATTAGCCGAAATGGGTTTAACCTTGTCATTCAAACTTCAAAATCCAGAATTTAATCAGTTTACCCATATTATACAAGTATACATACTTGTTGGGTATAAATTACATTCCATTCCGGTCTCCGCTTAATCTAGCGTTTTGAACCGTAAAGTATACTTAAAACTAACCGGTCTAAGTCTTTGACTTAAGTGTAACACCTCGTAAAATCATGACCAATGTAATGAAGACACGTGTCATGAGCTTTAAACATGTAATGGATTGAATATGAGGGACTAAAGTTGACAAACAAAGAAAGTATGTGTGTAAGAAGATTCAAAATGTCAACATTGGATAATTATACCTTTCAACATCCCTACACGATGTTTATACCCTTAAACGAATGAATTATGAATCATACGAAGCCGTTTGTGGAAGAAAGTGAAAGATTACAAAACGCAAGGGTTAAAAGTGTCAACATGTTTAATTTATACCTCTGAGTGACCTTTTAGCAAACCCGAAAGCTTTGTAACGATTAATTATGCTCACGAGAATAAGTGACAAAAATTTCACAAGGTTTTGATATCGTATGAGAAAGTTACGCGAACATTCGTAAGTAAAGGGTTAAAAGCGTCAACGTTGAAATTTAAGACTTTTCGGTGATCATATAACTAATCGGGGACTTAACGAAGTTGGTTTATAACTTAGAGTCCTTAAAAGTCAAGTTTGGGGGTCAAAAGTGCAAAATAATAAGTTAAAACAACTATTAAAAGGACCAGGGACCTAAAATGCAAAGCTGGAAAACTTTGTAACCGGAACCAGCATCCATACCGGCCGCGTAAGACCTTTAAGGATTCTTACGCGGGCCTCCTGAGGACCTGCAGCGACTGAAAACATGGCAGATGCCTGTTTCAGCCTGTTGCACCGCCTTTGAAGCCTTGTTTTACATACCAGGGGCTGTGCAAATGGGATTTCATGCAATAGGGACATATGTGGTGATCAGGAATCATCTCATAGACTTGTTTGGCATGATCTTGTAAGATTATAATCCCTATATAAGAACTTCTATGTTGCAACAAGTTCACTTGCTCAATTCAAAACATTTTCAAGCATTCTCTGGAGCTCTCTGGACCTCAAACAAGATCCCATTAGCTTCTAAGTCGAGCTAAGTACTTCAGTAAGCTTCTTTAACCTTTCTTAATCACGTTTTATTAGTTTAATGGCCTAAAGTCAAACCCGTCGTAATTAAGGTTTGACTTAGTGATTAATCACTAATGGTCCAGTCGATTCTCAAATTGAAAGTAGCTTTGAGTTGGTAATTATGTGGGTAATAAACCCTTAAAAGGGCACCTTCTGATTCACACTCTAACTAGGTCAATTGTCGGGTCAAACTTGATTATAAAAAGTCGACAGAAAGCTAAATTTCAAATAAAAGTATAATTAACAATGTAGAAGCCATGAAACCTATTTTAGCACTTGTATAACTTGGTAATTAATGTAAGAACATGTCTAAGCATGTTCAACCCGACAATTTTCAGTTTAAGCTCGGTTCGGAACCGAAAGTCGCAAAAGTAGACTTTTGCTTTGACTTTCAGTCCTGACCCAATGTAGCATATTTTAGAAATGCCTTAGAGCTCTATTAGGACCACGTGATAGGTTACTGTCACCCTCTGAGGTTATACAACTTGGTTCATTAGTTATTCGATTCATGTGCATGTTTCCGTTATATGCCTAAATGTTGACCATAATGCCCTTTTGACCTTAAAACGAGATTTTTGAAAATGTGAGAGGACAAAAACCTTTATTACTGATTTATAAACTTGTCCTAAAAATTTGACATCAGTTTGAGATCTAGATTAAGAGTTATGCTCAATAGCGTAATTAGAAAGCTTTTTATTAATTAAACGACGTAATTAGCATAAAGCCTATCTAAACCCAAATTTTGACACCAAACTTTTTACCCACTGATGTAATATAATATTTTGGATTTTAAAAGATTTTTAATTATTTTTAAGCTGAGCATAACATAGAGTTCTTGCTATAATTCGTTAAATGTCGGTTATACCCTTTTCATGAATAAAATGAGTTTTACATAATATTTTGACACCAAACTTTTTGCTACTGATTTTATATAATAAATAAAACATTTTGAACTTTATAAACTGATCAAAAACTTAGATTTCCTATTTAAACCCGAAAATCGCTTAAAACCGACTTTTACGCGTTTTAAGCGCATATTATGGGTTAAAACTAATTTTGGCATATAAAACTTAATACCTACTGATGTTTTAAGTAAATTTTTATAATTAAACAGTAAGCAAAAGTTTTGAACTCAGAATTCTAATTTTGACCTTTAAAGCTTATGTGAAATTACCAAATTCCCCTACGGTGCATAGTTTGGTTATAAAACGTAAATTTCACATATATGCAATACCCTACTGTTATGACTTATAAAAATAAATATTTTTACTGATTATATCAGACCTGAAACTCAGATTAATAATTAAACTCTTTTATAAGCTTTAAAATGACCAAAATACCCCTACGGGGCATAATTTGAGATTAAATCCATTTTGTGCATAATGGAAGATATCATACTGATGTCACAACATATTTAAGGCATATTAACTTAGGAAACATGTTCATGACTTATTTGCTTGCCCGTTATGCATTTTTTGCGCTCGGTACGGTTTATGTAACTAGTTTTCATAAATTAGCCGAAACGGGTCAAACCTTATCATTTTTATCTCAAAATCCAAAATGTGTTTAGTTTACCCATATTATACAAGTATACAAACTTGTCGGGTCTAAATCACATTCTAATCCGGTCTTCGCTTAATCGTGCGTTTCGAACCGTATATCTTTCTTTAAAACTAACCGGTCTAAGTATAGACTTAATTAAGACCCGTTAGGAATCTAATAGGTTATTAAAACTTTCGTTCCAGATTAGGAGACCAATAAAAGATACTTGCACTCGCTGATTGTGATATATACTTGCTCAGGTAAATACTTTTAACTTATTTTCCCTTATACGGGCTTGGGGTACGGTATATAAAATACCGCTTGGTCGGGCATTGAATTTTTAATCATATAAAGGTTAATTTATTGAGATGACCCGTTTAAACTGTTATGTTTGCTTAAAGCCTTTGGGGGGTTAATGACCATGTCCCGGATATCCTTGGCATCATTCATTAAAATGGTCACGACCTAAGCACGGGGTGTAGGCATACACCTGCCAGTGCATATAGATAAAAAGGTATAACCGACGGTTCGAGAGTAACTCGTCGCGGGATTATATCATGTGGTGTGTCTATTAATCTTTAACCCGGTATTCAGTCCGGGATACTGAACGTATAACGAACATGTAATTCTTTTACAAGTTTATATATAAATAATTATCCCTAGTTATTAAAGATTATTTTGTGCCTTGTGCATTCAAATCAATTTTCTTAAACATTTTCAAAATGAGTCGGTTAATTGTATTTACCAGTGTAAACTGACGTATTTTCCAAAAAGGCTAAGTGCAGGTCCTAATTGGAATAGGCTGGCTACTCCTAGCATCAATAAAGAGTCTTGCACGCTTAGATGTTATAAATCTGCTGAACGATATTTCTTTTTCACTTTGATCCGCCTGTGGATCCTTACAACCGTTTTTGTAATACACTTGATTTTACTTTTAATTCGGTTTGTGATGATTTTATCTTTCGACTTCCGCTGTGTATTAAACCGTGATAATTTAACTATGATGATATCAACTACGTCACGATACTCCCCACCGGGCCCACCGGTAATACGTGGAAATATCGGGGTGTGACAGGTTGGTATCAGAGCCAACGTTGAGTGAATTAAACACTAGCCTTTTGTGTTTAATCTCAATGACACAGTTTGCACATTCCTCGACTTTCGAGTCTAGACAAAGAACTGAGGACTAATTTTGACTTATTTTTGTTTTGTCCTTTATTGTTTCTTTTGTTGTTTCTGTTGTTTGTTTTGACATGGCCTACAATATGCCGCCAAGAATCCGAGGAAGAGGCAAGGGGCCATTCATCGCCCCCAGCGATCACGAGGCCGGGCCTTCACACCGGCGAACTCCATCAGACACTTTAAGCAAAAGTCCTCAAGAAGACTGGAGGACCCATTTTGAACCCGCGAGGCGTTTAGTCTCGTTGAGCTCCTCACCTTCCTACCTCAACTCTTTCGGGCCTCAATCGGAGAACGAGCCCCACAACTCACATCACTCTTTTATACCCCTTCAAAGCCCCAACTCACACCATTCCTTCAACGACCCAACACCCTACTTTGAAAGCCGGTTCAACCCGGCAAACCAAATTGATGAACCAATGGGTTATAACCCGTTGGGACCGGAGGACCATTTCTCCATGGACATGGAAGAGGATTCGGAACCTGACCAGCCGCCAACCGGAACACCTACTCACCCCATCGAGATTTCGAATGGGTCGTCATATCATGGATCACCTTATCGTGGTCCAGACAGTTATCAGGCAAGATTTGCCCAATACGACTGGGTGTTTACTCCCATTTACCACTCATCACAGCAGCAGCAGGATCCCTCGGAGGATTAACGTTTTGTAGCGGTTACTCCACCACCACCACCACCAGTGCAGCAACCACCTTCGGAGCCACCGAGGCGTAGGAGATCAAGCGCACAGATGTCCGTGCAAGGGGGAGTCCGTATCAGCACCCCTCAGCATTCAAGTGGCAGTCATTACCCGCCACTATACGAAGACCCACAAATGGGTGGGCCTTCTAACCCTGTTTCTGAGGTGGAGTCTGCTCCAGTCGCACCGCCACCGGTGGGTTATGATAACCCAATCCCTACATACGCCAGTGTAGCGGCGTATAACCCTTTCGAGCAGCCAGCCCATACTAACTACAACTACGCCGAAGTTGACCCATACCTTGCGGCAACAAACTACAATGCTCTTCATCCTGAGGGGCCCTTTGGAGTCCCATATCAGGCTGGGTATCCACCCTATGGGTATCAATACCCGCCACCTCCTCAACCTCCGCAGCATCAGCAGCCCCCATAGCCGCCACTGTTATCGCCACCGCAGCAGCAGGAGATTCTACAAAGGTTGAGCCAGGTGGAACGGGAGGTTCGGGAGGAGCGTAGAAACAACCGGGGATTTCTTAAAGGTTTGGCAAGCTTAATCAAGGGGAAGAGCAAAAAGGATCATTAAATCCTTTATTTGTTTATTTGTATTACTTTAATGTTCAATCAAGTCCCTGCGTGGACATCTATTTCTGTATCCAGTCCCTGCGAGGACTTGTAGTTTCAGTTTAACCCCTGCTTGGGCAAGTTATTTCTGTTAATTCCCATTTAGGGCAATATGTACTCTTTTTAAATTTTAGTGGCATGTTATCATTTAAATTTTATTTTGTCATTAAATGCATAAATGTAATATGTATGAAATAAATAAATAAATCCAAAATATGTCATTCCTTTTATAAGATCTGCCTTTAAATATTAAATAAGAATCTTAAAGGATATAACCTAGCCTGCATGTCATTATAAGACCCGGCCATGATGGTAAAACCTGTTTAAAAAGATTCAAATCCTTGTTAACATCTGAAAACATGTTAACATTCCTGGCTAATGTGATTCGTAAAATCACACGTGTCATCCTTATATTGGATTATTCCAATTCCTTCTTTATTATTTAAACATCCAATTGTGATGTAATGCCTACGGGCTATAATCATTGTCATATAAGACAAAAGATAGTTGTAGCCTATAACTCCCTATCAAGATTGGGTAATGAACTATGATTCAAGCCTTAGTACCTCGATCCTATAAGATCTTGACTTAAAATTTGAATGTGTCCATGTGACTTGGCCTTTTGTGCCATTATTATATTTAATTATAACTAAGGGTTATTAATGAAAAATCCTGAATGAAATACTTAACAAATTAACCAATATGGTTCTTTAATACCATGGTTAATAAGTTACTAAGATGACAAATCTATTATAAACCTCTAAGAAATCACTGTCATCATTTTATGTAGCAATCAAGCTACATGGCAGAGTCTGAAGAAGTCAACAGTCATCCAAGGGAGAATCATGATACTACTAGGATCAATGTAACTCGTGCGGAACTTCAAGCATTGATTGATAATGCTGTTACCAAGGCCATAGATAGGCAGTTTAATGATTCAAGTGGTACTCGAAGCAAGACCTCATCTGTACCCCATTCTAAACCTAAGACTCACTCTGAGGCTCATAGTAAGCCACCTCCTAAACTTAATGGATCAAGGAGGGATGACGATCATCACTCCTCAAATCAGCATAGTGTTCCGTCGAAGAAGATTGAGCTCAAACAAGAACCACGTGGTAAGTCCTGTACATATAAGTATTTCGTCTCCTGCAAGCCTAGAGACTTCACAGGGGAGAAAGGAGCCATCGATTGTATGACTTGGCTCAATGAAATGGACACTGTGGTTGATATCAGTGGTTGCGCTGATAGGGACGTTGTGAAGTTTGTATTTCAGTCATTTAAAGGAGAAGCGTTAGCTTGGTGGAGGTCTCTGATCCAAGCTACTGGATAAGTCCATTTGTATGGCATGTCTTGGGAGCAGTTCGTTACTCTCATCAAAGAAAATTACTGCCCTCAACATGAGGTTGAGAAGATCGAGACCGAATTCCTGACATTGGTTATGAAGAATTTGGACTGTCAGGCTTATCTTACGAGTTTTAATACTATGTCTCGATTAGTTCCATATTTGGTGACACCGGAACGAAAACGGATAGCCCGTTTCATTGGGGGTTTAGCCCCGGAGATCAAAGCCAGTGTGAAGGCATCTCGACCGACTACCTTTAGATCTGTAGCCGATCTGGCACTATCGCTTACCCTTGATGCGGTTAGGCAGAGATCGCTGAGAAATTCTGATATAGTGAAGAGAAAACGTGAGGATGAAAACTCACACCATTCAGACAAGAAGCACAAAGGGAACTCTGACCACAGGAAGAGTTCAGGGTTCAAGAAAGATGACCAACAGTCGGGCGAGAAACCCAAATGCAAAATCTGTAAGAAGCGCCATTTGGGGAGGTGCAGATACGAGTCAAAATACCAATCACAACCAAGAGCTTGTGGGATTTGTAAGTTAAATGAGCACAAGATGATAGAGTGCAAGAAGATAAAAGAAGCAGCGTGCTATAACTGTAATGAGAAAGGGCACATCAAGACCAATTGCCCTAAGTATGCCAAAAAGCCTGAAGAACTCAAAAAGACCAATGCAAGGGTCTTTCGAATGGATGCACGAGAAGCCGTTCAGGATGATAATGTGATAACAGGTATCTTCCTTATTAATGATGTTTATGCAAGGGTGTTATTTGATTCGGGTGCGGATAAGTCATTTGTAGATGATAAGTTTTGTAAGTTGTTGAATTTACCTGTTAAAACCCTAAGCGTGAAATATGAAGTAGAGTTGGCCGATGGTACCTTAGAAACTGCCTCAACTGTGCTAGATGGATGCTTTATATCCATTAGGAACCACTCCTTCCCGTTATCCTTACTTCCTTTGAAATTAGCTGGTTTCGACATAATGATAGGCATGGATTGGTTATCTCATAACCAAGCCCAGATTGTTTGTGACAAGAAACAAGTGGTGATCAAGACTCCGTATGGTGAGCCACTTACCATACAAGGAGATACTCAGTGTGGGTTGCCTAAGCAAGTGTCTGTGCTTAAGGCGTCAAGGTGTATGAAGAAGGGTTGTGTCATTTATATGGCACATGTGACTATTGATGAACCAAAGCCCAAGATCGAAGATATCCCTGTCATTTCTGAATATTCAGAAGTATTCCCTGAAGAACTGCCTGGTTTACCCCCAGATAGGCAAGTAGAGTTCAGAATCGACATAATACCTGGAGCAGCACCGGTTGCAAGAGCACCTTACCAGTTAGCCCCAACTGAGATAAAGGAGTTGAGAACTCAGTTGGATGATTTGTTGGCAAAAGGATTTATTAGACCTAGCTCATCTCCCTGGGGAGCACCAATTCTATTTGTAAAGAAGAAAGATGGATCGATGCGTCTATGCATCGATTATCGTGAGCTTAACAAGGTCACTATCAAGAACAGATATCCATTGCCCAGGATCGACGATCTGTTCGATCAATTGCAAGGGGCAAGTTACTTCTCCAAGATTGATTTAAGGTCAGGTTACCATCAACTGAAGGTTAGAGATGAAGATGTGCACAAGACTGCATTTAGAACTCACTATGGTCACTACGAGTTCTTGGTGATGCCTTTTGGGCTCACTAATGCACCAGCAGCGTTCATGGACCTCATGAATCGCGTTTGCAAACCCTACTTGGACAAGTTTGTCATCGTCTTCATTAATGACATCCTCATTTATTCAAAGAATCAAGCTGATCATGAGAATCATCTTCGTTGTATTCTTAAACTTCTTCAACAAGAAAAGCTTTACGCTAAGTTTTCAAAGTGTGAATTTTGGCTTCGTGAAGTCCAATTTCTTGGACACATGGTTAGTGAGCGTGGAATCCAGGTAGATCCCGCTAAGATTGAGGCTATCATGAATTGGCAAGAACCGAAGACGCCCACAGAGATTCGTAGCTTTTTGGATCTGGCAGGATATTACAGGTGTTTTATTGAAAATTTCTCAAGGATTGTTGCACCCCTAACTTCACTAACCCGCAAGAATATCAAGTTTGATTGGGGTCCTAAGCAGCAAGAATCTTTTGACATTCTTAAGAAGAAGTTGAGCAATGTACCTGTGTTGACATTGCCTGATGGAATAGAAGAATTTGTAGTATACTGCGACGCATCACACACTGGCATGGGATGTGTGTTAATGCAGAAAGGCAAGGTTATTGCCTATGCTTCTCGACAGTTAAAGGTGCACGAGAAGAATTACACCACCCACGACTTGGAGTTGGGTGCCGTTGTGTTTGCACTAAAACTTTGGAGGCATTATTTATATGGTACCAAGTGTGTGATCTATTCTGATCATAAAAGCCTACAGCATCTGTTCAATCAGAAGGATATGAACATGAGGCAGCGTCGATGGATGGAGACCTTAAATGATTATGAATGTGAAATCTGATACCATCCAGGCAAGGAAAATGTGGTCGCTGATGCTTTGAGCAGAAAGGAAAGGGTTAAGCGCATTAGAATCAATGCCAAGAGCATTGAATTGAAGAACAGCTTGAATGAAAGATTGCTAGCCGCTCAGAAAGAAGCTGTATTAGAAGCCAACTACCCGAATGAGAAGTTGGGAGTAACTGCTGAACAATTATCATATGGTAAGGATGGAATCCTAAGATTGAATGGACGAATATGGGTTCCAATCTATGGAGGACTTAGGGAAGTGATCCTTCAGGAAGCCCGTAGTTCTAAGTATTCCGTTCATCCTAGAAGTGACAAGATGTACCAGGATTTGAAGGCAAATTATTGGTGGATAGGCTTGAAGAAGTCTATAGCCACTTATGTGGCCAAATGCCTGACATGTGCCCAAGTTAAGGCAGAGCACCAGAAGCCGTCAGGTTTGCTGCAACTAGGGGTGTTCAAAGTCATCCGAATCCGAAACCGAATCCGAATTATCCGAAAATCCGAATCCGGATTATCCGAAATTTCGGATATCCGAATTTTCGGATTCGGATTCGGATAGTGATTTCAGAAAATTTCGGATATCCGATATCCGAAACTTTGTTTTTTAATATATGAGTATATATAAATACCTAATAAAACCCTAACCATTCTCATCTTATTTTCTCAGCCGCCCACTCACACCCATATCTTTTACACCTTAACATTTGATTCATCTCTCAATATCTAAAGATCAAACTCCAGATCTAAACATCAAACTCAGCATCTAAACAACGAACTCAAGATCTGAACATCAAACTTCCATCCGAACAAAATCGAAGATCTGAATCTAAACATCGCAGCTTTGTATCAGTTCAACATCGATTGTTTCAGTTCAGTTTTTTAAGACTCGGATAACGATTGTATGTCCGACATGTTTGTTTTAGCAGATTGTATGTTTCAGTTTTTTAAGAAAAGATTTCGTGTAGTTTAGTTTCAGCGGATTGTCTGTCCGACTCGTTTTTTCTTTTATTTAACCATAATAGATTTGTTTTCATTCTGATAGATTCGTTATATTTTGGTTTATTCCAGTGTGAACTATGAATAAAATTTGACTTTCTAATAAGGAAAATGGTTTGTTGCTTGTGATTTTGTTTTGATTTTATCATGGAAAATGGTTTGCTGCTTATGATTTTGTTTTGATTTTATCAAGTTGTTTAACATGCATATTCCTAATGCAAATAACTCTGATTGAAATTTTTTTCTTAGAATTATGGATATCCGTTTTATTATCCGAAATTCGAATATCTGAAATTTCGGATACGGATTTGGATAGTGAAATCTACTATCCGAAATGTTCGGATATCCGAAATTTCGGATATCCGGTTTTGAACACCCCTAGCTGCAACAGCCTGAACTCCCCGCCTGGAAGTGGGAAATGGTGACTATGGATTTTATCACCAAGTTACCAAAGACAAAGTGAGGAAATGATACTATTTGGGTTTTAGTGGATAGGTTGACTAAGTCAGCCCACTTCTTACCTTTTAAGGAAACACACAGCTCTGATAAGTTAGCTCATCTATACGTGGATGAGATTGTATCTCTCCACGGAGTGCCAGTGTCTATCATCTCGGATAGGGATACTAGGTATACATCGCATTTCTGGAAAAGCTTTCAGCAATCCCTAGGCACTCGATTGAACTTCAGCACAGCGTATCATCCTCAGACAGATGGTCAGAGCGAGCGTACTATTCAAACACTCGAAGATATGCTACGAGCATGTGTTATTGACTTAGGAGGAAGTTGGGATGATCATCTTCTTTTGATTGAATTTTCATATAACAATAGCTATCATTCCAGTATTCAAGCTGCACCATTTGAAGCCTTGTATGGAAGGAAGTGCAGGACGCCCGTTTGCTGGACAGAAGTTGGAGATGTCCAACTAACAGGACCTGATATAGTCCTGGAGACGACAGATAAGATTGTACAAATACGAGATCGTCTCAAAGCTGCCAGGGATAGGCAGAAAAGCTACGCAGACAAAAGGCATAAACCTCTAAAATTCGAGGTATGCGACAAAGTGTTACTTAAGGTATCTCCCTGGAAAGGGTTAATGCGATTTGGTAAGAAAGGAAAGTTAAGCCCAAGATACATAGGACCATTCGAGATCATCGAATGTGTCAGAACAGTGGCTTATAAGTTAAACCTGCCTGAAGAGCTCAGTGGTATTCATAATGTATTCCACATCTGCAATCTGAAGAAATGCCTAGCTGATGAAACACTAGCCATACCCCATACGGATGTGCACATAGATGAGAGCTTGAAATTTGTGGAAAAACCTTTGTCGATCGAGGATCGACAGGTTAAGAAACTTCGAAAGAAGCATGTACCAATCGTAAAGGTTAAATGGGATGCCCGTAGAGGTCCCGAGTATTCGTGGGAGGTAGAGTCCACAATGAAAGAGAAGTACCCTCATTTATTTCAGTAAATCTCGAGGTCGAGATTTCTTTTAAGGGGGTGAGGATGTAACACCTCGTAAAATCACGACCAATGTAATGAAGACACGTGTCATGAGCTTTAAACGTGTAATGGATTGAATATGAGGGACTAAAGTTGACAAACAAAGAAAGTATGCGTGTAAGAAGATTCAAAATGTCAACATTGGATTATTATACCTTTCAGCAACCCTACACGATGTTTATACCCTTAAACGAATGAATTATGAATCATACGAAGCCGTTTGTGGAAGAAAGTGAAAGATTACAAAACACAAGGGTTAAAAGTGTCAACATGTTTAATTTATACCTCTGAGGGACCTTTTAGCAAACCCGAAAGCTTTGTAACGATTAATTATACTCACGAGAATAAGTGACAAAAATTTCACAAGGTTTTGATATCATATGAGAAAGTTACGCGAACATTCGTAAGTAAAGGGTTAAAAGCGTCAACGTTGAAATTTAAGACTTTTCGGTGATCATATAACTAATCGGGGACTTAACGAAGTTGGTTTATGACTTAGAGTCCTTAAAAGTCAAGTTTGGGGGTCAAAAGTGCAAAATAATAAGATAAAACAACTATTAAAAGGACCAGGGACCTAAAATGCAAAGCTGGAAAACTTTGTAACCGGAACCAGCATCCATACCGGCCGCGTAAGACCTTTAAGGATTCTTATGCGGTCCGCCTGAGGACCTGTAGCGACTGAAAACATGGCAGATGCCTGTTTCAGCCTGTTGCACCGCCTTTGAAGCCTTGTTTTACATACCAGGGGCTGTGCAAATGGGATTTCATGCAATAGGGACACATGTGGTGATCAGGAATCATCTCATAGACTTGTTTGGCATGATCTTGTAAGATTAAAATCCCTATATAAGAACTTCTATATTGCAACAAGTTCACTTGCTCACTTCAAAACATTTTCAAGCATTCTCTGGAGCTCTCTGGACCTCAAACAAGATCCCATTAGCTTCTAAGTCGTGCAAAGTACTTCAGTAAGCTTCCTTAACCTCTCTTAATCACGTTTTATTAGTTTAATGGCCTAAAGTCAAACCCGTCGTAATTAAGGTTTGACTTAGTGATTAATCACTAATGGTCCAGTCAATTCTCGAATTGAAAGTAGCTTTGAGTTGGTAATTATGTGGGTAATAAACCCTTAAAAGGGCACCTTCTGATTCCCACTCTAACCAGGTCAATTGTCGGGTCAAACTTGATTATAAAAAGTCAACAGAAAGCTAAATTTCAAATAAAAGCATAATTAACAATGTAGAAGCCATGAAACCTGTTTTATCACTTGTATAACTTGGTAATTAATGTAAGAACATGTCTAAGCATGTTCAACCTGACAATTTTCAGTTTAAGCTCGGTTCGGAACTGAAAGTCGCAAAAGTAGACTTTTGCTTTGACTTTCAGTTCTGACCCAATGTAGCATATTTTAGAAATGCCTTAGAACTCTATTAGGACCTGGTTATAGGTTAGTGTAACCCTCTGAGGTTATACAACTTGGTTCTTTAGTTATTCGATTCATGTGCATGTTTCCGTTATATGCCTAAATGTTGACCATAATGCCCTTTTGACCTTAAAACGAGATTTTTGAAAATGTGAGAGGACAAAAACCTTTATTACTGATTTATAAACTTGTCCTAAAAATTTGACATCAGTTTGAGGTCTAGATTAAGAGTTATGCTCAATAGCGTAATTAGAAAGCTTTTTATTAATTAAACGATGTAATTAGCATAAAGCCTATCTAAACCCAAATTTTGACACCAAACTTTTTAACCACTGATGTAATATAATATTTTGGGATTTTTGATGATTTTTAATTATTTTCAAGCTGAGCATAACATAGAGTTCTTCCTATAATTCGGTAAATGTCGGTTATACCCTTTTCATGAATAAAATGAGTTTTACATAATATTTTGACACCAAACTTTTTGCTACTGATTTTATATAATAAATAAAACATTTTGAACTTTATAAACTGGCCAAAAACTCAGATTTCCTATTTAAACCCGAAAATCGCTTAAAACCGCGTTTTAAGCGCATAGTATGGGTTAAAACTAATTTTGGCATATAAAACTTAATACATACTGATGTTTTAAGTAAATTTTTATAATTAAACAGTAAGCAAAAGTTTTGAACTCAGAATTCTAATTTTGACCTTTAAAGCTTATGTGAAATTACCAAAATGCCCCTACGGTGCATAGTTTGGTTATAAAAGGTAAATTTCACATATATGCAATACCCTACTGTTATGACTTATAAAAATAAATATTTTTACTGATTATATCTTACCTGAAACTCAGATTAATAATTAAACTCTTTTATAAGCTTTAAAATGACTAACCCTACGGGGCATAATTTGAGATTAAATCCATTTTGGGCATAATGGAAGATATCCTACTGATGTCACAACATATTTAAGGCATATTAACTTAGGAAACCTGTTTATGACTTATTTGTTTGCCCGTTATGCATTTTTCGCGCTCGGTACGGTTTATGTAACTAGTTTGCATAAATTAGCCGAAACGGGTCAAACCTTATCATTTTTATCTCAAAATCCAGAATGTGTTTAGTTTACCCATATTATACAAGTATACAAACTTGTCGGGTCTAAACCACATTCTAATCCGGTCTTCGCTTAATCATGCGTTTCGAATCGTATATCTTCCTTTAAAACTAACCGGTCTAAGTATAGATTTAATTAAGAACCGTTAGGAATCTAATAGGTTATTAAAACCTTCGTTCCAGATTAGGAGACCAGTAAAAGATACTTGCACTCGCTGATTGTGATATATACTTGCTCAGGTAAATACTTTTAACTTATTTTCCCTTATACGGGCTTGGGGTACGGTATATAAAATACCGCTTGGTCGGGCATTGCATTTTTAATCATATAAAGGTTAATTTATAAAGGCATCATTCGTTGAAATGGCCACGACCTAAGCACGGGGTGTAGGCATACACCTGCCAGTGCATATAGATAAAAAGGTATAACCGACGGTTCGAGAGTAACTCGTCGCGGGATTATATCATGTGGTGTGTCTATTAATCTTTAACCCGGTATTCAGTCCGGGATACTGAACGTATAACGAACATGTAATTCTTTTACAAGTTTATATATAAATAATTATTCCTAGTTATTAAAGATTATTTTGTGCCTTGTGCATTCAAATCAATTTTCTTAAACATTTTCAAAATGAGTCGGTTAATTGTATTTACCAGTGTAAACTGACGTATTTTCCAAAAAGGCTAAGTGCAGGTACTAAACGGAATAGGCTGGCTACTCCTAGCATCAATAAAGAGTCTTGCAAGCTTAGATGTTATAAATCTGCTGAACAATATTTCTTTTTAACTTTGATCCGCCTGTGGATCCTTACAACTGT